>JAOQMM010000002.1:3297796-3309229 GCA_027563515.1 Erythroxylum platyclados
ACAACATTTGTAAAATAATTAAAATAAAATTTAAATATATGAAGATTTAAACAAATTTAATTATTTGTTTATTACGTGACAGGTTAGTATTGATGTGACATAAATTTAATATTTTTACTAATAATATGAATTATACCACACACATTAGAATTATGTTTAATGTTCTGTTAACGATTTTGTAACAATCACTTCTACCAGGAATTTGATTAAAACTATCGCAGGAGGATGTGACACTGAAAAAGTACAGGAGACAATGTTGGTCTTGCATTTCTTTCTCTTTCTTTTGTTTGCCCCACCTCGAAAGAGTAAGTACTTTCCAGCTCGTTTATCTATTAGAATATTTGGCGACTTGGATTCCACTGTTCTAAGAAAGGTATGGATACTAAACACACACATGTGCATGCGCTGCCTGGTCCGGTTAGACTGCAGCGGGGCGTAATGTCGTCGCACGTGACAAAATTTTTTGAGGCTCGATTAGTTTAATTCGTACCGTTTTAATGCTTGTCAGTTGCAAATCCTCAAGCATTGATGATTTTGTGTATACGAATAATTTCGTAGAAAAAAATTAAAAAGTTAAAATGATGAACGAGATAAAGATTATGGATTTTATAGCTATCATCTATTTAGAAGTTGAAATTCATAAAAGCAATGAAAATTATAATTATTTTATTTCAAAAAATAAAAATAAAAAAAATATTAAAAAAACAAAATTTATTGTCATATAATATAGATTTACTGATAAAAATATTAAATTTTAATTATCTAAACTTTTTAAAATATTTTATAAATATTTTAAACACTCAAAATCGTTAAAATCTAGTTAATATTTTAATGAAAAACTTAAAATCAAACTTTTTATCTTAATTTGATCCAAGAATTCTTGTAATTTATATATGACCAATGATACCCAAAGAAAAATAACATCATAGTCAAAGTTTAAAATCTAAGCTATCTAAATGCACCAAAAGCGCTTTTAGATGTAAAGTATGTATATACTTATTAAATAAGAACGTAAATTAATAAAGAATTAAATAATAATTTGAATTTAAGTTATTGATTTATTAGATAATTTATCTAAAATTTACAATCTATGAACTCTTATAAAGCTTATTTAATATATATTCCAAAAATAATAATTTCAAAACTTTTCTATAGTTAAACGGAATGTTAGACCGTATGAAGCGACAGGAATATGGCATCTGCAGGATAAGGAAAAGTAGCAAGACGGAATCCCACTTCAAGCTATTCAGTTGCGAAATATGGTCCCAGAAAACCAACCATATAGACCATCTGGCGCAACCAGTGACAAGATGATCGCTAACAACCGTGCATAATCATGAGAGCCACGAGGACGACCAAACAGCCGTACACAAAACCGCGGCTAATCCCAATCAGTCGTCCTAACCTACTGCTTGTTGGGGACCAGGGGGGAATCACAATCATATTCATTGAAATATTATCTTATATTCTTCTTTTTATGTATAAATTATTTAGATCGCGTGTATCACATAGTTATAAATCGTTAATTTTTCATATGGTTTACAAGCTATTAATTATATTCCATGGTTTGTTTAGTACATTAAATAATTTATTTATTGCATAATTGAAAGATATCATCATCATCATCAACACTTAATTGAAATTTCGCTAAAGTGCGGAGTTTGGAGAAGTTCGATAATACGCAACCTTACCTTTATGTAATATAAAAGTTGTTCTCGATAGACCCACATGCACTGCTAGCTTTAAGAAAGGACAAGGTAGGCACCCGCTCAGGGCTTATCCTTGTAAATGATAAAATATGACCCATTTTTACTCTCATAAAAAATAAAATAAAACAAATTAGGACATACTTTTGGCCTCATAAAGAATAACAAAAATGACCCATATTTTACTTATTTTTATTCGTCATGAGGGCCCAATAATAGGCAAAAATGGGGGCTTTTTTTACTTTACCTTGGGCCTAGAAAATATTAGAAAAGGCCATGCCCACATGCAATGCAACATGACGATACTACAGAATTATAAATAGATGTGTAGATATATTAAAAAAGGTACAAAAAATTAAATTAAAAATGCAAAATATACAAAAATGTAGATAAAGTGCAACATAAAAAAGGTAGGGCAACACAAAATAACGTATATACAGAGTATGTCAATAATTAACAATAAATGATAAGATGGAAATACAAACTAAAAAAGACTTGGACAAGAGTAACTCTAAATAGGCTTGTTACTACCTTAATTACGCTAATTAGAAAACTAACTAGGCTAAACTAACTTACTGCGCAGTAAATACAAAGGACATAGTTTAATATAACCTACAAGAATACTAATTTCTTCTTTACAAGAGATTCTTTACCCGCATATTTGAAAGATAGTGATTATAAATTTCGCGAATAAAAGGAAATATTGTGAGATGTAAAAATTATAGATATTATTTTCATATTAATTTTAATGATGTAATTAACATATTAGTAATATTAGAACTTCATTCCATAAGGTAAATTTTATTCTTTAACGTTTTACTAAATATCTAACATAATTGTTGTCGTTATCTTTAGTGTAATTTTCTCCTTTAACATTCACAAAATGTAAAGTTTACATCTTGAAGTCTAACTTTGTCATGTTTCTCTTAAAAGGGCGTGATAACAATGTTCACCACGGACGTGTGACACACTAACCAACTGTATCAAAATGGCTAATTGGATGCTTGACAAGACTTTAATGATTTTTATTTTTCATTTTATCAATAATAGTCTAGTTGCTTATTGGCTAGAATTTATAACAGCTCTGCATTTTAAAACTGCTTCTTACAATTAACGTGACATGATGACATATATAAGTCTCGCTTCCAACTGAATCCTCTTAATTAGAACGATAATTTATAAATATTTACTTTTCTTTCCGCTTCCGCCGCCAAATTTAGAAACGTCGAAGGGAATCTACCACCCTTAAATCAACTGTCCTGGAAAGCTCCAAAAAGTCAAAAAGTCAACGATCAAAATCAAATCATGTCTTCCGATCTCGGCAACGTGATCGTGACCGTCGACGGCAGCGAGGAGAGCATGCACGCCCTCCGATGGGCGCTCGACAATCTGAAGCTCCGATCTACTCCTCCCGGCACCTTCACCATCCTCCACGTCCAATCTCCGCCGTCCATCACCACCGGTCTCAACCCCGGCGCCATCCCCTTCGGCGGTCCCAGTTGAGTCTCATGACTACTAATGTTCTTTGCTCTAGTAAAAGCTGTTTGACTTGCTTCGAAGTTCATTTAGTTACTGAACGGCGGTATTTTGTTGTGAACTGAAGCATTTACGGAGGTTCCGGCCTTCACGGCGGCGATCGAGGCGCACCAGAGGCGTATTACTGAAGCAGTGATGGGTCACGCTTTGGAGATTTGCCGCGAAAAGAACGTGAGGTTCTTCTTACTGATTCACTTGTTTTAAGTTGTTTTCTTTTTTAATACTTGTATATACTTTTTGTTTCGACTAGCTTTTATTGCTAATCACTGCAATGTCTGATGACCTCTCTTTGTGATCGCGGTTGTTGGATGATCTTTAGTACTTTTAACCGTCTCTTGCGCTTGTTGATTGGAATCGGATAAAAGTCGGTGTTTCCTTTTATGAATATAATCAATTTCCAAAATCTGACTGAATCATGATTCTTGGTCTTCTTATTGTGATATTAGGCATTTATTGGCTGTTTTGTTTATCATTAATTGTGGGAACATGCTTTTATCTTTTACCTTATTTGTGGAGTTCGAATTTTGTGGTTAGATGCACGTCAAAACACAAGTGGTTGTAGGGGATCCGAAGGATAAGATTTGTGAAGTTGTTGAAAGTTCCCATGCTGATCTGGTTGTGATGGGTAATCGTGCTTTTGGTCCTATAAAAAGGTAAGGTGCATGCTTAAACGCAATTTCAACTACAAGATATTTCTGTTCATCACTATGTGGTGATAGAGCAGCATTAACCTTGCGTATTGTTTGTCTTCTACATAATATGTGAATCACATTTCATTACCAAGGTTTCTCATTATTCTAAGTCCCCTTATAAGTTCGGATAATTTCACTATTTTATATATTTTGTGTCCTTAAACTTGGATTTGAAGGTAAAGGGAGCTGTTGATAGAAGCACAAAAGGGGCAAATGTCTAGACTTATGGAAAATAATGTAAATTTTTTGTTGCATCTCTCATAAGCATCCCTAGTTAATTATCTATTGTAACAATGACTGGAAAAAGGACAACTATTTGAATGGTTTACGATCAGTGGATAACGGAATCATTTTGGGAAATTTATATATCTTTTCCATATTAATGGACTTAACTATGATATCTTCATAGCTTTTCTTGTAAATTTTTTGCTCAAGTTGGTGTATGTCATACTACATGTTGTGTTCTCCATTGAACCTGAACATACCATTTGGTTCTGGTTTGGAAGACAGAACTCCTAGTGGTTAGTATACGGTCCCTTATCATATAGGGTTCTTTAATTTACTGAAGATTTTGCTTCCCTGGAAAAGCAATAAGCTACAGGGACTGGTGGAACAGAGTCATCAAGGGAATGTCTTGAGAGCATATTAAAAGTTAAAACCATTGGTGTCTATTCTGGGGGCTTGTTTTAGAAATTTAACATAGGGTATGATAATATATAAATGAAGTCTCTTTTTGCTAACTGCGGGAAAAAATATGCATATTGAACAGGATGTTTTTGGGAAGTGTAAGCAATTATGTTGCTAATCATGCACAATGCCCAGTCATCATAGTCAAGGGCAAAGGCACTTCATCATAAAGGGAATGAGGTGTGTTCTCCATTTATTATCTTGTGTTTCAAGGGTTGAGCTACTGTTTGTTTCTGTAAGGCTTTATTTTTCTAGTTCAAAATCCTTCTATGATGCTATGTTGCAGACTACTCCTTAATGTCAATACAACCATCACACTTTCCAGGCTTCAATGCCATGCTTTTTGGCAATAAAGGTGTAATGTTGGTGCTATTGAATTCTTGCATCTTGATATTTTATTGATCCATTGTAAACTGGCAAACATGTTGCCGCAACTCTGACTTTCTTCTTGTTCTGTACTTGGGTGATCTAAACTAGTACCTCTGAGAGTTGTTGTGTGTTACATGGAAGCAGATACTTTCAGAGATGAGTATATTGAGTTCTTCACAAAGTTGGTTTTTGTAAGAAGCACAAATGCATAAATCAATCTCTTTTGCCTCTCTATTCATTGATATCCCAGTGCCAGTCAGCTTACTTTTAGTGATCATTCTTTGTAATCATAGCGTAAATGTCTTCGTGAATACAAGGGATAGGGTTATAGAGTGCTTAAGCCAATAGATTAACTAAAAAGTTAATATAGAGTGCTTAAGCCAATAGATTAACTAAAAAGTTAATTATTTACTTACACAAATGCTGTCCCGAAACCTTATCCCTTGGGTATTTTTATGATACACAATAAGAAACTACACTTTGTGGTGCTTTCCATTGGTGGAATGCTATTCTTTAGTATTGCTGTAGGAATGTATGAAGACAGAGGTAAGATGTGGTATTGAAAAAGTATTAATGATCTGAAACCTTTGAATCTTTGATTTACTGCTAAGGATTAGCCATGCCTATTTTGAAGATGGAATTCTCATCAGATTCACTTGTTTTCTATCTAATGTTGATGCTCGATGCCATCCTCTTATTTTTGGTAAATTTGGTGCTCAGACGCAGTATTTGGTGCTTGATCAACTATCCAGTGGCTTAATCTTTGGTACATATAGGTTTCGAGGAAAGGCTTGGGTGTGGGTGTTATTCTTACTGGGCTTGTCTTCTTGTAGATAAATGTGTAGTTGTGATTTGTGAACTGTATCTTTTCCCTTTATTTCCTTATAAACTCTGCATAGCATTGTATTGGTTTTGATGTATGAAATATTTTCTTTCCTCATACACACATTTGCTGGTGCTTCATCGTCATTGTTGTCTTTGAAAATACCCCAGAAGAATAACACAATTTTATGAAGGCATTATCATCACTCCAGTTTTCTTCTATGATGGATGAAAATCCCATAATGGGCTTTACTTTGCTTCCTCTGATTATCATGTTCCAGAAGATATTGCCTTTGCATATCTGAATGAGAATGATTAAAAAAAAAAGAGAGCAATTAAACGCATTTGTTATATAAATATGAACTTTATTGCATAATTTTGGTGGAGGCATCTTTGCTCTTTACAATACTATAGTTGAGCGTTTATTTGCTCCTTATGCCAAACAATTGAAAAATGATTCAGGTGCCAAAGAACAAGTGAATATTCAAGAAATTTGGTCTGACTATGCATTAATGCATCTGAAGATGTCCAGGTGGTGAAGCATATGAACAACATAGTTGGGTTCCTAACAACAGAACCGCCCCAAAAATCCTCTTCTAAAACAGGTATTCACCACAGTTCCACCTGCTCATCATCAAACTTTCTTACACCAATTTAGATACAAATAACCGAAAAGAAAAAGACAAAAGAACGTGTTACATAAGTTTTGAGTGTACAATAAAAAAGAGCGTTCCTTTTCATCTTCTTGGTCAACCCCACCATTGGTGCACTGCAACACCTTCATCTCTTAACCTTCCATACAAAGCCAAGCACTCCCAATACGCCCTTTTGCTTCCATTACTCTTCCCTTTTGGCTTGCACTCCAAGAACAGTTCATCAACCAGTTTGCTTGCTTTACTCTTCACCATCTCTTCCACTACCTCCGCCTCCGCTTTCACTACTACATAATCCTCTTCTTTTACATTCTTCCTCAGCCAGTCTGACATTCCAACCTCTTCTACCTGCGCTGACAATGATTCTTCTGTAGCAATCTCCACCTTATACACCTCAAAATCCATGTTCCTTGTTGGATAGTGCTTCTCGAACCACCCTGGAATGCTTCCTCCTTCCTTTTCTGGCAACCCCACGTCAATGAACACGCGGCGGGGATAGCTTTCGAGGGAATCATCCATTAAGTCTGGCAGATACTTGGTTCTTTTCAGGTATCTTGTTGATTTTCCTGAAGCTGCTCTTGGTGGTTCGAGGAGTACATCTTCGAGGTTGTTCAGTGCTTGCTTTCGCGCCTCTGTGGAATAGTCAAGGAGGCGTCGTTGTGTGGCGGACCTGGTTTTTCCCAAGCTCGTTTTCCTCATAGCCAAGACTGTGGATTGAAATCTCCTCAGGTAGATTATTTTGTAATTGGATGGCTTGTTGAATGCAAACGAAGGATTGTCACTGAGTTGAATAATCGCAATCCCGCCAACTTTTAGTGTCCTATCGATGAATTCTGGGGCACCGTGATAACTATAGCTGAATGCGAAGTCGAAGGATTCGTCAGGAATCATACTTTGACGATGAGAATCAGTAGCAGAGACATGATCCATCTCGGTGTCGGTTAGGATGCTAAAAGTGTAGATGCCACTTTTATCTCCATCTCCATTGCTTACTAAAATGGCTTTACCACCACCTTTAAACAGGCCTTCATTTGTTAAATCATGCAAGACCAAGGAAAGGTTGACAGAATCAGAGCCATTATAGGGTTCAATTAAGGCTTGAGATTGGGAAGCACCAAAAAGGTTTTTTATCCTTGGTAAGGAAACAAAAGCCAATGCCAAAAGCATGGCACGAGCGACAAGCGTTAAAGTCCTGGAATAATCGATCAACTTCGTCTCATCATCCAAATGATCCACGAAATTGGCATGCAAGACCAAGAGCTTGCGTTGCTTGAAGGGTTTCTGTTGAAAGTCTTCCATACGCTTGAATGCCATAGAATTGGGTCCTAATTATATCATCAAAAGCAGAAAGAAAAAAAAAACGAAAGGAATCTTGTAGAAAGATTGTGGCAGATGATCAGGGAAAGAGATAGAGAAGAAGGTTCAAGGGAAAAGAGTTAGCGAGTGCAAAACCTAGCAGCAGTGTGGTTTCCACCCACAAGAGCCACACGGTTACTTTGGATCCTAGACCATAGAAACATCAAATCTCTTAACCGCTGCACCTCCATGTCCGAGAAATTCCAGCCCAGATCGACGATCATGTACAATGTTGTCGCTTGTAATAATAATTATTACGGACACATGATTAGGCACCAATTCTTCCTGATCTCAGATCAGATTAACATGGAGTAGAAGCGGCAGAGACTTTAGTAACGCGCCCTCTTTTTCTTTTTCCTTTCTATTCGATATCAGTTTTTCTTAATTGTTTGGGATGATTGGATGAGGAGGGCCGAGAAAGTGAGGGAAAGGAGAAGAGTATATAAAGAAAACAAAGACAGAAGGAAGTTGGCTTGCGACAGAATTGGATGGTGGGACGAGAATCGAGTAAAGCCATAGCTGTCTTGTCTTAAAATTTTCGTGTGTTGTTGTAAAAAATAAGAATAGAGGTGTTGACATTTATGGCTTTGTTCTACTTCTTGGGTATGATTTACATGGACTACATACGGAGCAGCCTGTACTACACTTACGAATGCCAATTTTAGTTTGATCCCATCCAAATTTAACTCGAGTTAATCAAGCTATAGGTTAAAATTGTTTAACCTGATTGGTCTATAAGGCGAGCTTGGGCTGGCCTGTAGTACGACTAAAACGTAAAAAATGATTTTGTTTTATAGAAAATGATGTCTTTTTTTTACTTTTTAAAAAAATATATATAAAGTTGGGCCGGTCAGTCCAGGCTCATCGAACCACAAGCCACACAACTTGTGAACAGGACCAGGCCATGCCTGGAGCGGCCCAGCTCTAACTCTGACTCCGACTCCAGCTCCAACCCATTGATATCCCTAAGTACACTACATATCACCCGAGTTAAGCTAAAAATTATAGGTATTAAATTTTAAGAATTAACTTGTAAATGGGGTTTCAGTTTAAAAGTTAAATAACTTTTAACTAATTTTACTCTTTGATATTTATTTTAAATTAATTAATATTTATGTAATTTTGTTATTTAAATCTTATTAAAATAATATTTATTTATTTATTTTAATTTAATATAAATTGTTATTTATCATATATTATTATGAAGATTATACCTTTATTTTAAAAAATATAGTTTTAATTTATTTCAATAAATATATTTAATATTATTTAAATTTTGGTGCATATAACAAATAATTAAGCATGTCTGATTGTCTGTAACAAAATACAGGGAGCCTATGACCTAGACGTGTTACCTGTTTAGATTGGAAATAGAAAATACATATGTTGATTTATATTTTATAACCACTCAGTTGGTTATATATTTTGTCACAATTAATTAAAGACATTTTTATTTTATGTGTTTTGTTTAATTAACTAACGCATAACATAAAATTCATGTGATTAATATTTTGCCAACCAAATTATGATTGAATCATAATTATGATATTTATATTGTATTTATATATTAGCTTAAAATTATTTTTTGTTATTATTCTATTTAAACCTGATTAATTTAAATTCTAACTTAGTATTCTCATTTTGTACAATGATCTTTAAGTCTAAGTACTAGAGTTCATACTTGACAATTTATTCATAATTCAAACATAAACAACCATCACCAAGATTTATACTTAAATTCACACATAAACATAAGTTATCAGATATTTCTAAATTATAAACTAATAATTACCTCATATTGAACATTACTTATGAAAGGATTGTATGAAGAATTTATGAAGAATTTTCTTGAGTTTACAAATTATTAGTAACTTAAGAAAACTTATGGCTGAAGTGAATTAACATTTGAAAATTTTCTTTTCAAGTATTAATTATAAATCAATTACTTATTATCAAGATAAAAATGATTGGATTTAAATAAAATAAACATTGATTCCATGATCATGTCTAATTGGAATATTGAAAGGCAAAAGAATTAATTTGTATATTATAACCATGCATAGACACATGAAGTTATATTATTTAGACATTTTTCATATTTAGATGGTTGTGACATGTTATTAAATGTCAATTTTGTTCTATAATTATAGATTGCTTAACAAAAGAAGTTTTTATTTATCTAATTCTAGTTATGCATTATAATTATAATTTATAAGAGCCTAATGTGTCACACATAATGACCAATTTGAAAGAAAAATTTAATTTAAATTAAGTTGGACTTAATTGTAAATTTTAGGGATTAAATATGAAATATTTGATTTTATTAAAATTAATTTATAATTATAATTAGAGTTATAATTTAATTATAATAAGTAGTTTAATTTTAATTAAAAAACCTAGTGTCTTTTTCTATAAATAGAAGAAAAAAGACATAAAGGAGTTAGTATTGTATGTGTTGAGTGAAAGTAGTTGATCCAAGTTTATACAAACATTTTGTATATGTTGGATAAATGGAAGTCTTATGCTTAATATAAGTTGTAAAAATACAAAGTTAGATGATAGAGATTATCCTTTTATGTCATATTAATTGCATCAACATAACGAGAATCATAAAGTTATATATAAGGATTTATGTATTCTTTTGATTATAAACCATATTAAACTTATAAATCTTTTTAGTTAAACAGTGACCAAATCAACCTTTAGTGAAAGGTTGATTATGGTACTGAATTGTTTAATTTTTATACATATGATGTATGAGAAGCAATAACAATTTATAAAAATATGAATACTTATATTTCATCATGTTAACTGACGACTTTGTATAATAGAATTATAGATGTTAAATGAAATATCAATTTAATTTTTTGAAAAGTTTAAAGTATTTAAATTTAAGTACAAATTAAGCATCACAAATGTTGAAGCCCTTCAACAAGATTGACATATTGAAATTAAATTTTCTCGGTTATCTATAAACATTTATATTTTCTAGTGGATATCTTCAATACTAGGTGACTCTTATTTTCTTCTTTTTCCTTGTAATTTTTGTTAAGAACGAGCTTAGATTTCCACAGATCTCCGTTGATGAGTCTAAAGCAGTTGAGAATCTCCGCCAATCTGGAGCCCTCTCCTCAGATCTCTGTAAATCTGGAATCTATCCGCAGCTCTGGAGACCTTATGCAGCTCAACTATTCTTGTTGCTTGCTAGCTTGTTTTCTTTGTTTTCTTTTTTCTAATGAATAAGTAATGAAAATTGGTTAGTGTTAACAGTAGAGGGGAAGGTGATAACAAGGCCATTTTGGCTTAAACAGTGAAGTTGTAACCTTGTTATGGGGGGTTGAGCGAGAGACGATGTTGCTAGCCGAAGTCCTCATCTGATCGAAATCACCATTAGAGGCTTTGCTGCCCATGCGCTTTCCTGAGCTGCCCCAGTAGGTCCACCACCACCCTATCGTCGGTCATGGCCGCCCTCACCCACTCGTCCTTGGTCGTGGTCTTCATACTCAGTGCCAGGTTATTCTTCAAGTCAAAACGGTGAGAAACCGACAATCCGTTACCCCCTGGGGCTTGTTTTCAATGATTTTCCCACTACCGAGTATGCCAGCACAAGGC
>JAOQMM010000002.1:3381941-3392494 GCA_027563515.1 Erythroxylum platyclados
AGTTTTAAATGTAAGAGTGTGATGTATCCAAATGCTGAAGGATATATAGGTCCCCACTCTGTTTATCTTCGTATAATCATGCGTTTGAACGGTCAATGTTCAAATTATTGGTGTTCATGTAAAACATAGGATACCTTCCCATCTTTTTTTCTTTATCATTTAAGTAAATTTATATTTATAAGCAGCTCAAAGTAAGTTTCTTCTATTTGTGAATTAATTGGGAATTGAATCACAATTCCCATGTGATTGCGCCTTTGGAGAATTTTTGTAAACGCCATCGTTTATAACTTAAGAGCTAGCAAAATGTTATTATTTATTGAATATAGCTTATCATAATGGTATGGTAGCAACTTCGAATTATTAGGTTGACAACCCAATAAGATAATTAAAAAATTAGCCTTAAAATTGTAAATAAAATATAAATATTAATATATTAAATAATTTAATTTTCAAGTAGAAAATTATTTGTTGTATATAAAAAATATAATCTTATTTAGGAATGATAAATACCTTTGGTCTAATTTAGATGCCCACAAAAATTTAAATTCATTTTGGAATCAAAATGACAAAAATTGATTTTTTAATATTTAGTAAAGTCTTAAACTCTAATTTAATTGAACAATCTGAATCTTTTTTCAAGTCAGCCTATTGTCTCCCTTTAATTAGATTATTCAAAGGAGTTTCATATTATTTTTATTGATACTATATTGCTTATATAAATATAGAAAGTAAGCTTTAGAATAGCTTTAAACAACTGATAAAGTTGCTCCTTTATGACTATAAAGTTACAAATTTAAGTCACAAAAATAAGTTTTTTTATAAAAATAAAAAAAATACTGCGTACATTATGATCTTCTTAAGACTTCCGCAAAATAAGGAACCTTATGCACGGATACGGTTATATCTAAATTAATTGTTGTTTATATAATTTAATAAGATATTTCAATGAAAATCAAACTATTTAATATAATACGTTTTTAATGTAAAAATCAAAACGTTTATCGATACGGAAGCAAACAGTGGAAAAGCTGGGACGGAGTGCCGGCGTGACGGCCAGGGACAATTTAGGAAAAGGAAAAGGGAAGGTTAATAATGGGAGAGAATGATGAGTGAGGCGCGGAAACAGTGTCGTACGTGGTACAAGTCATGTCCAAAACCAAAGAGACTTAACCAGAGTGTGAGTGTCTGGTTCAATTACTAACCTCGGGTCAGGGGGTAATGACTAGTGAGAGAGAGTTGTTGCGTTACAGTGGAGTGAGAGAGAAGAACATGATTGTACACTAATGTTCTTGTTACGTAACACCTTCCCAGGGTTATTTCTGTCAATTTCTCTTCTATATAGCCTTACTCTCCCTCCTTCCACTTTCAGTGGTTCATCTTTGACCGTCTCTTCTAAGCTCTCTCTCTTTCTCTCTCTCTCTCTCCCTCCCTCCCTCCCTCCGTGTTCCGAAAGCTTTGGTTTTAGTGTGGTCTTGTGAATTCAGCTACTTCAGAGGCGTCTTCTTTCTTCTTAATCAAGGCATCTACTGTAAGGTTCTTCTTTCTGTTTCGTTTTCTCTTTCCTATTTGTTAATTTTGAGTTTGTGAACTTGTATGTGTACTGATCTTTGGTGCTTGAAATTATTTTTGCTAGTGGGTCTGAGATCTTTGTCGTTCTGTCTCGCTGCTATGGTTAACGTTTCGATTTTCTTTCCTTTTTTGGCTGGGATTTCTGCTTACTTACCTCGATCGGCCCCATTTTTCTGAAAGTTTGTGTCTCTCTTTGGATCGCTTCTTGTAAGCGCTGATGCAGTGATGCTACATATTTATCTTCCGTATATGCTTAAAGGAGTTTATTCTATAAATTTTTCTGTTTAAATTTTGGGTCTTTATATTTGCATAAAAAGCTTAATTCTTTCTTGATTCTGAGCGTTGTGAGAATTGCCCACAGAGCAGTGTATCGCCCGATTTCTACGAGAAAGGAAGTTGATTTGCTTGATAACTTCTGAGTTTCTAATTACCTTCCTAGCTCGAGAATCATAGTAAAATTATAATTCAGTGTCTATGGATTCCATTTTTTTTAGTAATTTACCTTCCAAAAGAAATGCACGAAATTATAGACTCAAGTACTCCTAGCTTGCATCTCATATGCGTGGATCTTTAAATCTGATTGGTTTTGTGTATTAGTTCTTATGATGCTGTGTGTCTGATGTGTTTTTGACATTGTGACCTTTTTGCAGAATTCCCAAATTCTTAGCTGGGAAGGGTAACAACGGGGCGATTCATTTGCGAAGAGGAAAAGCATGCGGTGGTTGTTTAGTCTATCTGTTGATGTGTATCGAAAAGTCGTGTTTTTGAACCTCTATTGCAGAGTGATCCTGTAATTTGTTTTACTGATTACAACTTCCAAGTATCTTCCCCTTCTTTTAACCAGTCATTTTCCATGGGATCCACTTTTTTCGTTGTTATTCCGTGCTATGTCCTCCAGATTAGCTGAAGATTGTCAGATCAATCGTCTAGCTGTTTTTTTTCCTCTCACTGTCCTTTTCAGTTTCCTTATTGTTGTTGGTAAGTCTAGCTTTGAGTTGTCGAATAGAAATTGCCTTCCCTGGAAGATTGTGTTCTTGGTGCTTTCAATAATTTGTAAGGGTTGCGAAGTAGAATGGTGTGCCAAGCAGCGAGCCAAACAAATTTTCGAGCATTGAAACACGAAAATGGGATTGCTGGAAATGCGACCATTATAGTTAGAGTGATAGCATGCTTTCAACCTCTTCAAGATTGCCAGGTTGGTGGAGGAAATATTTCATTCCCAAGTCATTCCTTCCTTAGGATTATTACTCCTATTCAAATTTGTGCTCCTTATGTTTTGCTTTTACTTACATTTTATCCTGCTGTGAATTATTTTCAGGCTGAATACTTCCGTCATTTGCTTAAACCTGTTACGTAGTTTTAGTTTTGTGCTTCTGCTATCAAGTTTTGAGTTCTGCTGGATTTTTCTTTTTACCTCTATTCCTGTAAGACACTGCAAGTGATTTGCGACTTCTACTACTGCAATAAGCCTTCTGGTACGTTATACTTTGCGCAATGTTCAACAGTTAAACTTTATGTTATCTCGTAATTGATGATCATAATGAATCATTTTTTTTAACTTTTGGTTGATAGGTGATTGCTTTGATCTGATGAGAATGGACTGCGGATCTTGGTCTCCTCAGCATCAATTTGATTGGCAGTCCCTCAGTATGTATACCTCTGCTCCGGTGCAATTGGGGCAGCAAAACAATGTTCCTTCAGTTTTTAACCCTGGCAATACCATGGTCTCTATCAACCGAATTTTGCCTACACATCCATTACCTGAGCTTCCTCATCCTCAGTTTGGTAGAACAAATGAACCCCATGGCTGGTTTTATTGTTTGCCTCGATTCAGACATGCATTCTCTCCTGCTTCGGGGAACTATTTGAAACAGAAAGCTCCTGCTCCCGTTAATGAGAATCATACAGAGACTGCAAAAATGGATTCTGGATGTGTTCGGAAGAGATTCCTTGTTTTTGATCAGTCTGGTGATCAGACTAGTTTGATCTTCAGTTCTGCCTTTAGGAACCCTGTCCAGTGCTTTACGTCCTGGAATCCAAACCCAAATGACCCTTGTAAATTTGGTATGGATGAGCTGGATGTGAAAGAAAGTCTGAAACCTACTTCAACTTATGAATTTGGTGGAAATAAGGAAAATGATGTGGAAACTGAGATGCACGAGGACACTGAAGAGCTGAATGCTTTACTTTACTCCGATGATGATACTGATGACAATGGGGACGATGAAGTTACTAGTACTGGTCATTCACCTAGTACAATGACATGTCATGATAAACACCTTTGGGCTGAGGAAAGCACAGAGGAGGTTGCTAGTTCTGATGGTTCAACTAAAAAGAGAAAACTGTACAAGGGATGCAATGGTTATATGCCATCACTCATGGACACAGCTAGTTCTGCGAGAGCTATTAGGAGTTGGGAGTACGAGGACGATGCAGAATCTAGATGTGTTAACGGCAATACAGCCTCGACAAGTGAAATGGCTTCCAAGTTTAGCAACAAGAAAATGAGGAAAGAAAGGATTCGAGAGACCGTGGGCATGCTGCAGAACATAATTCCAGGTGGAAAGGGCAAGGATCCGATAGTGGTTCTTGACGAAGCCATTCATTATTTAAAGTCCTTGAAGCACAAAGCCAACGCAATGGGGCTTGATTCTCCATGAACGGTCCCAATCTTATCCTAGTACTATGACTACTCGATATGGCCAGAGTGTTGTTTATAAGTCTGTGAAAATAAATAAGGACAAATAGAGTGTTGTTTCTAGTGGTGCTGCACAAGATCATAACTTTTTTCCAGAAAGGTTCTGTCTTGGATGGTATTGAGAGGTTATAAGAGCAGTAGTCTTAATTCTATGATCCATCTGGAGTTGCATTCTCTCTGGAATTGTCTACGGAGTCTCTGGAAGAAAGAAGGCGATTGAAGCAGGAGACATTATTTACAATGAAGTAAAGTTGAAATGATGAAGCTACGTCTTAGTGTTGAGGGAAAGTAAGCACTCAGAAATCTCCTATTCGGGCGGGCGTGGATTCGGTGTGTGTGTGAATGAGAAGAAGACTAGTTATTCACGGGGGACCCTCCAAGAAAGAGGGGGGAGATAAGTGCACGCTCATTAGGTGGTTCGGGACCCAACTCTCGCTTTCTCATCCTTTTTGTTTTCTTGTCATGTTTTTCCCTTTTCTTCCTTCGTGATGTATGACTCTGCATAGCACGACACTGTCAGAGGCTCTCTCCTCTCTTCTTGCAAGTTGCTCCTTCCCAGGACCCCCTCAAAAAGTCGCCTTCCCTTTCACGTACTTGTAGTGGCATCCTCTCTACTGTTGTGGGTTGTAATTTGACTTTATATTGTTAGTCATGATTGTGAGAAGACCTTTGTGTTTGATTGATAGCTTTTAGTATTGCCTGCTCTTATATATATATATGTATTACAATGCTTGTTTCTGTTTGTGTAATTGTTTGAACTATTTATCGATGTCTTTTTCTTCATGTCGATGTACATAAAAGTGGCACGGATAGAAGACAGCGACATGTCGTATTACAGATCCGTCCCTTCTCGTCATTAAATGGTTGCCATGAGCAAGGAAGAAAGAAAGTTGGACGAGTCTTTGTATGGGGGACCAAATGGATGCATTGCTTTGGGGTTGAGAAAGAAAGAAAGCACGAGTCTTCTCATCTTATGGCAAGGCACGGGTTTTCTTTTCTTTCCCCTCTTTGACTAGTTCTCAATATCAAAGTATCCTTTCAATCTGTTTCCAAACCTGGCATCGCCTGTCTTGCAGGAGAGCTGGGAATAATCAAAAAGTAGTGTCTCGTGTGGAAAGTATCAGTTTAGTTCTTTATAATACCGATTAAAACGAGTGGGAATAAAGTATGAATAGTTGGTCCCAAGATATCTTTTCTTTTACGTGTTGGTTTGGAAATGAGTGAGGAGAATATGTTCTTGTACAGATGAACGAACAGGGTTGGTGGTCATCTCAATATCTCTATCAGAGAAGCTTGCTCATTCTGGGAACGTAAAAACAGAATCACTTTCTTTGTTTTGTTCATGGAATAAGATTCTGAGAGCCATTCTTTTCTTGGACAAGGGCCACAACCAACTTTTTTCACATTCCAACACATAAACACGCAGATATCAAACTTGATGGTCCCTCCATTGCGACACCATCAAGCATGAGATTTCGGCCGTCATAACCATTTTCCTGTTTTTGAGTTGGTAAAAAATGTTTGAACACCAGGGCCTGGAGTTAGGTCCAATGCGTTGTATTGGGCAGTCAACAAATTAAGTTGGACAATGATGTGGTCAAAGTCCTTTCAGGCCTAAATGTTCAAATGTATTAGTTTTTAGTGTCTATTGTTTTAAAATAAAATTAAAATTTTGTTAAATTGTTAATATTAATGTAATTATATTTTTATTATTTTAAAGATAATTCAATTTTATGAATTAATTAAGTTAATAATTTTTTAATCTCTTATACAATATTATTAATGAATATTTTATTTTATTAATATAAATATGTAAGTAAAAAAATTATTTATAAATTAATATTTATTTGTTAATCTATGTTGTAATTATTTAAACTAAATTTATTTAGTATTTATATACTTTAAAGGTACCTAAATTATAAATATATATTTATTAAAAATTTAAATTTTTTTGAGGCCACGAATTGAATGTTTTATTAAAAAAGAAAAGCAAAATCGATGGATCTTTTAAAGAGGTTTTAAATTTAAAATATATTTATTAAATGATTGTCGAATTTAATAATATTTTTATTTTACAAAAGAAAAGCTAAAATTTAACTAGTTATAAAAATTAAATAAATTTCATAATTAAACTATATTAGTTCTAAATTTATTAATAATTCATATTAAATAAACAAAGTTTTAAACTAGATTACTTCTAAATTTATTAATAATTCATACTAAAAATAGAGAAAATAAATAAACAAAGTTTTAATGAATTTAAAAATTAAAAAAAAGGAAAATAATACCTGTGGATCCTTAACATGTCCACTTCTTTATGAAAATCAATGTCAGGAACTGGAAGGGCATTAACCAGTTTCTAGTATCCATGATTCAATCTATGTTCATCTAATTGAATCCTGAATTTGTTCTGCATTGTCGAGTGTCGAATCTTCTTCTGTTCTTGTTTCTCCTGGTGTCTGTGTTTACACTTGGAGAAACTTTGATAGTCATCGGAGTTTTCTAGATCGCCATAGATATAGAATCATCATTCACAAGACATGCTTTAATTCATTACACTAACTTGATGTCTTTAACGAAAAAATGGACTTCAACTAGATTCAGCAGATGCAGGAAGAATAAAATTTGGTAAATGCCAATCTGTTGTCTAATTATGTCAATCTGTTGTTGTTTACTATTCTGAGTAATTTCTACTTTTCCTTTCTTTCTCTTTTTTCTTACAATCTTTGTATGTATGTTCTTACACTCTTTCGTCTTCCATCTGAATGATCTAAACCCTGATCTGTCTATCCATCATATCATACTCCAATTACTAAAATGAACAACAATACCCTCTTGCTTTTCCTTGGCACCTGCATCAGTGAGACAATTTGCATGTGTTGGACATTTTTGCCCCTTACGGGCAATTTTGTCCTTTCTCATAAAGTTGAATAACATTTAATTTCTTTTTTAGTTTTTAAATGAATTATCGGTTAAGTTGCGTAATTTGATCTAGATAAAGGTAATAAAGTGGCCCAATAAATGATCTAAATTAATGGTCGAAGTCCAGGTAGAAAATGGATCTCAATTAGTGTGGACCCGGTCTATATCGGGCTTGTGATAGGAAAGTCCGATATGGAAGCTATATAAATAGGTTAAGGTCTCCTGTAATTGTTCATATCAATCGTAAGCATAAGGATTCTCTGACCCGCTAGGAGCGCTTACGTTTTGAGAAAACTGTAGAGAGACGTTGACCGCATCTTGGGGACTACTTTCCATGAAGACAGCGTCGAATTCGGGATCATTTCAGCTTCGGAAAGCTCGTTTGAAGTTCAGAGACCGAAATCTAGGTATTTTCCGCATTTATTCGTTTATTGCCTTTTCACGTTCGATCCTGGGTACGTAACTAAAGATCCGTTACGTATTACACGTGGTATCAGAGCGGTGACGTGATCGGGTCGTTAAAAACGAAGATTTTTCGGTTTTTCTCTCCATAAGGTTTTCAGAGAATAACTTCCCGTTTTTCGTTTTTTTCTTGCGTTTGATTGCATGAAACTAGTATAGATGTGGTTAGCCTTGAGAAATGGGGTAAAAACGAGCCCGAAAGCACAAAGAACTGTCCTGGAAGTCGTCGAAAATCACCTTATCGCCGGAGAAGACGAAGTCTGTTGGCACACGCGCCGCCTAAGCGGGCGGTACGTCTGGCATCTTAGACTAGCCATCTCTTAGAAGGTATTGTTAAAAGACAATCGACACGTGGGTGGACCGCAGTGCGCCACGTGTCACGCGTACGACGTACGTGCCAGACGATAACGGCACGTCTGTGCGCGTGTGGAGCGTGCGCAGCACGAGCGCGCCGCGCCCACTGCCGGTTCACACTTGGGCTGACGTCAGCCAACTACAGGACAAGAAAAACCCAAAAATTTCATATTTCCCGTCAGGGTGCCACGGGGTGTTTTGGGTCAGTTTTCGGGTCCGGGAAATTTTTAAAGTGATTTTTTTCATTTTTCTGGATTTATTACATTTGTAATAAATTAAAGTTTAACTCCAGAAAATGGAATTAAGGCGTTCTGAAGCTGTTTTTGAGCGAATTTTCATGCTTCGGACATCACATGAGGGAGATACTTTAAGTTTTCGTGTCTCGGGTCTCATGTTTAGTGTTCGGGATCGCATGATAGTCACTCGGAAAAGGAATTAAGACATTCTGAAGCTATTTTTGGGTGATTTTTCGTGCAACAAACTTGTCATAAGGGAGATGCATAATGTTCTCGTGTCTTCGGTGGTCAGTTCAGTGTTCGGTGATGCACGAAAGCCACTCTATTGAGATTTTTTGTTACAAAAGTCTCAATTAAAGTTTTCAGAGAATGTCTTCACCACGAATATGTGACAATGAGACTATGCATTCAGGTTTTGCATTTATTGATGTTACATTATCACATACTATATGCCCATAAAGAATGTAAGGATAACATAAAGCTGTATCCCTTGTGTTTGTGGACTTTTTGGGTGCTGATGAGGATGTAGTCACCACAGTGGCCTTCTGAGTCAGTATTTTGGATTGTTCTACTTGCACGTTAGGGGATGTCTCTGGTCTCATGTTTGGTTATTCTGCCCACAGGTGTTGGCCTTTCATGGTATTTTGAGATGTACATAAATCATTAGATAGAGGAAAGCCGTTGCTTGAATAATCTATTCACCCACAGGTGGTAGTATCATAAGAGTTTATGGTTTGTACTCTGATTGCTTTTATGTGGAGGTCTAGTTGCATATATTATGTATTTAGCCCACAGGTGTTTCATAATATGTGTGACCGGATTCTCGGTAAAGATACTTTTTAATAGCATTGAGTATTGCTGTTATCCTGCATTTGTGATGATCCTTAAATTATCATTATAAAGTCATCTTTTCTTTCAAGTAAATCAGTGTCACCATTGAAACCATGACCAATCTCTAAAGAGATAGCTGACATGGATGTGGCCATAAGGACGAATGGGCCATCTCTACCCACATCCATAAGCTTGGAAGCTTATAAAGCCGCTTAAGCGACCTAGGATTGGTCTATCAGATTTGTTTGATGACCATTAAAAGATCCATACTTAACCATTTGCTTAATGGACTTCCGAACATAAACATAGCGAAAGAATTTCTTGGTAATGTCTCTCAGAGGCACACGGTCTCATCTAGTGTTGAGATAAGTGCACTGATTAAAGATTGTTCTCTATAAAGTATACGGGAGAAGGGGGAGTGATGGAGTACATATCAAGAATAATCCATCTTCAAAGTAGACTGAAGATACCGAATATTCCTCTTCCTGATGTCTTCATAATTCACCAGACTCTGAACACACTCCCTCCAGAGTTAAGTAATCTGGTGATGACATTACTCGTTGGATGAGGAATAGGACTTCAATGCTTTGCTTGTCCATTGCGTTGCTGAGGAGAAGAAACTCAAGTTAGCTACTCCTACAGTCCTCGAAGCAACTAAAGGAAAGGCAAAGGTGAAACCCACTGTGATTAAAGGTAGGAACCCCAAATCTTCTCCACATGCTGATGCTGGTCAATCTAGTGTTGGCAAAGGTCCCAAAGGACATAAAGAAAACTGCAATATAAAGTCTAGAAGGAAAGATTGTGACCATTAGGTGACTCCTTGGCTTATCAATTTATGAATCTAATCTGGCGGTAGTCACATTAAGTGTTAGGTGACTTGACAGTGAAACATCTGATCATGGTGTTTCTACAATACAGTGATTCATATCAAGGATGGAGCCAAATACAGTGAAGGAGAAACTGATGGTTGGCAACAATGAAGAAGTGAATAATATATCTATAGGGGATGTATGTACTGAACCATTCTGAGAGGTTCATTTTGGTTTTACACGACATATTTTATATTTGATCTTTTGATCAATTTTTGGATAAAGAAAGTTAACATTTTGTATTAAATGCTTTTGTTGTACAGTTGTTGTTTAATGCAAAACATAATGGTATAACTTTCTTATCATATAGTTGTATAGAATGTGTCTCACCCTGAATTAGATATATGCTTCTTTATATCTTGCCGAACAAGTTAAAAGAGACGACCCTGGTAAAGGATAGGTTATACATGTTGTGGCATAAAGTTTTATGCCACATTCCCAGAGCTAGGATTGAGAGGTTGATTAAGGAAACCATTCTCTCAATTCTATATTATGATGATCTAGAAACGTGTGTTGACTGTTACAAGGTAAGTTGACTGAAATAAGGATATATAAGTCAACTCATGTTTCTGACTTGTTGGGTCTGATACATACGGATATCAGAAGACCTTA
>JAOQMM010000002.1:3413090-3437070 GCA_027563515.1 Erythroxylum platyclados
AGAGAGTGCGTCGACAGCTGGAGCCAGAAAACATGGAGGAGGAGGAATAGGTGTCAGATATAGAGAGTGCCTCAAGAACCACGCCGTCAGCATCGGTGGTCAAGCGGTGGACGGTTGCTGCGAGTTCATGGCAGCCGGCGAAGAAGGCACCTTGGATGCCCTCAAATGCGCCGCCTGTAACTGCCACCGGAATTTCCACAGGAAGGAGGCAGAGGGCGAGGGGTTGTATCACCACCAACAGCACCACCAGCACCACCATCCACAATTTTCTCCTTATTATCGCGCGCCGCCTCCTGCTGGGTACCTTCACTTAACGCCGCCATCCGCTCGGCCATTGGCGCTTCCCGCGGCGTCCGGCGGAGGCGGTGGAACAAGTGGCGGGTACTTCAGGGAAGAGGAGGACGTGTCTAATCCTAGTAGTAGCGGCGGTGGTGGTGCGAGCGGTAGTGGCTCGAAGAAAAGGTTTAGGACTAAATTTTCGCAGGAACAAAAAGATAAGATGTTGGAGTTCGCAGAAAGGCTTGGGTGGAGGATTCAGAAGCACGATGAAGCTTCTGTGGAGCAGTTTTGTGCAAACAATGGTGTGAAACGACATGTGCTTAAGGTTTGGATGCACAATAACAAGCACACACTTGGTAAGAAACCCTAAAAGTTTCAGACAGTAGCATCCAAAATAAATACAGGAAGAAAAAAAGAAACGGGCCAACGTTGTTATGTTTCTTCAAACAAGTGCCAAAGATAATGGAGACATCTCAGCGCTACCAAAGAGTTGAGAACTTGCGGTGTCAAATTTTAATATGGTATTTTGACTGGGGTTCTTACTGTTTTTCTCTTCACCCTTTTTTTTGGGGGGTTGTTGCCGTTTAATCAGACACTTTGTTTAGCTTTTGTCTTCTCAGTTCCGAATGTAGGATGGATTGGATGAGCATGATGATGCCTCTAAATTTCCAAGCATCATTTTCTAACCGTAGTTTCTTTTCTTTGTTCAAAATGTAGTACATTAATGGACTCTACTCTGATTCATATGCTATAGCTTGTGTTCCTCTCTGCAACTCTACCATTTAACTTTGATGAGCTCTAGTTTGCATTTCAGGTCATCAGTCAGTTTCAGGAAAGTCCCATAAAAAGAGGAACATAATTGATCAAGCAAAACCGAAGACCTTTTTAGCTTATTAACATCACGGTAATGATGATCATCGTCAAACATCGTGATCGAGGATCGATCGATCGATCGAGAGAACTCCTGGTTGAATCAAACTTGTTTAGTGTGCAAAGCTTCATTCTTTGGTGTCCAGTCACAACTGTCAACTTCTCCTCTTTCTCTTCTACCTATTCTCATCCCTTTTAACCTTTTACGCGTAATCTCCCCTCTCGTATTAATTTCTCTCAACCTCCATTTGCGCTCCAGATACTTCGAGCTGAATAAAGCTCGAACCGGCCAAAAGGGAATGTGGACAAATGTGCTTCGTTGAGAGGTGGACTCCAAGTAGATAGTGTTTCTTATAGATCGCGTCACAATTAGTACTCTAAACGTCATTAATTTCTCCAGTTTTTTATCCTCAATTTCTGATACCTCGTCCGCCATTAATTGCTACCTCTCTCTTGTATAGGTCTTCTTCTTCTTCTCTTTTTCTTTATTCATGCCAGTCTTCTTCTTTCTCCAGTTCTTTTCTGCAATAATTGTTTAGTTTTTCTATGTACTGCTAAAAAGCAAAAAACCAAAGTTTGAAGTGGCTATCAACGTAGCAGCTAAGAACAGTCTTTAGCAGTTTTACAGCAGATTTGCAGAGCTTGTGATTGTCATTTACTCACGGCACATGGAAGCCAAGTTTTAAAGCGCCTTTTAAACCATTCTCTTTTCCTTTTCCTCTTTCTTTTCTCAACCGTGGATTGCCTATTAATTGATCATAACTACACTGTCTGAATTACTAAGGGTACGTTTAGTTTCTTTAAAGGAAGTTGTTTGAACCCAATTAAGCAAAGTACATATTGTTCAAGGAACTTGAACTGCACTTGCAAAAGAAAGGTCCAATTAGTGAAGCATTAACTCTTGCAGTCTAGATTGTCGAGTGCCAGAAAGATGTGATGTTGGTAGAGGGAAAGTGGGAACTAATGGAACACACGCAACACAATATCTAGTAGACAAGTAGATGTTGGAGAAAGGCAAGTAATGGATAGAGATGCTACTAGGGCATTTGAAGCTGTCGGAAAAGTGATCTCAAGTCCGGTCTCATGTTATGTTTGCTGCTTTTGTTCTGTTCCGTTGAATGACATGTGGGTCTCTGTCCCCAAAAACAAAAAAAAAAAAGAAGGAAACGGAACAATAATAAATGGACTGACATTACAGCTAGTGTGGGTTATGTCCTGGTAGTTGTCTCTATATAACTTCTGGCCACAGTTGAATGAAAGATCAAAGCTCCTTTGTTTTGCGTACTTTCCTTTAGATTTCCTGAACCTAATTAAATCGATTTCCATTTCACACGTTTGTAAGTTTGGTACAGTAATCCTGATGGTGGTTTAGTTAGGGTTTTATGGCTCTTCTGCTGTGGAGCTGCACGGAAAGTTACAGTAGAGAGTGAAATTTATGTCAAGTTCTTGAGAAATTAAGAGCCACGTACAATTATATCAGCTGCTTCCAAGACTTTATGGTATGCTAGAACAGATCACTTTAATCATCCTAAAATAGAGCTATTTCGCACGAGATGATCAGTCAATTAAGAAGCTATTATCCAAGTACGATATAATATTAACAAATTTATCAAGTCTTTTGCTATACATTGAAACAAGTTGGTGGGGAAGTAATTACTAAGACTTGAACACGTTAATCAACCAAAAGGGTATACGTGCATTGATGGAGATAGGAAAAGGGCCATTGCCATATCTAATTAAGCAGGATCTTCTTCCGCTAAACATAGAGAAAAAGAGATAGAGAGAGAGAGAGAGGTGTGTTCTTGCACTGGAAAAAAAACTGGTGCTATTGATTTGTCTTGGTGCTCTTTCTAAAGATTCTTAAGGAGTGAAATGATGGATGTGAGCTTTTCTGGCACACAAAATTGTATTGAAAAAGCAAAGAGCCAGAAGAGTAGTAATAAGGACATGTAGGGGAAGTAGTGCCTAGGGAGAAAGCGAAATACCATAAATTGCAAGTAATAGCTATTTTTGGGTGCTAAGGACTATAAGTTTATATCATTCACTTGTTTCTCTGGAGGGACTGACAAATTAAGATGCTTTCTCCATGAATACCAACATGCCCTCTCCTTTCTATCCTTCTTCCTTCCATTGTTATATAATACACTGTTGCACTATTTCATCTCTTTCAAATGGGTCTTAGGAATAAAGGGAAAAGGAATCGGGACCTCTACTCCAATTGGCAGCTCACTTAATGAGAACCGTATGGTGAAGAAGAATGATACGGCCTAGCATAAAGAGAAACCATTAGGTTGTACAATATAAATAGTATGATGTTTAAATTAGTAAAATTGTGTTCAATTAATAAAACATTTCTTTTCTCAACACTTAAGGAGTTGTTCTGTGCCATTTTAAGTTAGGATGTTGGTATTCAATCTTAGTCTTTTGATAACAATGTTATAAATAATTATTTATTTATGAAATAATCAAATTATAGTATGTGATTGGCTCAAAATTTTTGCAAAGAAAAGAGATATCAACTTTTAAAAATTTTCAATTAAGTAACAAACATTGCATAAACTTAACAACTTAATTTACAACGTTAGTCTTGTTTAGTATTTTTTTTATTTGATTAACTGAATCTTTGTTGTCTATAACATGTAGGTATTTATATAGAAAATTAATTACCAACTAATCATCTATATAGACTAAAACATTCAATCTAATGTGTGAAAGAGGTTATAAATTGGATGTTTTAGTCCATATAAATGATTAACTAACACTTAATTTTCTATGCGAACGCTTATATATCATGGACAAAAAAAAAATTTAGTTAAATCAGCAAAATGCTAATTTATTTAATTGAAAATTTTAAAAATTTGAACACAAAATTAAAAATATAAAAAATGTTAGATATTTTACATTGTATTATCCTTAAATAAAATAATTATGTGATTCTCAATACTAAATCAACTTTAATTATTATTTGAAATTTTGACTTATAACAAAGAGATGAAAATAATAATATATTTTTTAAGTAAGGAGTCATCCATTCAAAGTGAAATAACAAATTCAAAATAAGATTAATCATCTTCTTCAAAATTTTAATTAAATTATAGAAATTCTTCAAAATTAGAACTTACAATCACCAACCTAAATTTTGAAGAACATGATTAATAAGATTAATCATGTTCTTCAAAATTTTAATTAAATTATAGAAATTCTTCAAAATCACGATTAGAACTTACAATCACCAACCTAATGATATGCTCCATTTTAGGTTGGTTTGAGAATAATGTAAATTGGACCGAATTTCATGAACAGTCACTAGGGGGGCTGCACAGTAAGTAAGTATTTCCATGAAGACCCCAACAGTAACACAACCCAAAAAGATGTTAGGTCTGGGCGATGACCCACGCCATTGATGAAGTTGGGAAGTGTTTATGAGCCACTAATGGTGTTGTGTTGTGTTCCCTCTTTTCAGATTGCCAGTTGGGGTGCAGACAGACAGGCAAGCTGTCCTAACCATTCTGTCAAAAAAACAGAAAACTGGGCCTATCTTTAACCAACACTCACAACTACTACGAATTCCCGACACAGAACTAGGCCTGTCCATCTTCTCGTTTCATTGCCAATCAAAACCTTCAGAAAATAATGGGAGGGGTCCCTTAACCTTATAGGCCTGCAATGGTCCTTCCAGTTCCAAAGAATACCCTTCTTTTTTCTATCTTCTGTCTTGGTCTTTACCTTCGCCTGTTTCTTTTGGCTGGCCTCTTAAGTTAGAGTTGGAAAATGGTTTGAGTTTCATCTGAAATTTATTTAAATCATTTTAAAAAAAATAAAAAGAACATTATTTTTATGGAAAAAAAAAATTTAATCGTTTAGAATAAATTTTAAGTTAAAATTTTAAATTTGATTTTAATTCGAAATTCGAAATTCGATTAATTCACTAAGTTAGCTAACTTCTAATTGAGCAAAATTAGAAGTCTATGAATAATGTAAATATCAGGAAATTATTGAAAAAGTGCGATTTTGAAAATTTTTATATCATAATCTTTTCAAATAAAAAATTAAAATAAAAGTTTAATAAATGGAATAATGATACCTAAAGTTTCATAGAATTCTACGCATTTTTCATTTCAATTCTATCAACATTATTTATTTTAAGTGAGTGGTAAACTTATTCACAATATTTGAAACTATTACAGTATATAGTCACGGATTTTAAATCACAGAAACAATTTCTTTGTAAAATTCAAAAGAAATGCTGCGTATAATTGATAACTCTTCCCTAATTCTCGCAAAACAAAAAACTTTGTATACTGAAGTTTGCCCTAAATAACAGTATATAATTTAAAACATATAAAATGTCTACTAATGTTTAAGTTATTATTCCCAATAATCTTTAAAGCAAACACTTATTAACATCTAAATTTTAATAAAATATGAGAAATTAAGAAAATTTTGATCTGATTTAATTTTTTTGTTAGCCTATTAGTATGATATACTTAGGATTGAACAATTCAAAATCCAATCAAAAAATTAAAACGACTTTACTTTTCTTGTAACAATTCAAATTAATTCATATCATTTAAATTGGATCAACCCAACCTTCTAATCTTAAGTCCGATCTTAAGTCCAATCAACTAAACTTTTACTCGTTAATTTCAGCAAAAGACAGCCGGACCAAATTTGTCATTTCTAGGGGAAACTATGCACAGGTCAAAGAAAAGTTGTCTCCAAACGTGCTTATAAAAAATGAATTCTATTAGCATTATTAAAAGGCAAAGAATTATTACATCCAAGTCCACAGACAAAATCAACAAATATTTCAAATTCTGCAAATAATATTTATCTACACCAAGTTCTGCTCATGACATAATAGGATTTTTGCTCTCGTGCATTATCATAAAGTTGGTTGCTGCAATGCTCCTTTTAAATTTTTCACAGCACTGTCATAGTATACAAACCCCATCAACCAGAACTCGTGATTATCGACAGAAATGATCTGGATGTACTTTTCTGATGGGTTGATTTTGCTTGATGATGGATTTACTGCCTTCACCTGATGCAGTGGAATGACAACCTATGCACAGATAGGAATTAAGCATGAAGTCAGTTACAGGAAGATGAGCAAATTCATGAAATGGTAACTATCAAACCTATTAAATTAACTAAACACCATAACATCTCCTACAAGGCCCTGCATCAAATTAAGATTCAAGTAAAAAATACATAAGCTTGTAATATTGATGCATCAAGTGGATTAGGAACTCGGACCCATTTTGTATAGTTTTTTTTTTAATCTGAATTTTCCATAATGAAACTGGAATTTCATCATATTCCTCTCCTCAGTTTATTGTGAAGAGAGAAACTTTTATATAGTAAAGACATCCATAAGTATTAAGAAGCATTTGTCAGCACATATAAACATGTAAAGAAAGGATTCTAGCTCTGATAAAGAACGAAAACCACTTGAAGTCTTGACAAGCACGCACCTTATAATAGCTCCATTGAGTTTGATCACCAACTTTGTAAGACAATGGGTTGTCGCTACAAAATGCAAGTTTCTCTGTTGACATATAAAGAACACCCATAACCGGACCAGCAGAAGTGGATAAGTAGCATGCAAAAGTCTTCAAAAGTTTCTCTCCAGGAACTGTCTCAAAAGTTTGAGGAAAAATCTTCTCATAACCACCTTCTGCAAGAACTTTAGTTCCTTGAGCGATTCTACCCACAGCAGCATCCGCAAAACTGGGGCCCGTTTTCACTAATCAGATCAGGGGAAAGGGAAACAGGAAGGCTCAGATTGGTAGTTTGTACGAAAATAAGTTGTTTTTCCAAAAACTATTCGCCACCACGAACCAAAAAAGAAAAAACAAAAACAATCTAACAGCTCTTCGAAAAGGTAAAAACTCATGACATCAGGGAGAAGGAATGGGATTTTAGTCTTTTCTGATCATTTGGAAAAGGAATTCGAAGGCAGACAACACAGATTTACTAATTGGCAATTCACACACAGAACAGAACCTACTAACTCTATGCTACAATGAATTCCATGTTCTAAGTAGATAATGTTAATGATAACAAGGAATACTGAGAATATACACACAGGCACAAATGGCGGCAGCAAATAAATGACTGCACAATAGCAATTTTCCTCTTCTGTTTGTCATGAATAACCGCATCAAATTTCCTTGGACTACTCCAATAAGGAATTATGACTTAGAAAATCACTTGAATAACAGTCCTATCGAATGCAATATGTTTAACTAGCAAATTCTGTTAAAAACCTAATGGATAAGCACACTTACAGTGTTGCCACATGTTCCCAGCAAGATCTTCCGCTTTCTTAGTTGCTTCTGCCGCCTTCTTCCCCCACTTTCCTAACACATCTCTCACTACATCCATCTTATCTGTTCCAAATCATTAAAAAAAAACATAAATTTGCGTAAGTGAATTCAACCCCGATTCCTCTCAATAACACACGTACAAAGCTAAAGCTGCTTACTTTTGGTGGAGGATGAGCCAACCGGAGTTGGAGAAACATAGGGATTGGACTCCGGAGGCATGGTGGTTGCAGCGTCACCGGTGTTTGGAGCTGAGGGTTGGTGGGTCGTCGGCGGAGACTGTTGGGTCCCAACGAAGATGTTGGACCAATTCACCGGAGGAGAAGCGGCATCGTTTGGATCAAGCTTTGGGTATGGGGCGTAATCGGATGTGTGAGGCTTAGTCTCCTGTTTTTGCGATTCCGGCGATTGCGGTTTGATGGTTGACGTCGTTGTGTTGGATTGATTCACCTGATTCATGGCGATTGCTTTCTATTTTTAGTCGCTTCTTAGCTAAGGTTCTGGCTGAAGACTAGTCTAAAACTGTAAACGAAAACGAAGACTCGCGATTGCCAGAGATATTTTCGTTGCTATTATTTTATTTGACAAGAAAATGCCAACGGTCAGAATTTTCTTTCAAACAGCTGTTTTGTAATTTGTACTAGTCGTTGGATGTTCATGTTCTAGAGGATTCTTTCAGGATTTGAATGAAAGTGACCACTTTTTCGAATGATCACATGGAGGGCCCAAAGACTGGTCTTGGAGGACCCAGAGTTTCAAACTGGGCTTCCTCTTCAAGTCCAGGGAAACTGAGCAATCTACTTACGAAGGGTTACAATTTTATTCTTATTTAACATTTATTAATTGTTATTTTAATATTTTAAAAATTGATGTAGTAAAAAGATAAAATAATAAATGATTAATTTAATTAAATGAACTGAGGTCCAAGAAAATTATTTTATCAGAACCTTTAGTAGATCATAAGAAAGTCGTTAAGAATTCATCCTTTTAATATAAGAAAAAAAAAGAGACAATAAAATTCTTCAAGCGGCGTGTTTCTAATGTTTAAAATATAAACTAAATTTTTTTTATCACACAAATATTGATAGACTTGTAAGGTAGGATTGGCGACAACATATGTATAGAAAGTAGAAAGTATCTGTAAATACTATAATGTATTTTCTGAGAGCGGACAAGATTATAAAAATATATTCAATACTATTAAGTATATTTTTTACTACCTTTTTTTTATATGATTGATCAAAAAAATTTATATTACATTTAAGACGTGAACAGGCGAACTGAAAAGCTGCAAACTGTGGGGGGTGACATTTCAGGAATTACACTTTGAGTTATCACCAAAATTCTACAAAACTTTGCTCATTCCGGGAAATTTGACAGTGACTTTGTGCCACCACCACATCACTGTCTCCTTTTGTTGCACAGGCTCATGTGTTCTAGAGCCACATAGCTTAAAAAGGCTATGCATCTCCAAAAGATGGTCAAAAGTTTTCTTTGCTCTACTTCTGAAACATTGCTGTTATTTCTGTCAAATTCATCAGAGCTTGAAGAGAAGGGTTGGGGTACCCTTTTGCTGGAATCAAATAGCTCTAAAGAAAACTTCAGAAATATACAGACAAGCATCATCTTCCACCAATTACAATACAATTCACTAATTACCAAAGGAGAAGACAAACATATAAATAAGAATAGCAATGGGTTGACCTACGAGTCAGTTCCGCTAATTTTTTAAAATTAAAAGCATAAAATAACGTCTTTTTTAATTCGGTCTGAGCTTGTAAATTGGTTCATTGAAAACGACTAAATTTAGACTCATGAGTCGGTATATTGCGGTCCTTACATAGAAATACTAAATTATTAATAAACTCAAATTAGCTTTTCTTTTCTCCCACTTTGCATCATAGTCACAACGTTTGCTAACAATTGACCATTTTTTCAGGGGATAGATTTGCTGTTGATTTTGGTTCTGATTTTAGTTCAGGTCCATTTTTCAACTTCTATCAAACAGTAAAACAAAAGGAGATAAAAGAAAACAAAGATCCCGAGAAGATTTTATACGGTCCAGACAAGCCAGGAATGGGCCAGTTAGCTGAGTATATATCTTTCTTGGATATTGACTTCTCCATCCAATATCCTGTCGCAATCTCTATGGCCATTATAACGAAATGAATATTTTTCTTGTTGATTTACGCCTTACACTGGGATCGGAAATATGATACTTATATTTTGTTTTTAATTATTATTTTATTAAAATTAAATATTAATAAAATAAAAAAATTATATACTCTTTTTTCCCATAGAAGTCTCATTTTCATAGACTTAAACATGTAAATACTAAAAAATGTATGAGTATTCATTAGAAAATAAACTCTTTAAACTAAATAGGTGAAAATTTTATATGAAATATTATTCGTATATTTATAAAATTCTTTATTATGAGATTTTAGAATTTTTTATATATTAATTGTTATGTTTTGATGACATATCTTATTCAAGCATAATTAGTTGGTAGTAATTGGATATATCATAAATTATATAAAAATAGTCGAGCGATCAATGTATAATTTGCCAATTAAAGTTATTAGGGAGAATATTCAATTTCTCTTGATTATAATTAATTTAAAAAATCTTTGATCAAGTAGAATGACACGTTTAAAATAATTTTGGATGTTATTAAAAGAGTGAGTTAATAATAATAAAAAATATGATTGAACTCAAATAAAATATATCTTAATTTTATATTATAAAAGAATTAAATTATATAAATAATTACACATAAAAAAGTTAGTGAAAGTTACTTTCTCATTTCAAATATTTGGGTTGTTATGAAATGTTGCTAGACGACAATGTTAATTTACAAATATAAATTTTTTAATTAGAATATTAAAGATAAATTATAATAGTATAATTTATCTAACCCTAAATATAATTTAGTTTTATAATTTATATTTTGCTAATATATTTTTAAATCTAATAGATACCCAAAATAGTTGAAGAGTAAAAAATATCACTTAAGTTAAATTTACTGTAAAATTTGAAAAACTTTAAAATTAGATATAAGATAACTGATAAACAAAGATCACTGGTAGATATTAAATCTTATTTAAATCAACTTGGTATTTAATTATTATGAATTGTAATTTTAGTTAAGTTTAATTGAAATTATGATTATATTTTAATTAGTCAAATTCCTACTATAATTAAAGTAAGCTTTAAAGGAGTTAATACTTTTAGATTACTTCTCTTTACACTAGAATTATCTCAATTTGTTTGTATTGATATTATTATAGACTCGACAATTAGATAACTACAATGATTTTTACAAGCCTGTGGATTCGAAAAGACCAAAAACAGGAAATTAACTATATAATAAAGTATGAATTCTATTTTATGTTTTATTAAAGATGATAATAAAAAGATAAAAAGATTCGAGATTTTCACACAGTTTAATTAATTTACAAAAACTTTATATTTTTAAAATAATCAAAAACTTTGTATGTGTTTCAACTGTTTAGAAAATTGCTTCTCTTAAATTTATGTCAAAAATATAACAACAAAAATTACATGTCATAAGAAATATATATGAATAAATCAAGCATTATTCATATAAGAACTTAAATATTCAACTCTCAAACATAATGTAAATCAATTAAATTCAATTTAAACTAATAATTTTAAATAATAATAATTCATTAAATTAGATCACATTTAATTAATTCAAATCATATTTAAAAGTTACGTTGAGTTGTATGTTAGTAATATTTATTTTTAATAAAAATTTAAAATAATAAAATCCTTAACAATGCTTAAAAGAATACAAAATAATTGCCAAATAATATTCCACAAGTCTAGGGGTTATAATAAAAAGAGTCTTTCTCGATTTACTAATATAATCAACGCCATATAACTTAGTTATGTTATAATCGTGTGCATTCTAATTAGGAGTGTCAATAAGCCAGGCTGAGTGGCCCGTGGTCACCACGAGCTAACCGACCCGTGATTTAGCTATGGCTCATCTTATGTTTTTTTCTAAAGTATCAAAAATAATGTCGTTTTAGAAGTGGTGCGCAGACCACGAGTCAGGTCAAGCCGACTAAGGTGGGCCTATGGTCCAGTTAACCTGAGCCAAAATTAGGTTGATTGAGCGAGCTGAGCCAAAATTAACATCTCTAATTCTAACCGAGGATATTAGAGCTAATGCGAAATTTAATTAAATTAAAGTTGGTAGGGTGTCAGCCTACTATTTCATACCTATATACATGTTGTGGATACCTCTGTAACTTAGGGGGTGAAAGCAAAAAAGATAGGTCCTTCTTCTTTTCACAAGTTTTCTTTTAAAAAAAGAAACTGACTTAGAGTGTAACATCTACGAAAGAGATTCCCAAACTTAAAATAAACCGAGTGGAATCAAGATATTTTTGTTAAATTCTTGGTCCTTTCTTCCTTTTTTAGTTTCCTGTTTTACGTTCTTGATCCAATGAATGTACTACAAAAGACACTGTCTGTGACTGAATGGTGGCAGCTCACACTCAGAAGCATTCATGGCGAGAATAAAATATCATGCACGAATTATAGATTTATAGCAACCGTAAGGTTACGGAGATTTAATGCATAACGAAATATCAATCACTCAAGTTCATTAAACTAAAAGTTGTAATGAAGGAAAAAACTTTTAACTTTCTCCGACTAATGCAAAGTCAGCTGAGAAATCGAGGGAGAATTTAGTTTCGAGCGCAATAAAATAATAACAAAACTTCTTTTTGTTTTAAATTTTTGAGAGTTAATATCAATTAAATTTTATAAAATAATTAGAACATTATTATTTAGCCCAATCTTTTTTTTATTGTTTACATCAAATTGTTTTTTAAACTAACTCATTTTAACTACGTAGTCACACAAATATTTGATCTCTAACGATATTCACAAAGCATATTAAGAGAATTTTGCAACTGCTGCAGAAATTGTTAGGCAAGGAGTGTTAGCTCACTAAGCCTATTAATAATAAGTTTTAGATATTTTAGTAATTAAATTGTAATTTAGTTCTAATTTAATTAAATTTTAAATAGAATTATTAGTAATTCTAATTAAATAACAATTATGCTCAAATAAGATCTAATGTCTCATATTGATCTTTATTTATTAATTATCTCATATTTAATTATAAAGTTTCTCAAACTTTACAATCAAGTCTAACTTAATTAAAATATTTTTTGTCTTTTCGACTCAAATTTTTATATGTGATTTATTAGATTTTCAAGTATATTGACAATTAATATAAATTATAATTCAAAATCATATTTAAGATTAGATAAATTAAATGCATTTAATTCATTTTTAATTCTCTAATTAAATAATTTATAGTCATATATCAAGATTGACGTTTAATAACACGTCATGATTATTCAAATATTAAGAAATGTAAAATAGTTTTGACTAACTTTTTCGTGTATAATTTTTTTGTATAATTCAATTATTTCATCATATAATATTCCAATTAGACATAGAATATAAAATTAATATATACTTGATTCAAGTCTGATTATGTGCGTTTTCTATTGTTAGTAATTGATCCAATTAATGACGTTTATAAACTATTTTATAAAGTGTTATTCTACCTTGGCTAAGAATTTCTCGAATTAATACTAATCGAGAATAATACAACATTCTCTTTAATTACTTTAGGTTGATGAATCTTATATTAACCACTTAATTACCTTTATACAATTCATGCAACATTCAATGATTATCAATTGAGTTGCCTTTAACTATAATAGGTCATAAATAGTATCAAAATATAACAATTCATATATGAGATAACTTTGATGATTTCAAGTCAAATAATTACTTATACAATCACCACAATAAGGAATCCAATAGGCATACAAGTAATGATCTAAATGAATTTCTAATGTGGGGTTCGTCAATGAACTTGTTTTCTAATAAACTTCCGCATGTTTATTTAAGTATTTCTATACTTTAGTCTAAAAGATCAACTATTTCTTTTATAAGAAAGAAACATAAGGTATACTTATCTTTTTATGCTCTATCAAAGTCAGGTCTTAATAGAACAATAACTAGTAACAATTTATGAATAATAAATGAATGCAATATAAATCATAATTATGATCTCATCATAAATTCATTTGCAATGTATACTTATTATATGGATTTTATCATATAAATCTGAATATGTATAAAATTAAAATTTCCTTTAAATAAATATATCATTAAACTAAAACCAGCTGATTGACTGGAAGACATAAACTAACAAAATCTTGTTGTTTGATTTTTTTTTTTGTTTGCCAACAACAAACCAATTAAAGGCCATTACCCCTCTTATAAACTTAGAGATAACTTATGGATAATAAAAAGTCATATAAAACTTAATATGGATTTTTTTTCTTGATTTGAGTTAGTTAATTTAAAGATTAATTAAATTGAAAATAAAAAATTTAATTTAATTTAATCAACATCCTTTTTTAAATTATAATTCAATTCAAAATTTAAGTAATTTAAAATTAAAATTTTATAATCTTTATATTAACTTGATGATTATGATGATTGATCATGCCATTGATTGTCTTTCCTGACCATAACACTTGCTTGATCCAAGAGGGCCGTGTTATCTACGTGCACTCTTAGCTATAATTTAGACTTTGAAACCGAGAGATACGCATATATTATGGTCTTGAGTGCTTCGGCTTGTTGCTTTTTCGATTATAGACTAAACAAGCTTTTTAATCGATTGTTAGTTAGAAACTGTGAAGATTGCCATAAAAGAGGAGGTTAGAGGGTACAGGGTAGCTATTATTGTTAGATTAGCAAGATATGGATGATTAGACTTCAAAATTGGACAAGACACAGGAGGAGGTCATCTGAAGCCCCGTTTTTAAGAAAAAAGCCTTCAAGCTTTCCTTGTCGCTATGATATGAATTATGATTCCTTGCTTGGACCAACAAAAACAGACACTTTAATTTGGCTGCTAAACACATGAATTTTCTCAAAATTATTCTCAATACTGCCAAATCACTTTGGATTCCAGTAAGGACAAAGCCATTGACATCTCACTAAAAAGTTAACAGAAACCATCTTTCTTTAATCCTCTAGGTGGCTAGAAGTTTGGATTCTCCATCACTATTCCATGAGCAGTGAGCGAGAGTGGCAAATTACGACTTTTACTTGCGTGACGAAAACTATAATCCAAGCCTGAAACAGTTATCTTCTCTTAGTAGTTCTTCCCAAAAAAAAAAAAATTCAATTCAAACCTGTATCTATCTACTTGGTGCTATGTAATATTCCTTGGAAACTTCTTGGAGCCAACTTCTTTATTCAACTTAAATAGCTTTACGCTATATTTGATTGGACGTAAGATTTTTAATGGAATGAAATAGAATGAAAGGGTTTATAATAGAATGAAATGTAAATGAATGTAATATTAAAAATTTGTTGTTTGGGAGAGATAAGAGGGCTTATAATGTATTATACTAAAATGTTGTTTGGATGAAAGATTTATAGTGTAATATAGTGTAAAGTTATTTATTATTTTACATTACATCCTAAACCCTCCAAATCGGAGATTTTTTATTTGTACTGTTTAGGATGGAATAAGATGTAATATGAAATTCTCCTCTTCTATCCTATCACATTCTATTCTATTATAAACCCTCTTCTCAAATGATAAAATAATATTCCATTATATTCCATTCCATTAATAAACCCCCAACTAAACATAGCCTTATTCTCATATGTCATACTAAAATTTTTATGAGTTCTTGATCCATGAAGGTCACAAGAACTCATAAAACCCACGATTCATTTGGATGCCTTAATTAGCCGAAGCAATTAGTTGTTTTTACATCTAAATAACAACATTTCTATTAGTTAAAGGTAAGACGACGTATTATTGAATCTCTCCAAACTCTATGTATTAGCAAAATTTTTACTAGATTGTAGTTATTCTAAATAGTAACAATGAGTGAATCTTTTATGATTTTATTTATTTTAAAATATTTTATTATTTTAAATAATCTAAAAATAGTTTATAATATTAAAAATAAAAATAATGTATATCAAATTCAAATTAAATTAGCCTAATAAAATTGTAATTATAATCAAACTAGAATAGCTATACCAAACTTATAATAATATATTTAAAACAACTTGATAAACATTTAACTCAAATGTTATTTTCAAAGAATTTAAAATCACAAGAACAAGTGAAATCACGATCCCTTCTTTTACCATAGTAAAATTATAGAAAGAGAGTGATGGGATTAGATCCAAAGGTCTATGAAAGACAAATTATGCTCACCTCAGCAAACACCTAAATAAAAGAGGAGTAGTTCAAGTTCATCCACTCTCTTCTTTTTCTTTATTTTGATTGTCCTTTATCCAATTTAATTTAATTTTAGCTTTTCATTTCTTCGTTGTCCTTTCGCTACACAACAAGAAGAGAGAGAGGGTGGGAGAAGGAAGCGTGGGTCATATTATATTACTTCACAGGGATTGCATCACGCGATCGTGTAGCGCGTGGACTCGACACCGGTCTGAGTGTGCCATATAGGATCGTGTCAGCATTCGTTGAACGTTGGTCCATCCTGAAGCTTCGGTAACTAACAACTATTCCCTCCTTTTTCATTGGACCGTGCCTTTTACTTTCATCGGAAAAAGCGTAGATATGAAAACCCTCCTTTGCACAGTGGTCCTCTATAATTTCCTTATTTACGTGTGAACCGTGTGTTGACATGTTATTTCCATTCTCAACCCATTGACGAGAATATCTCCTTGAACTATCCAATTTGGCTAGTGAGCTGTGAGCCGCCTCTGACTCTCTAAAACAGTTAAAATAATGAATAATGAATTACGCTAAATGTCGAATCTAAGAAGGTTTAATAGTACGTAATTTTATCTCTAATTAATAGAAAGATTATTTTTAAATGACCCACATGAAGAGAGAGAGAAAGAACTATAAAGAATAATAATAATAATTTTAATTTCTAAAATAACAAATCAGAGTAATTTTAGAAGATTTATAGTGTTTTAAGATCATTTACTTATTTCATTATCTGATGAAAATACTCTATTGTTTCAATCATGTTATTATTAGTTTCAAGTAATTATTGACTAATTGATATTCCTAGTTTTTTTTTTGCTCATTAAATGTGTCACTATAAAAAGGTTCCTAGCTAATTTCCAATCTTAAAATGTATTTATTCAGGAAACATTTTTCACTATTCATAAATAAGTCAACGACAGGTAATCATGTGATTTGGTTCAATGACTTTCATTTTCTTAAATTGGTCCATGGCAATTCTACATTGGGTATTTGAAAATGACCCTCATGTAATGTAAGCTTTGCCCTAGTTAAGGATTAGTTACTATCCCCATGAAAGCCTAGAAAATGTGAGATAGCAAGGGGGGTAAGTGGACAAAGCCACAATCATAAATTATTTGCAATAAACAAAAAGAAAATACAAAAGAAGAAGAAATTATGAGTAGAAAAGAAAAAGGATAAGTGAAAAAAGCAAAAAAACAAAAGAGAAAACCCCCCATAGCCAAATAATGGAGGAGAGGGTATTGGACATTGCAGATGAGAGTGAGAGGCCAAGAGGGATGGAGAATCCCAATGCTTAACCTATCAGACATCACACCCAACTCTTCACACTCTCTTGTCACCAATTATACCAAAAAACTAAACTAATCCCCATTTCTCATCACACCTTCTCTTCTCCTTTTTTCTCTCACACAAACACAAGACTCTCTGCTCTCTCTATCTCTTTCTTTTTCAAGCACACATATACATACATATTACATACACACACTGTCTCTCTCTCTCTCTTTAAAAGCCCTTTTCATGATCTAAAAATCTAATCTTTCTTCAAACTCCCAATCAAGAAGCGGTCTTTATACGTTTTTATGATCCTCAACAAAAAGCCCAGATCAGAGAGCGACCCTCAGGACCAAGATTTCACCAGGGAGGATCGCGCCGAAATGTCCGAGGACGACGACAGATCTCCGCCGTCCGACTCCATCAGTCCTACTGACAGCAAGACCCGAACTTGCACTTCCGGGTCGGGGTCTTCTGGACCACCCGAGCACCAAGCGCAGTTTGCCGACCAGGTCCTGGAAAACGTCCTTGAGAACGTTCTCTGGTTCTTGACCTCCCGGCGTGACCGTAACGCGGCGTCATTGGTGTGCAAGTTGTGGTGCCGTGTGGAGGCTCTCACCCGGTCCGACCTCTTCATTGGGAACTGCTATGCTGTGTCTCCATGGCGCGCCACGTCACGGTTCACCCGAGTCCGGTCCGTGACGGTGAAAGGGAAGCCCCGGTTCGCTGATTTCAATCTCTTGCCACCCAATTGGGGGGCCCACTTCGCTCCTTGGGTCTCCACCATGGCCAGTGCTTACCCTTGGCTCGAGAAGGTTCACCTCAAACGCATGTCTGTCACAGACGACGATCTTGCTCTTCTTGCTGAGTCCTTTTTGGGGTTTAAAGAGCTTGTTCTTGTTTGTTGTGATGGGTTTGGTACTAGTGGCCTCGCTGTTGTTGCTAGCAGATGCAGGTATGGTGTTTGGTGTCTTTGCTTTTCGACAGTTTCAGTTTTTGTTGGCAGTTGGCTGATTAGATCTGATTTTACTATGTAAAGTTCTGCGGTCGTGGTTTGGAAGTTTGTGCTTGTTTGTTTGATATAATTTCTTTTTCCATGTGTTTACCAGAAAGGGATTACCAGATACTTGGGAGTATCTGTTTCCCAGTCTTTATTTAGATAATGAGTTTTGGATCTTTATCCATTGTGAAATTGAACTCGATGAAATTTTTATACTTTGCTGGAGTTGGGATTATTAAATTGTATAACAAATGGATTTTGATGCGAATATATGTGTGAAAAAAGCTTTACTGAGTGCCGCAAGTATTGAGTGAAGTTTTTCAAAATGACTATGGTTTACAACGACAATAGCTGGTTGATAGATGAACTTACAGCGTTTTCTGGATTGATTTTCCCTTTTCTACAGACAATTGAAAGTGCTTGATCTGATTGAATCTGAGGTATCAGATGATGACGTTGATTGGATATCATGTTTCCCAGAGGGTGAAACGAGCCTTGAATCTCTGACTTTTGATTGTGTGGAATGGCCCATCAACTATGATGCATTGGAGAGGCTGGTCTCGAGGTCCCCTTATTTGAAGAAACTTAGGTTGAACCGATATGTATCTATTGGGCAACTATATAGTTTGATGGTTCGAGCTCCTCAGCTCACACACCTTGGGACAGGCTCATTTAGTCCGTCAGAGGATGCAGCTCAGAGTGAACAAGAACCTGATTATGTTTCTGCGTTTTCCGCTTGCAAATCCTTAGTTTGCTTATCTGGGTTTAGAGAGATAGTAGCAGATTATTTACCAGCAATATACCCAGTTTGTGCCAATCTAACTTCTCTGAACTTTAGTTATGCTAATATCACTGCAGAACAGCTGAAACCAATTATAAGTAATTGTCACAAGCTTCAGATTTTCTGGGTAGGCTTTCTTCCTGTTGAAGCATAGGTACACTTAAAATTCTAGTTTTAAGCTGATTTGAGGTTTGATAATGCAGGTACTGGATTCAATATGTGATGAAGGACTACAGGCGGTGGCTGCAACGTGCAAAGATCTTCGAGAGCTTCGAGTCTTCCCTTTTGATGCTCGGGAGGATTCTGAGGGCCTTGTTTCAGACGTGGGTCTCCTAGCAATTTCAGAGGGCTGTAGAAAGCTTCAATCTATTCTGTACTTCTGTCAGCGGATGACAAATGAAGCTGTTAAAACCATGTCAAAGAACTGCCCTGATCTTGTGGTGTTCCGCCTCTGTATAATGGGTCGTCGTAGGCCTGATCATAGAACTGGAGAGCCTATGGATGAAGGTTTTGGAGCCATTGTTGTGAATTGTAAGAAACTCACTCGCCTTGCAATCTCTGGCTTATTGACCGATAAAGCTTTTGATTATATTGGACGATTCGGGAAAATGGTTAGAACTCTGTCAGTTGCTTTTGCTGGAGACAGTGACATGGGGTTGAAACATGTGCTTGAGGGTTGCTCTAGTTTGCGGAAGCTTGAGATTAGAGATACTCCTTTTGGGGATGCTGCTCTTCTTTCAGGTTTGCACCACTTTTACAACATGAGATTTCTTTGGATGTCTTTTTGTAAGTTATCCCGTCACGGCTGCCAAGAGATTGCAAGAGCATTGCCCCATCTTGCAGTGGAAGTGATTAATCATGAAGATCACGAGCACATGGATGACTATGTTGAGACATTATACATGTATAGGTCTCTTGAAAGGCCAAGAGATGATGTACCAGAATTTGTGTCCATCTTGTAGGCATTGTTGCTAATCGAAGTTGTTTCATGCTGTTCTTATGATGGCTGCCGTTGGGCAAGTGACATGTTTCTGCTAGAAAGTTGGTTCTGGTGGGTTTTTTTTTTCTGTATTACCCACAAGGTCCAGTGTAACCTAGTCAGAGAAGGCTGAGTTTATAACTTCGTCCTGTGCTGTTACTGATGACATTCAAAGCAGTAGCTCTATAAAAGACAACCTCCATTCTTTGCTTTGGTTCTTGAAAAATGACTTGGTTAAGGAGGGAGTTGATACCTAAGATGGGCTCTGTAAGGTATTGGAATGGTAGATGTTGTTGTATCAATATGCTTCTAAATTATGTGTTTTGTTCTTTTTCATATTCGTTTGGTCATAAACAAGAAGGCTGCCAGAAGAAAGAGATGGTGTGAAGTGAGCTGCATCAAGACGAAGAGATGGGAACAGGGCTGAGGAGTTGGTAGTAGAAAGGGTGAAACTAATGAAGGGTCAATTCTTTTAGCCATTTTAGCCACCAAAAATGGAAGGAGAATAAGAATTAAACCCCAAAAGCAGTAGGAAGCATCTCCCACTCATTCTGTTGAGGAAGTTAGGCAGTCTTATTTTGATTTAAAGTTAGCTAGTCTGAAAAAGCTGTAGCTGGTGAGAACTAAATGCTCAAAGACTGATGCTGATACATCTCTACCATCTCTTTCTGTCGATGCTTTTTTTTTTCTTTTTCCTTTCTCGAATGTGTTGTCGTAGCACCTGACTGTTGAATTTATTATTGTTATTTTAGCCAATGTGAGATGGTAATAAATGCCAAATATGCATATGCTTGGACCGTATAGCTTTATCAGGGACTGAATTCTGCCTTCCCTTCCCTTTCCTCTGAATGTGGAATGATCAAATTGAAGCGAGCTACATTAATTTTGGATGGAAATTATTTGAATACAACTTACAAGTGCACTTGCAACCCCATCTTCGCAACAACTTGGGGATCCACTTGCAATCAAAAGGGTCATGGAGAGTACAGGATAGAGTTACTCCTGGATTCGATGTTGATCCTAGAACCGTTTGACTTCTGAGTAAAAAAGAAACAGTTTTTCACTGCTGGCTCCCTTCTGTAGCAGCTGAAATTTCATTCATGGTGTGTGCTCTGACTTATTCTTTTACTGTAGTTGGATGCGGGACCAATCATTCTGATGATTTGTCACACCCCCGCGTTTGCGTTACAAAGCAGCCATGTCCACTGTACTCTATTGTTTGTGCGTGGTTCGCTAAATCAAGCCTTGTTTGTTTCTCGGTATTCTGTCTAGGAAGATGGTAAAATCAGGCATAACAGAGCAAAAGTGGGATCTGACGGTGCAATTGAATAGTTCATTAATAACAAAGCCATTTCTTCTTCTTCTTAAGCTAATAACTATCTCCCTTGTATATGGATATGGTTTGTGTCGTCTTGGAGGGTCCCAGTGACTTACCAATGGTTAAGGATAAGAAATGGTATTTGAGTGAATCTGCGCTTCTTATGGGTCAACTCATCTAAAACCATAAAAATAATAAGATGTCTTCTTATTCAGAACTTTTGTGTCTCAGCTTATCCAAATTGCTTTGTGGGAATAGTCCCACTCTGAATGAGAATGAGCACTGTCCAAAGAATGGTAGCCTCTACTTTTCTTCTCGGCTCTGTATCGCCTCTCATGAGCTCTTTTTCCATGTTATTTTCTTTCCACTTGGTCCCCAGAACTGAGAAAAACAAAATATCTTAGCCATTGGATTGGATTTGCCAGTTTCTGATGGACCTGTCTTACCTAATTTATATATCCATCATTTCACAGTCTCATAGGATAAGATGGAGAAAGACCCTTTTATGAGTTTAATTGAATGACCATGATTAAACAAGTCTGAAGCACATGCCTTGCACTGTTTGCTAAGCTGCAGGTTACATGCATCATTATAATATGTGATATAACAAAAAGGAGTTTATTGATTGGTGGATGCCCATCTCGAACTCAAAGATGTGTCCCACGACCAGATCAATCAATGTGTGGGCCACGTGTACGGTATGGAAGATGGGATACACTAATCACGTTGAAACATTAAACAAAAGCAATAACAAACTTGTACTACTTAATCACGATTATACTAATCAAGAAATAATGGAGATTGCAGGAGCTAACGTCCAAAGTAAACAAAACGATTGAATATTACGGTGGCAGGTGATTATTTAAAATAAAAAAATAAAAAGAAAAGAGACTTAGTGGATGCTTACGAAGAACAGATACATATATATATGAATTTTGCTTTGGGTTCTTCGCAACTTTTGTCTGTTAAGCACATTCATGGCTGGATTAAGCACGAGGTCAACCACTAATGTATGCTCTTTCTCGTGTTGCTCCACTTAATTTGTTAGGGTTGCCTTTTTTATTAGATAATTATAATAAATTATTAGTTTAAAGAAGATTAATTTAAGAATTATGTTAAATCGTTATTTAATTAATTTGTTCTATTTTATCACTGTTTTTTAATAAATATTTAGTAAAATTTTAGAACTTTTAAATAAACCGAGTAAGAGCTTCATGTGCACATTCTTCGAGCACCATTTCCAGGATTGAGTTGAGCCTGCCTTTTTGTATAAACCAACGTTTTGTCATGTTTTAATTGGATATACATGCATGTAAAGACAAAATTTGAAGCTCCAAACTTCGGAGGTTTTGATTAATCAATTTCTTATCATAATTAATTATTGTTTTTCAATGTCTTGATTGAATCGTTAAACAACATTAGCTTTCGAGTTCCACCACAACAACAACAACAATAAAAATTAGAACAATATTATTTAACGGACATGTTTTTCTTTTTCAAATTGAAACGGAATTGGTAAGTAATGATTTACCAACTTTGAGAAGAATTGGACACTTGTGTCAAACATGGCATGCCAACTGCTAATAGGTTAAAGAAAAATGACGCTTAACTAACTCTTTTGAAAAATCATGCGCAGGCACAGCATATAAGAACAGAAGCCCTTTTCACGTAAACCTAATTCTACTGACATGACTTTCCTTGGATGCTTCCATTTGTTTAGGTTTTTCTTAAAATTCTGGGAAGGAAGGAGTATTGTAACATAGTGTCAAACGCAAAAATATTAAAACAAAAACACGTAGCTCGGTAGTTGAATAGATGCATTTAATTTGGTACTGTTTCAAGGTCACAAAGTATCATCAAATGTCAAAGACCTCAAAGCAATAGAAAACTTGGATGTTGTCCATTTCCCGTTTCCTACGCTGGTACGCATGCCCATGAAAATGTCAAACAATCAGACCAAACAATGTTTGATTCTGTCATAAATAAGTGTTTAAAGTATTCATTGCAATATTGATATTCTTCTTAAGATAATTTAAAATGCTCAAAAGTAAGTACTAATTTTTATTTAGAACTTGACATTAATAATTAGGGTTTAAATCACCTGTTTCTGTTATTTTATGTCTACCGTAACTCATGAGCATCTATTTATTTAATTTTTGTAGATCTCAATTGAATGAATAAATTTTTATAAATTAGAGTAAACCCTATAGTAATAGAACAAGTAATATGTTACATCGGTCAATATTAGAAAGATTATTAGCTGTTATTGCATTTGTACTTCCATGATTACTACATTGTACTACGCTTGGCACGAACAACTTTGTGTTTCGAGTGTATATATATATATATATATATATAGGTTCATGCATAAACTACCATTAACTATATTTTTAGTGGGAAGTCAAAATCGCAACACTGTTGTGAAGTAGCATAGGTGTCTCTTGTCCTTCTTTATTAAATCATATATGATGCTTGGTCCCTACTTAATAATCAACAAGTAAAAGTCAAATTATCATATTATTATGTGGAGAGGAGTGCAAAGCTCTTTGGATGTAATCATATTATCAATATGCCTATGTAGAGAGACATTGAAAGAGACAAGTGTACTGTCTCCATAACTATTACTCTATCGGTCCTAGGAGTTTTTACTTCTTGTGGGGGTCCTCATGATCTTTCTTCTCCAATATTTGCTCATCTAAATGATAGGGGACAACACCAAGATAGATATCAATATCTATATGGAACCCCACTTTGAATCTTGTCATTTGACTTGCCCCTCATCTAATTCAACCTAATTTCTTGATTATGATTTGAGCT
>JAOQMM010000002.1:3478625-3490788 GCA_027563515.1 Erythroxylum platyclados
TAAGAAAGAAAGCCCCAAAGAGAGAGTCCAAGAGAGACAGCTTTCTCAGCTTGGAATTTTTCATGGAAGAAAACAACTGCCAGTACCTCCACTATTGGAAGAAAGCAGGAATTCATTATACCGCCAAGCATCGACGAGCCGCAGAAGATGACTCCCGACATTCCTAATGTTAAAAACTGATACGATACTGATGCCCAAACTAGAACATGACAATACTTAGCTTTTCCAAGTCTAAACTTCCTTGCTTCTTCAACAATACCCTGTTAATCATACATAATTAATTAAGTTCATAAATAATCAACCGCTTAAGTTACTAATAAACTAACAAATTAAATTGAAATAAAATTCTTCTTTTTCTCATCAATCTTAGTGTCTTAAATAAATATTACTTAACTTAGAACAATTCATTATATATATATACTTATAAAATTTAGAAATTTATTCTTATAAAATTGCTTTATTCTTTATAATATATTTATCTAGGGATCAATTACATAATCATTATTTAATATTTTTAATAATTATTACAATTAAATAAAATATTTTTATCCTTTAAAAACAAAATCTTAACTTTTTTGGCACTTTTAGCTTCTTTTCCAAAGAAAATGTGATTGTATGGATGAGTTTAATTAATTAAAAAGGTACAATCAGATAAAGAAAATTTATAACCTAAATTTAACAATTATAATTATAAATTGACCCTATGTTTTAAGAGTGGAATCTTCTATTCAATTTTACGGTGCTCATCTCTATTCAGTACCCAAAATGACTCATTTTATGCTCAAAACAGCACCATAAAATTGGAGAGAAGTTCTGAACTCATGATTTAAAGAGTTATATACGCAACAAAGTAAACGGTTAAGGTATAGTGTTGTATGAGATTGAAAATGAGGCATTTTTAAATCATTCCCACCCGACATAATCTTAGACTTGCTTTCATATACTGTTTTCGTACCAAATTAGATTTAACATAAAATAATAATAAATTAAGAAGGAAAAGCGTTGCAAAAGAGAAGGAAACCTTGTAGTCTTTAGAAGCGATCATCCCGAATGTGGAGAAGATGGTAGCGACAAAAAGAAACACCATCTGAATCTCTATAACCAGAGTGTATGTAACCTGTTGCTTGGACTTTCTATATATCAATTCAATCAAGGGCATCAAAAGTCCGAACAGAATTGCCGCTAATAGTGCCATAACAAACCCTAAAGCATATTGTTTTTTAGTTTCACCTTTTGGTTTGTCATTACTGGAATGCATAGCCAAAATTCCAGCTCCTACCGTCAACAGAAAGATGGCGTTTATGGAGTATGGAGTGAACTTTTGTCTGACCAAGATGTAAGCAAATAATGCAACGAAAGCCAACTGACTGCAAAGGATCAAAGTAGCTGTTGAAACAGGAAGACGACCCAAACCATAAGAGTAGAGATAGTTCGATGAACCATTGATAAGCCCAGCCAAAGAGGCAGCTAGTAAAAGAGGAAGATCAATGTAGAAGATTGGAGTGTTGGGGTTTTTGGATCGTCGATAAAGGTATGAAATTGCGAGTGGGATCAGATTGAGAGGCCAGCCTACTGACTGGAGCAAACTGTTAAGCCAGATGCTTGCACCACCGTGTAGGTAGTAGACTCGAAGAACCAACGGGCCCCCGCAAGAACCGACTGTGAAAAGGATGCAGTTCAGTAATAGGAGGAGTCTTTTCGCGACGGGGTTCATTTTACTAGGTTCCTTTTCCGCCACTTCAATAGTTGATGGATTGACAGCTTCATTCATATCCCCTGCCATATCTCGTCGAACTTAATTCCCACTTGGAAATCAGTCAAAAAAAGATGAATTCTCAGTGAATATAAATATATGTATTTTCTCAAGTACAAAATAGATCAACAATCACCCATACCTTTAACAAGGTGACAGAGAAGTGACGATAACGATAGACTTCCGTAACTTTGGAAACAAGACGCTACAGACTGCAGATTTTATGGTTAAAACTTAAAAGAAGTTAGCGAAGCCTGTGCACGAGGCTGAGAAGGGAAGAGAAAAAGGAGGCTAATGCTTTTGAGCTTGCTACGATAATCCAAAAACCACATTTATAAACTGGAAGGAAAGCTATTATTGCTTCCATAAAAGCTAACGCAGGAGATCAAAACCCTAGCAGGCTAACAGTCAATGGGAGAGATTAATCTCAGTTTAATGATTAGCACGTAAGCTATTTTACCAAGTGAGCTCCAATGATTATACTTCGAAACTTAAATTCTGGTCTTTTACTTCCAGTAGGGGTTCGTAACTAGATCACGTTCACAGATGTGCTTGCCTCCATGACTGTGAAAAAATTTTCAACAGAAGTGGCCCTGTCCTGACAACTAGACTTCCCCCGATAGGTTAGTATAACGGAATTTCAACACAGTCTTCTGGCTTAGGAATTAGGATACCGGAATTTCAAAGTGCTGTGCGTTTCATATGACCTCTACCAGTCAATGACTCTTCAGACACTGAAGTATATCATTATACGTTATACTGATATTGGGTTTTTCTTTTTTTCTTGTTTTCCGTTCTTAAAAGGAATGGGCGAGGAGTGAGCTAGAAATTATGAACATTTTAGATAATTTATTCCTAATTAACGAAAGGAAAACTATATAATTAAGGTAAAGTAAAGTAATTGAGAAGTGTTGGAATATAAGTAGAAGTTTGTCCCACGTAGAAAGAATATATAGTCTTGAGCATGCATATAAATCTATTGAGTTACCCCTCCTATTATCAACTAGTTTTAGGGTCAAAACTTATTTGAACTTGTATATGCTCAGTTTATTTGAGTCCAATCTTACAAAATTTAACATGGTATCAAATTAGATTACTCTTAGTTTAGTCGTTACCACCTCGACATGATAGACTGAGGGGGACGTGTTGAGATATAAGTAGGAGTTTGTCCCACATAGAAAATATATATGACCTTGAGCATGCATACTTAAGCCTAGTAAGTTACTCCTCTTATCGGTTTTTGGATAGAATTTCATTTGAACTTGTATGTGCTCAGTTTATTTGAGTCCAATCTTACAAAATTTAACAAGAAGCTTTGCTCATGAGTTTAAAATTTTACCAATACGAGGTGTTTATTTTTCTAAATTAAAATCGTGAATTTTAATAGTTGTTTAAAATAATGTTTTAAAATAATATATCATTAAATTAGAATGATATATTATAATGAAGGAAAACACTAATGAAATTAGATTGACAACCATAACCATTATTAAGTCAAATAATTAAATGTGTCATTTTGTGCATTAAAATTTTTTAATTTCTTTATTTTATTATAATGAAGGAAAAAACAACTTACAATTAAGGATGGAGCTATTTTTTTCTCAATATTAACAAGATAAAAAATCAAATTTAATTTAATTTTTTATTAATTTTATTTTGCACCAGTCAACAAAATAAAGTTTATTACATCAAAATGTTCATTATCAAATTTGAACCCACCCAACTAAATTTAAGGCTCCAACCCTGCATATATTAAATTGCCCACGAGTTGACTTCTTCAATCAATATCTCGTAACTAATTGAATGGACATGCTGCATACTACTAGTTATTAAATTAGCGACTCCATTAAACCGAGTTGATAATTACAAATATGTATTAATTGCCAAAATATAAGATGTGAAATGATTAAATTTCAAGTGGGATAACCACAAACAGAAAAGAAAAAGATGTACATATACAAATGAAGGTATGCACGTAAAAGTTTACTATTTAATTAGTTAGTAATTAAGATTAATTAACCGGTAGGTATACTTTCATAGCCCATCTAACTTATTGATTAAGACTGATTAGATTTTCGAATTAATTAAAGCTGAAATTTTTAAATACTCACATTATTCTAAGTACCTAATAATCCTTCGTGACAAACGTGGCATAGACATAACAAAGCAAATAAAAGGTATTGTCAAAAGAGAGAAGAAAAATATGTCCATGGGCATGACGACCACATGCTCAATTGTTTTTTTTTATAATGGATTTACAAGTCTCAGATATGGCCTTTTGTTTTTTGGGGGGCTATCATATTATATGTTAAGAAGGTACTCTTACCAGTCGTTTCATGCATTATTGCCATGAAAACAAAAGGACGCGATCAAATTTCTACCAGTCAGACAGTGGCTCTAAAATGTAAAAGGTTTCACTTACGCTTGTCACTAGCAATTTGGTTTCTGACTTCAGCCAAATCATCTTATATGTGCATGTGAATTGAGCTGGCATTTCTTCTAACGCGATGCACCGACCAAACACAACAACAATCATTGCCAACTCCTGTTACTAATTAACTCAAGTTTAATTAGAAAGGTCTGTAAAGTTTCATTATCATCCGCAAATTAAGGAAAAAAGGGTTTAAATTTATACATAAATTGAAAATTTCTGCACTTTAAGGTGTTATGTATGATCTCAACATCTCGACCATCGTTAACAACTCCAGGACCTACAGAAGTGCAGAGAGATGACGCTCTCGCATGCATTAAACTGGGAAAAATAATGTATCCAATAATCCGTCAGACTTTATTATCTGAAAACAGCTCTTCATTCAGGAATCTTCTGGTGTTCTAAAGACACTGCAGTCTAGTACAAATATACTCTGTTAAATACTTCACCTTGTTAACGATGAGAGGGTTTTGAGAGATTGAAGAAGAAATTATCCTGAATTTATATATAATAATAAATAAATTATTGTAAATTTAATTATACTTTTTCTTTCCAGAGTGTTTCTCTAAAAGAATAATATTATGACCCCGTTTGGTAAATAGCGTTTCAGCCTTTTTTAGCGTTTTGGAAGGAATTAGTCAAACAGCTAATTATTTTGTTTGGTAAACAGTGGATTGAGTCGACGGATTGAACTCAATCCACTCTTTTTGAAAACACTCCTTATAGGAGCATTTTCAAATAGCGGCTGAAAATTATGGGATAAAAAGACAATTGTGTCCAAAAATTTTATTACAAATTACTCAATAAATAGATAAAGATAAAGATAAAAGATAAAGATAAAGATAAAGATAAAAATTTGAATTAAAGATTTTGGAAAAGGGATAATTTAATAAAAGGTTATATAGTCATATCCAATAGTTATGTACAGATAATTGGGTGTAATGTTTGTACGTGTGCTTCTGATTCTTGAATCATGTTCTCAATAATACATAAAGTCATATTTAGCATAAATATGCATTATGAATTAGTAATTCATATATATCTCTATGAAGTCTAATCCATTTTTTAGAATACGTCATACCTTCATAAGTCATTTTACACATAAACCGCTAATACTAAACAGTTAATTTTACCAAACATCTTTAAATAAACAACTGATGTTATTCGCTGGTCAAATCAACTATATTAATCCACTGTTAGCTCATCGCTGATATAATCAGTTAATAGCTATTGTAATCCGTTGATTGCCAAATAAGGTGTATACAATTTCAATGAAACACACTCATTTCATATTTTAAAACTCTTCTTTATGACAACCGTTTTGTTCAATTGGTTTAACCAACTAGCAAAAGTTTAAATTATATTTAGATATTCTTTAACTTAAAATATTTAAGTAAGAGTTATTATGGATGTTCTAAACTATTGCCACATATAAAATGATAAGGTAGAAGAAGGATCACAATCCATACGGGCAACAGAACAAATACGGACAAGAAGTGGATATGGTTAACTGATTAATTTCAATCCAAGTTGACAACTGCGTTATAAAAATCAGGTTCTAACATGCGAATGATTATGCGAGACGTCCAAATAGACGCGTAAAGCCTAGAGAGTAGAGACAGCTCAATCCTGACAAAACCAGCCGAAGAGAGAGGCGTTAGAAACAGGACAAAACGAAAACGGCCAAAAGAGCTGTAGGTATTTAGCCACTTAATTTTTGATTTGTCCTTGTTGACTGTTGAGTGGGTTTATGTTTTATGGCCACCGAATTTGGATGTTTTGATTGTGGGGCCAAGTACAAATTGATTAATATTATCCCGTGGTTTCTACAGTTCTATTATATACGTCTCTCGATGGATTTATTCTCCAGGCATGTTCCAGAAATAGTATAATATAATTGTGTTATAAATATCCCAACTGCTAACAGAAAATGTCAATGTAATCTATTATTACTCTTCTTCCTTGTCGTCCACGAATTTGGCACGCTCGGTCCCTACCCATTCTGCATAAAACCGTTCATTAATATTTTACTAATTCATGGCAGCGGCTTATCTGCAGTTAAATATTTACAAAACTTTTCATAATTATTTGATTTTTCGAAAACTAAAATAAGTTTAAGTTTATTAAATGATTAATACAAATTATAATAAAGCAGAAATTTAATTCATACTTTATTTCAAAACTTGATTCTTTTTTTGTCATATCTCTCTAACCGTTTTCGAAACTGATTTATCTCAACTACTATAGTTGCATAAGTGTCTGACCTTTAATGGTATCTATATAATAAATTGAGAGAACTCTACAATGCTTATAGAAAAGTTAAGTAAGAAGTACTAGTTGATTTAAATCTATTTATAACAAGTTTTGGTCATTTTAATGATTTAATTGAAATTAAATTTTAATTTTAATTAAACTTTAATTAAAAGGAGCAGAGCATAAAGGCTTAGTAGCTATGTATTGGGTACCATTTCAATTTAATTTCTTATTTCAATTCACATTGCAAAGGTTCTTGCAAAGCTAGTTAAAGACAAAGACAGTATTAGTGATTACGCTGGTCAGCAAAGTTGCTCTAGCAATCCATGCGCTTGTGAGTTGGGTTTTTGTTTACAAGTTAAGAGTAGGGATCGTTGGGATAGCAATTACTCTTGATTTCTCTTGGTGGGTTTCGGTCTCTGGGATGTTTGAACATTGTCTTTGTGGTGGATGTCCACTGACTTGGACTGGTTTCTCTTCTCAAGCTTTTGTAGGCCTTTGGGAGTTCTTCAAAATCTCTTTGGCTTCTGGGATCACGCTTTTGTATGTGCAACTTCTGCTTGAATTAATCATATATTTGTTTACGAATTCCAATTTAAAAGTGATTGAAACGAATGCTTAAGAGCTATTAAGACTTGCATCTCCATCTTAGGTGGGGAATAAGTCCATGTATCATTACCAATTAATCAATTTCTAAATGTTGGAATAGATCCTAAAAACATCCCAATTCTTTATTAATTTATCTTGAATTGACATTTTTAACTTAATTTTATCCAAGTTTTGTTGAGGAAATAACTCCATTTTTCATCTTGAAGTGGCCAAAATATTCAGAATTTCTTACTTTTTGAAGAGAATTAAATCTAATGATTGGAGTTCTATGACTAATTGATAATGCACACCATCATTTAGCTATTACAATTCTTTTTTTTTATAGCATGTCATATGTATACGTCTAATTAGGGTATTGGTCATGGTACAAAAGATATTTTAGAGGTTCATAAGGGCCCATTTATAGGCAATGTCATATATGCTCAATTATCTCTTAACCCAATGATGTTAGGCTCTTTAACCATTATTGTAGCTCATGATATTTATTCCATGCTCCTTATCCTTATTTAGTTACTGATTATGGTATATGATTGTTATTTTTTACACATCATATGTGGATTGGTCGATTTCTCGTAGTAACTATGCATATAGCCATTTTACGGTAAGAGATTATAATCCAACTACTCAATACAACAATCTAGTATATCATGTTTTTAAGGCATCATGATGCAATTATATCACATCTTAATTAGGTATTTATATAATTAGTGCACAAATTTTTTACTATACTATGTATTCAAGAATTAGTATATGAAATTTTAATGAATTCAAAAGAATTTGTATTAAGAAGTAACTTGTATAGAATTTATAATGCATCTATTTGTGTCAAAGATCTTGAATATGTAACTTCTCAAGATATTACCTTCCTATGTTTTGTGGAAATTGTTAATATCATATAGCCAGCCTAACAAAACAACTAACTTTCGTTATTGGATTACAAATTGGAAGGAATTATGACTATCATATGAAATTACTAAATAACTTTCAAGACGGAGGTTATCCAGTAGATGTTGTATTCATGCCTATTCGAAATGCAAATCGTAGTATTTATTCTTATGGAAATGAGAATGAAAAGTAAGAGACATTTTTTTCTTGAAATATGGACAAATGAAAGTTTAACTCCTAAAAAAGCACTTCATAAAGCCTCCCGAAATTTGATTCACTAATTTATTCCTTTTCTACATATTGAATTGAATAAGAGAAAAACTATTTCCCCTTTTTTTGTTTATAACAGAATAGATATGAAATAAATAGAAAATATTCAAAGTTCCTTTTTTGCTTTAACTTGTTAAAACTTAAAAACATACTTTACTATTTAAAATTCATATGAAAGAAAAAGAAATAAAATAAAGACGAGAATAAAAAAAGAAAGAATAAAGTATTAAAAAAGAAAATATATTATACTCTAGTAATTTAATGCACATAGAAATTAAAAGAATAGATAAAAATATTTAAAAATCTCGTAAAGAAGATCCAAGAATATGATAAGGTTGCACAAAAATGATGCATTTGAAATAGATGCCCAAGTTATTATATATATCATGAGCAATATGAAAATAGACCGACTAATATGTTCCTTTACCGAAAACAAGGTCTTTCTAGTTTGCATGGTCCAATTATTGATCCCTAAATTTTTTTAAATAAAATTAGGTAGGTCACTAGTATAGTTTCCTATTCATAATGATGTTATTTATTGAATTTTTATTAAAATAAGAAAAGATTCTGAATTTGCTTGAATGAATAGAAAGAAAGAAGTGCGTAAAAGAAAGTAAACTTTTAAATATTTTGCTATTTTACAAAATAATAAGAATTTTAGTGGGATCGGTGGATCATTTTTCAGTCATTCACTAAATGATAAATAACTATAAGTGATTAAGGTATATAATTTAAATAAAATAAAATCTAATATTTAAAAATTGTATCTAGGATGACTGAAAAAATGAAAATAAGTTCAAATATAATTTGATCATTATGAGAAAATCTAATGTATTTTTAGACAGACCCGCTCATTAGTTCTCATCAATGAAGTGAATGAAATCTTACACTTAAACCGATTAATAAAAGAATTTTAAAAAAACTTTTATTATATCACTTAAGTTAGAAAGAAATTCTTGAACTCAAAAATTAAGAATAATCAACTTTTTGTTACCTGAATAAAATAACCAATTAGAATAATGAAATAGATAATATTTATGACAAAGTACAAAATGTATAATAAGATCTTCATTGTACATACTTGATGGTTGAAGAATTTCTATTTCAGATTGTTGCTTACAGTTTCAGGACATATGCACAAAACTGAGGTTTCTGTTGATGCTCTTTCCATCTGGTTAGTCACATTCTCAGTAATTGAATTGGTTACTCTTCACCCTCATGTTCAATTTCTTAGTTCAATACCTTGCTTCTGCCTAAATATGCCACTATTTTGGCCAGCATATCTTCTGCGCCTTGGAATCCACAAATCGTAAATTACTGTTGTAAGTGTCTCTCGCACTCTCTCAATTTGGAAGGCGAATATAATGAGGGGCAAAACTATTAGTTGCGAAAAACAAAAATCCAAATTATTGATACATCGAATGTTATAATCCCACATGACCCTCGCAAATTACTTTAACAAGGTTTAGAATGACTTAGAAGTTGCTATCCTAAAGTTCTCCAAATTTTGGTTTGAGAGCGAGATCTTTTAATAGCCACAATCCTTATAATTTATATGAAATTATAATCTTTTATGGAAAAATAAAATGTGGCAATCATTCTTAACATTGGGATTTCTTGTTTGTTTTTCTTGCATAACGTCAGCATATTTGCTCTCATCTCCTGGAACAAGTATTTAAAGAATTCCACTGAAAGAGATTTGAAGTCTACGTAAGAAAAACATTCTATTACATTCTCTGTGTTTCAATGTTAAAAACTAAAAGGAAAAACCCAGTTTACTTATACAAACTAGAGCCAAACAGAGAAAAGAATTAACAACAAAAGACAAAAATGTCCTTGCATAAAACGGCAACAGCATAGAGATAAAACGTCAACTTGCATAACTTGTATACAGCATCGTATATGTATTACTCTTCAGCCCCCCTCAAGCTGGGCAGTGACACCAAATCCAGCTTGGACAGCAAACGATAGTGAGAGAGCGAACTAAAAGGTTTGGTGAGCAGGTCAGCAAGTTGATTATGAGAGGAAACATGACGAAGCTTGATGAACCCTTGCTGAAACTGATTACGCACAATGTGACAGTCAATTTCCAAGTGCTTGGTCCGCTCGTGGAACACTGGATTGCCAGCAATGTGTATTGCAGCTTGATTGTCACACATCAAGGGAATAGGAAGAAGAACAGGAAGCTGAAAGTCACGAAGCAAATAAGAAATCCAAAGCAACTCAGTAACAGTCTTACCCATACTCCTGTACTCTGCTTCAGCAGAAGATTTCGAACAGTAGGTTGTTTATTAGATTTCCATGAGATCAAAGAAGATCCGAAGAAAATACAGTAGCCGGTAATTGATTTCCGAGTAAAAGGGCAACTAGCCCAATCAGAGTCGCAATATGCTGCCAGATGAAAATCATTATGAACCGAATAGAACAAGGCCTGATTAAAACTCCCCTTCAAGTAGCGTAAAGCATGTTTAGCAGCATCCCAGTGAGGCAATCGTGGCTGAGAAACAAACTGACTTAATAGCTGGACCGCATGAGATATATCAGGACGGGTGACATTAATGTAGAGAAGCCACCCCACGAGTCTACAATATTGATCTGGATTAGGCAACAAATCTCCATCATCAATACTAAGCTTGACACCCGTAGGTAGAGGGAAAGCCGAAGGTTTGACATTCTCCATGTTAGAATCGTGAAGAACATCAAGAATAAACTTCTGTTGACTGAGGGTGGTGCCTTCACTGGACCTGGCAATCTCGATGCCTAAGAAATACTTCAAATGGCCAAGATCCTTGATAGTAAATCTATCATTAAGGGCTATTAAAACAGCTTCGATGTTAGCTTCATTGTTCCCGATCACAATTACATCATCCACATACACTAAGAGAGCTGTAAACTCAGTCTCATTAGTGCGAATGAAGAGGCAATGATCATTTTCTGATTTAACAAAGCCAAGGCTGAGCAGAAACATAGTAAACTCAATATTCCATTGCCGTGAAGCCTGCTTGAGTCCATATAAATTCCTTTTCAGCAAACAAACCTGCCCCTTTTGTACATTTTGATAACCCTCAGGAGGTTTCATATAGACCTCTTCTTCTAAATAACCATGGAGAAAGGTGTTATTAATGTCTAACTGATGGATACTCCATTCTCGCGTTGTTGCCACTGCTATGAACAACCAAATGGTAACAACCTTTGCAACCGGAGAAAACCTTTCTTTATAGTCTAAATCTTCAATCTGATTATAGCCCTTAGCGACAAGTCGTGCTTTATACCGGTCTACTTCACCATTAGGTTTGTACTTAACCTTATACACCCATTTACTGCCAATAGCCTTCTTCCCTTTCGGTAAATCTGTCAAGATCCAAGTTTGATTCTGCTCAAGAGCAGCTAGTTCTCGTTGCATAGCTTGAACCCATTCCGGGTATTTGGAAGCCTGGTGATAGGAATCAGGTTCTGGAATATTCTGAACATTATTGATGAAAGCAGAAAAATCAGGGCTGTAATGTAATGAATGAAGACCAACAGTGGTCAGGTTGGACACATAATCTTGCAGCCAACTTGGTTTAGAAGTGGTTCTTGATGATCTACGAGATGTAAATGGTTGTGGGAATATCTGTGTAGCTGCTGGTGGGGGTTCTACAGCTGCTGGTTGATGTTCTATAAGTGCTGGTTGGGATTTGGCGGGGACAGATTTTGGCGTATGAGAAGTGGGAGATAGTTTGTCAGGTATGGAAAGGGTTGGTTCTTCTTGGTTATGGTTGATAATAGGTTCAGTATGGTCTGGCATAGGTAAAACAAAATCTGAGGATTCTCTTTGATCTATTTTAAAAGGAAACACATCTTCATGAAACACTACGTCTCGAGTCACCAACACCTTCTTATTCTCCAAATCATATACTCGATACCCTTTCTTATCTTCTGGATATCCCAAAAACACACATTTAAGAGACCGAGCATCCAAC
>JAOQMM010000002.1:3494353-3510063 GCA_027563515.1 Erythroxylum platyclados
ATTTACTTATTAAAATATTCATTTTAATAAAATATAATAAAATTTTATTAATATTTATCAATAGATATTGTATAAGAGATTAAAATAAAATTATTTACTTAATTATTTCATAAAATAATTTATATTAAATTTTCTAAAATATTTAATTATTATCAACAATAAAAATATAATTCCACTGACATGTATAAACAAACAAGTTTTTATTGTTTTAAATAGGAAAAAATACAAAACGAAACTAATAATCCACAACTAGGCTTGGTAGAAAGTCCGGGCTAGACTTTAGGTCAAATTGGGGCTTTTTTTTTAATTTTTAGACTCAGGGTCGGATTATCTGATCCGAAACTCAAAACTTTTTGAAAAAAATGATATTGTTTTACGTAAAATTAAAATAAAAGTAAAATCACATAAAATTTAAAATAATTGAGAAGCTCTATTCATAATTTTAAATTTTACGATATGCTTATTTTCATAAAGTAAAATGGTGAACTTTAATGATCGTCCAAAAGATAGTTTTAGCATAATATATCCAATGACCTTGTATTATAACATAAATAATGTAAAGTGTTTTAAAATATCGATGAATCTGAATTGATGATTAGCCGACAAACTTACCTTTGTAAAGTATATATACATAATGAATCCACATTTTTTCATCTCCTAGTTGATTCTTGAGTTAATTAACACAATATTTCATGTTAAATCTAGAAATTTAGAAATGGATTTTCTTCTCTTTCAAATTTAAGCTAATAAAATTAGAATGAGAAACATTATTAGTTCAAATTTAATTTTCTTTTTATAAATTATATTTTTCCCAATAACCAAAACAAAGTTTATTAAATTTGCTCCCACCCAACTAAATTTATAGCTCCAACCCTCCTTACAATAAGTCAATAACAAAATTCCCCACAAGTTGATTTCTATAAATATCTCGGAATTAATTGAATGGATATGCTCCATGCTACTAGTTATCAAATTAGCCAGTACTCCGTGAAGGGAGATATCAGCTTAAATTGTTGTATATATATTTAATATTTGAATAATTTCTAATCAAGTATAAGCCAGTCGCATTGATAAGCAATAAATATACCATCTTCTAGTAGGCAATCGAGTGAATACCATGAAAGAGATAGCGGGACATGTTTCCTTTTCTTCATTGTACCTCGTATGAAACATTCGTTACAATATTTAGATAAATACTAAACGGTAGCTACAAATACGATTCCCAATCAACTAGGAAAAAAATGAAATATGTGTCTACGTGGCTATCGGTCAGAAAACATCTTACGACATTTCAATATCTGGATTTGAACAGCTCTGGCTAAAGAAAAGGTATTGTCAAAAGAGAAGAAAAAAATGCCCACGAACATGATGATCACATGCTCAATTGTTTTTCTTTAATGGATTTATATGAGTTTCAGATATGGCCTTTTGTCTTTTTGGGGATGTCAGATTATATATTAAGAACACACTGTTGCCAGCGGTTTCATGCATTATTGCCATGGAAACAAAAGACGTGGTCAAATTTCTACCATTCAATATCTCTGGCTCCGAAATCAAAAAGTAGTCACCCTTAACCCTTGGTACTACAATTTGGTTTCTCACTTCAACCAAAGCATCTAATCTGTGCATGTGATTTAAAGTATTGGAAATTGTACCACCGAGCGCTGGAGTTCAATAGTACAGGTTGATCTCTGCTTAAACAAAATTAGGGGTTTAAACTTTTTTTGCGTACGTAGCAGTGTTAAATATTTGCCGCCCTTTGAGGTCCTACACAGGTACGAGCAGGGAATAGTCTGAGTATGGTACTGGCTTAAAGGTGCCACCGATAGTTCGGGCCTACCTCGAATACCTCGTGGGTCTACCAAAAAAAAAAATTATTGGACATTGTACTGTACCCATAGGTAACGGTTGAAAAATAGTATGGAAAATGATAATTTTATTTGTTCTAGATAAAAATATTGGATAACCTTGTCAGATAATAATTAAAAAAGTTGAAAAGTAGAAGGACTAAAAAAATTATCAAACCTGTTGTGAAACATTCTCCGACGAGGGCCTGGCAACGGTGAAGCTAACGTTTTTGTTAAAAGTTTGAAGAATAATGTAGTGTGATATTGTTTTCTATTGATTCAATCGTGAGATATATTGGTCTTAACATACATGTTTGGATTGTACATGATAAATGTGAATGGAGAATTACAATTAAATATTTTATAAGTGATAACTGATAAGCATTGAAAGATATATATAATAGTTGATAATTGGACTTAAAAAGGGTAACTTATGGCTCTTACTAATAAAACAAGCATGATACAAACTGGAGAATTTCTTGTCAACAAACTGAACTTTATTATTATGTAAAGCATTACACAAATGGTGAGCAGAATCAGTAGTTTGTTGAATAATCCCTTTATCATTATTGAAAGTTCTAGTAAAAGCTTTTTTGAGAGAAGCCTGTAGTGAGGAAGGACGGGAAGAGGCAAGAGACGACGGCCAATCAACTGCCAAGCCATGGTTGAAGCTTTAAGCTCTATAGACGGAACTTTTTCCGTACTGGAGGAGAGTCTAATGCCCATCGGTTTAGTTCTTTCGATTGCTATCGTCTAGTATCAGTCGGTCAATAAAATATTGTTCAAAATTATTAATTTAGAAATTAAAACTAAATTAAAAAACTTAAATTTTTTTCCATATGAAATAATAATTACTTATACATAAAAAGGAATATGATAAAATTCTCTATAATTTATTTACTAAATAATAAAAATACAAATAAGAATATATTAAATAAATCTTTTATGTCATTAGACTTATACAAAATAATTATAGATTACATAACTAAGTATATTAGTTTAATATAGTCATATTTAAAAATTTTAAAAATATATTGATAACATATAATTTTAGTGAAATCTCTACATTTTCCTACAAAAAAGTGAAGTCCTTCATGTGATTTTCATCTTGAAGTTAGACGATTTTTATTATTTTATAAATTAATTAATAATTTAAAATCTTAAAATATATAATTTAAGTAATATTTTCCATATTTTATTATATTTTATTTTTATTAATAATTTTCTTTAAAATTGAAAGAAATTGCAAGTTTTAACTCTTTTCAATTTAATTCAAAATCTTAATCTTTTAAATTAAAAGATTAATAAGAATAGTCTCATCATTTATATCGTATCAACATCATAATTAAAGATAATATTATATTATGTTGGGTTGGATTAATTGTTAATTGCATTCTCTTAATAGATAATTTAAATCTAGCATGATCTCACTTGAATTATAATCGGTAAAATTGATCTAGCTTGACTTAGTTAAATTTAAAGTCAATAGATCATGTTTAAGTTGACAGAATCTTAAAATGGGAGGATTAATCTTTTTTTTTTTTTGCCAAAACAAATTTATTTTGATGTAATTATCTTTAAAACAATACCGTTTAAATATGTAAGTCTAGGAAATTTAAGATTAAAATGATATTGTTTTATAAGATTTGAGTGGTCTTAAGTTTAAAGACAGATTTAAAAATTTAGATTCTTTGTATTTAATATCCTATTTCAATCATGTTTGTACAAAAAATTACGGCGTTTTATTTTTAGGGTTGGAATAAGATATTAAGTACAGAAGATCTGATGCCCAAAATCAATGCATTATCATTCATAATTTAGACAATCTTAATACGATATTATTTTAGAGTAACAGGCAAAAATAATTTTGTTTTATTTTTAAAAATTTAAACTTATAAACTATACTGTTATTTTGAAAGAGAGAATTTCGGCCATGAAACCTTGGGGGTTGAGTTTTGAGCCAACAGGAAAGACTCAAATTCAACTTGAAATCCAATAAACTCAAACATGATCCATTGGGCCAATCAGACCATTTCTGGCAACCATAGTTGCAATCTCCTCGGTACCCCAGCGTATGCCAATGTGGGCGAGCCAGGGAGAGGACCAGGTTTACCTGCTTAGACAAAATTTGCTATAGCAGCTACTCTCGCCTTCGTAAAGCCTCAATCGCAGATTTCATCTTCAAAGTCCATTCATTTCAAATGGATCAATTATCCCGAGCCCTTCTATGGTTGCTTTGTGAGAGGCTTCGTCTCTGGTTTCAAATAGTCAACCATTGGTTAAACTAAGACTCAGAAACGACCCCGACCACGCAGCCATTATTCCTTTTTTCTGAGATGATAAAACACTGGAACTTAGTACTGGGCCTTAGGACATAGTTCTTACAGTACTGAGTTGTTGGTGTGGGATAATGGGAGAAGAAGAAGAAGAGAAATCTCTGCTACTTACACAGTCCACAGGAAATGGACAAGAACAACAGCTACTTCAATCAAATCATGCTGCTTCTTTGATAAAGGAAACGTGGCTAGAATCATGTAAAATTTGGCAAATTGCGGGTCCCTCAATCTTCACTCGACTCGCCATGTTCTCGATGACCATTATTACTCAAGCATTCGCTGGCCATCTGGGTGATCTCAATCTCGCCGCCATTTCCATTGCCACCACTGTCATTATCTCCATCAGTTTCGGTTTCCTGGTAATCTGTATAGGAAGACCCAAGTTACCTCATCAATCTTGTCCTTCGTTTTAGTACTTTAAACATTTCGATTTCACTAAAAAGAACAAATCTTTAGATGAAAGGAAGAATTTTGAGTGAGATTTCTTGTTGTTCAGCTGGGAATGGCGAGTGCTTTGGAAACATTTTGTGGACAAGCTTATGGAGCAAGGCAGTACCACCTTTTGGGCATATATCTGCAACGTTCGTGGATTGTCTTGTTTTTATGCTCCATGTTGTTGCTGCCCATGTTTTTGTTCGCAACTCCCATATTGAAGCTAATAGGACAGCCTGCAGGGGTAGCAGAGCAGACAGGTTTAGTGGCCATGTGGCTGATACCATTTCACCTTAGTTTTCCATTTCAGTTTACATTGCAAAGGTTCTTGCAGAGCCAGTTAAAGACAGGAGTCATTGCGTTGATCAGCGGAGTTGCTTTAGCGATCCATGCGCTTGTGAGTTGGGTTTTCGTTTACAAGTTAAGAGTAGGGATTGTTGGGACAGCACTTACTCTTGATTTCTCGTGGTGGGTTTCGGTCTTTGGGATGTTTGGATACTGTCTTTGTGGTGGATGTCCTCTGACTTGGTCTGGTTTCTCCTCTCAAGCTTTCGTAGGCCTTTGGGCGTTCTTCAAAATCTCGTTGGCTTCTGGGATCATGCTTTTGTGTGTGCAACTTTCTCTGAATTAATCATGTATCTGTTTACGAATTCCGACTATACTGTGAAAGTTGAAGGCGATTGAAATGAATGCGCTTTTGATCCTTTTTTTTTCTTCCTAAGGTTGGAGAATTTCTATTTCAGAGTGTTGATTATAGTTTCAGGATATATGCACAAAACTGAGGTTGCTGTTGATGCTCTTTCCATCTGGTTAGTCACATCCTCAATAATTGAATCGGTTAAGCTCTGTTTAATTTCTTGGTTCACTGCCTTGCTTCTGCTTAAATACTCCACTATTTTGGCCAGCATATCTATCTACGCCTGGGAATCCATGATTACTCTTGGATTTTTGGCTGCAGCGGGGTAAGTACTGCTGTCAATGTCCCTCCCTCTCATTCTCAATTTGAAAGGTAAAATGGCATATGGTTAATAGGAAGACAATTATAACAACATCATTTGGGAATTAGAACTCAGGGGAAGGAAACATATAATGAGAGGCAAAATTATTAGTTCTGAAAAACAAAAATCCAAATGAGCGATACATAGAATGTTATAATTCCATATGATCCTCACAAATTACTTTAACAAGGTTTAGAATGACATAGAAGTTGCTATCTTAGGCGCATACATGAGCTCGAGGTGGGTTGAATGCAGATGCAAATGAAATTTCAAATCGAGTACATGACACTAGTATGACTACTAATCTAAGCTTTTGTTTCTTGTATGGTTTGATCTGTTCACTTAGTTTAATTATCCAGGATATTTATTGGTTGGTTGGCTTCTTTATACATCTTTAGAGAATGACAATTCATAAGATGAAAAAATGATCCAGAGAAGCCTTATATTAGAAATTCAAAGAAATCAACCATTCTAGACCTTTCCTAAAGTTCTCCAGATTTTGATTTGAGAGCAAGATTTCTTAACAGCTACGGTCATTATCTAAAGTTTAACATTTTCCTGTTTAATTTACATGAAATTATTCTCTCCATGATTGAAACAGTTCCTATAAAAAATAAAAAAATTCTCTTTGTGGCCGTACATTCTTTACATTGGGAAATGCTGTTTGTTTTTCTTGCATTGATGTAGTGGCATAAATGCATATCATTAGCATATTTGTTCTTGTCTTCTGTAATAAGTATTGTCAATGCCGCTATTTCATAAAGGATTCAGTCTTCCTTAATAAGAAATTGTTCCAGAAAAAGATTATACTAATTTCATCTTACCTTCCTGATCAACTGAGCTTCTATTTAGTTTTTTCTAGGGTACGTGTTTCAAATCAGCTTGGTGCCAACAATGCAAAAGGTGCAAAATTTTCAGCAACGATTTCATTATTAACCTCCCTTGTGGTTGGTTTATGCTTTTGGTCAATTATCATAGCGTTTCCTGAGAACCTTGCAACGATCTTCACCTCAAACTCCTCTGTTGTTGCAATGGTAAATGAATTGGCAGTCATACTGTCATTAACCCTTCTCCTCAATTGCATCCAACCTGTTCTTTCAGGTAAGAAGCATAATAGGAATATGGTTCTTGGAATTTTAAACCAAATTCCATATAGTCTGATTTGGTGGTTATATGTTCCTCTTCAGGTGTGGCTGTTGGTTCTGGTTGGCAAGCATTAGTTGCAGTTGTAAACATTGGTAGTTATTACATTGTTGGGTTGCCTCTTGGTATCTTTTTGGGATGGTTGCTCCACCTTGGTATTAAAGTGAGTTTCATCTGTTTTTCTTTTTTTGGGTATAGTTGGTTTCAACCTAGTTTATGCTTAACTCTGCTGGTCTACTTTCCCGGACCGGTGAAAGGTAGAGGACCATGTTGGGTGTGGCGAATAAATTCTCTTCCCCATCAACAAAAGGATGAAATTAATATGGGGTTTCAAACAAAAGACTATGAGTCTCCTCTGAAACCTTCTGCAATCTTTTGGTGATTACTTTCAAATATCTTTTACAGTATCTCAAATGCCTACTTACTAGACCAAATATAGCATTTGATAGATTTGTGAATAACACTGGACTGAGAACTTTAACTAAAACCTGTGGTTAGAGCATTTCTCTTTGGAAAAATTTACGTTTCTTGGTGAAATGAACAGGGTATTTGGGCTGGAATGTTGACTGGCACCGTAGTTCAGACGTTCATACTGACAATCATCACCATGAGATGTGAATGGGAGAAAGAGGTGAGTATCTTTATAGAAATTTTCATTCAAGATATGACCTTGAAAGTTTTGGATTCAAACAATTCATAGCTTCTTATACAAATGTGTTTGCAGGCAGAAAAAGCTCACATCCACCTGGCAAATGAAGCATCTTCTTTTCTATAGCACTTTCCCCATTTATAACTAATAAACCGTTAAAGGGACAAGTTCTACAGTTGACCGTTTATTCTCTGATCTGAACCGCCCCTGTTGCCCCCCCAACTCGACAAACCGTTCCCGACAATAACTAAACCGTCCGTATTGCTTATCTTAACCAAAGCTTTGGTCTCTTTCTCTATCGTTTCAATTGTCTTAAACTTTGTCTCGTTAATCAACTCCCACAGCTCATCGTTTCTACTCCTGTTCGCAAGTAAGATAAGCAGCCTCTCTTTACAACTTTCTAACTTTCTCAATGTACTCAATAACTGAGTCAACTCGTCGGCGCTCAAGCTCGGGACTCTGCCACCCAGTTCCGTCACTGTTACATAGATTTCTCGCTGAACTAACCTGTAATCCTCGCCCACCAATCTGACCACCTCGTACACTAAATTGTTCCTCTGCAGATGCAATGACTCTGGAGCCTCGCATGTTCTTTCGACGAAATCTACAAGAATATCTAACTGTCCCAGTAAATCTTTACTCGATAAAGCTAGTATCCTTTCTTCTTTAACGTTTTTCCCAGCATCAGAGTATACGTAGTATCCTAAAAATCTTGAAACCATTAAGTTTTGTTCTATAACAGCTGCGTACCATCTGACCCATGATGATAATTCCCAGGATTCAGAGTCCGAATCTCTGCGAAACTGTGACAGGTTAAGGAAATTTCTGCCACCAAAAGAGGGATAAAAGGAGAGCTGGTCTTTAAGGATAGGAGAACCATTTATAATGATGTAATGGATCGAGAAAAGGGATTTTAATGCAACAGACGCATCCTTCGTCCCATGCAACCGGTCCATGAGAGCTCCAATACAAGTGGATGCGGTGAGACGAGACCCGAAGCCAAAGGAGAGGACGGAAGCTACTCGCTTATCAGACGGTGGAGCAGACACGCCGTGTGAGGCGGCGCGTAGGACGGCGATGTGTAATCTTGCCTTGGTCCGTTTTGTGGACAGATGTGCCTTGATAATTGAGGCTGCGTCCTTCAGGATGCCCACCAAAGCTCTCGGTTTCTTCCTTTGGCCCATGGAAATGCGTATACACTAGAGAGAGAGAGATTGAAGGACGACAAGTGCACTAAACTGATGGAAATGAATGCTAATTAAGAACGTAATTTTGGGTTTTATTAGACAATGATTGTTCTAAACATGTACGGGAAGCATGTTTCAGTAGAAAATTATAAATAGTTGGGATACTACAAGGTTGGCGCGTCAATCGGTTTATGGTTAGCCACGCGTCTTTTACGCTTGGTCGAGCCCAAGATTGCTATTCAATGCGTGTTTAGTGTATAGTCCATGCTAAGTAAAGTCTCTCCAATCGTAATCTTACAAGAGTCCAAGGGAGAATCAAAATATGCGTGTTTAGTATATAGTCCATGCTAAGTAAAGTCTCTTATATCTCATAATCCTATATATAACTTAAAAGAGGTTACGTTTATATCGGCTATAACTTGACATAAACTAACGGAAGAGGCAAGAGATGAGTATAGACTTTTCTATGTTGTATAGGTATTTTATAAAGTTGATTCTTCAAAGCTCAATAACAACAATTATGTTTTTCAATCTAAGTATTCTTGATATTATTTTATTATTCATATATGATTTATCAAGATGCATATAATGTTATTGAATGATCGTGTAATTTGCTTCCATTGATAAATAATTTCTATATATGGTACTAACCATGTTTCAATAGGTTATATTGTCCTTAATAATTAAATAGGTTAAATTTTTGGATTAAAAATTAAAAATTTTAAGGTTTTAGAAGAATCCTCAAGTTTAATTTGCATGACATCTTAAGATTTTATATTAATTCTTGTGATTAAGTCATGAATTTGGTTAATAATTGTACTAAAGTGAGTTATTAATCGATTTTGTCAATTGTTATTGACTAAATCATCTTGTTTCATATGAATAAGTTATGAGACAAGTGAAAGTTATACCTATTAATGAATTTGGGGAAAATACGAGCTTAAAGTTACTGTAGTTTCCATAATTAGCAATTTCTTTACATTATATGGGGAATCTAATTAATAATGTGCTTGATAGTCGATTAGTTATCTTTGCTAGAAAACAAGTTGAATTTAGAAATTCTATAATCACGAGGATAAGCTGTCTTAAATCAGCCCTATACAATTCCTAAACAGCTTCTATATTGACTTGTATTCTCATTTGCACGAGAGGGGAGAAATAATAGGATTGCAGTTTATTGCTGCAATGTTACTCCCTAAATCATACTGTAATCCATTAGCTTCAACTTTCATACCAAATTCTTACTTTCCTAAAATTGGGGACCTGACTGTCCATCAGTTATTATTAGAATTAATGTACAGATGTGCCACAGGAACAACGTATCTTTCGTCTACAAGGGAAGTAGTTGGAAGGCGATTACACTCTCCAACTTCCGACATTTGGAGCAGGGTGCCTCCTGAGTCCTTCAGAGATCTGCTTTGCTAAAGCAAAAGAAGCATGCACATGAATTTGTACCAGAGTGTTAGATAGTTTGTCAACCTTCTGTATGAATATTTTGATTGCCTTTGTCATAGAAGTTGTATTAGACTTCAATTATGGAATTTCGTTTGTGTGAACAATATTATTGTATTGCGACAATTTCGGATTCTCACCAACATAAGAGTTAATTGAAGGTGAGGTTGCCTTTTTTAGATTCTCAACATATGGGACACAAATACCTTCATCCCCTACTGTCTTATGGACTTCTTCCTTTAATGCTAATAGCACATCAATCTCCTTTCCATTCCTTTTACATGGCATCAAGACTCACTGGACGTGTCAAAATGTTGGTGTCAATTTGGATTAGGGTATGTTAGGGATGAATTCTCTCATAATTTATACCTGAATCCTTCTTAACAATATAAGTGGGCTTCAAAAAACTTATAAAATAAAATTCTAAACTACCAAAATTTTAAAATATATTAAAATAAAGGATGGACTAAAGCAACAATTTGATTTAAATAAAGGAAAAGTATAAGTTTCAAAAGGGATTTGGGACGATAAAAAATGAATACACAATGTAAAAAAAACTAAACAATAACATGTGATTTTGATTGTCTAGACATTAGAGGTTGTCTTTTATGGAGATTATGTGCGTATTTCTTGTTGTTGACCCCTTAGCATATGAAGGCATTTCACGGCTAACCCGAGATGGACCTTAAGTTGAAGATTTATCACATGCATGAGGGGGGTATACGAAAGCCGCAAGGTAACTCAACAAGTTAGATTAAGTATGGTATGAGTTTTAGTAGAGTTTTAGACCCTGAGTCGATTGACTTGACTAAGGCTGAGTTCTTAATGGATCAAAAACTTAGCATATGCTCAAATGAATGAACCATGACTAACGGACTTGACATAAGTAAGCATGTGATTAGACCAGTGTGTTATAAAAAAACTTAGACTTGGATAACTCATTATCAATAAATAGAGATTATGGGAAAGATCTTGGATGAAGGGCTGATAAGATCACATGGGACATACATGGTTCTAAATTATAAAGATTATGCAAGAGAATCATCTAAAGATAGTGGAAATCTTTGTGGATATGGATGTTTCTTTCCTAATTCAGTGTAATTTCTTATTTTGTTAGTCAGGATATAACTTTATCTTATTAAATAGAGTCCTATTTAGATGGTATCATTCAATTAGTTAGTGTGATGTAATCTGATAAGTAAGCAGATTAGTTCCATTAGGATTCTGATTTTTGATTTGACCATCGAGCTAGAGGTGCTTATATATAGCTTATTTGAATCTTGCTTCTCATTACATTAGGATAGAACATTCATTTGTATACTTTGAAGGAAAGAAATAAAGATTGGTTTTGTGGTATCTCTTGAGTTCTGTTATTGTTGCCTTTGATTACTTGTTGCTTTTGTAATATTCTTAATCGAGTGTGAAAGTTAAATACTTAGAAGGTCGTGAGGAGTTCAAAAATGAGTTTCGTCAGTCGACGATCACATGGGAAAAACTAAATCTTATTTAGATAAACCGAAGCGAGATCGTCATACAAAGGTACAGACACGACTTCAATATAACTAAAGTGTTTGGACGGCCTTTGTAACACTTGTCATGGTGCTGGTAAATTTATATAATTTTCTAAACTTAAGGTGGTTTTCCCCACTTCCCACTTTGTTGACTTCTTGTTATTATTCTCTTGACTTTAGCCTTAAGAATCTCTGTTGTAATTTTCTAACTTCCAGCCCTTTTTACACGTTCTTCATTGTGTCTATTACCCACTCCCAAAACATTCATCCTCCATGTTTGGGACTTTTGCTATCCACGAATTCTTTTGTTCAATATTTACTAAGCTTTTATATTTTGAGCTCATTTTACTATGGTTTAGAATTCAATTTAGCATATCAACAATTTAAAAATAATATTTTGATTATTTATAACACCGATAACTATACTTACCAAACACAAAAAAATTCCTAATGGAATTGAAATATACAACTTTTTTAGGATAACCATCCTAATTATGTTTTTCAATGGAGACATAATGAACATCTACTCCATTCTTACTTTTTTCCCCAAGTTTTTCTTTGCTACATGAAGTAAAATTGAGCCTGCGTGAAATCTAATATTATGAAATCTCTCCTCTTTTGTTATAGTTATCTTATAAGCTTTAAAAGTACTCAAACATAAATAAGGAAAAAGTATCTAGCTTCTTCATTAATACCGAAAATTAATATAATCAAATATAATTTAGTTTTCTTATAATTCACCATAATGTTTTTTTATGACTTTCTAAAGTGCCATCAAATAAATTGTATGTCAAATAAAACTAATTTCTCTAATCAATTAACCTATTTTAAAGTAAAAAGGGAAATCTATGTTAGGCTAATTTATTTAACAAAATAACATTTTTACAATAACAAAATTTGTTATGCAAGTTATTATGAGAACTATACTCAGTTGTGTCGATATTATTTTTCTCATAATTATATCAAAATATAATATGTTAACCTTAAGTTATAATTTGTCTTAAGTTTCTCAAACTCATAGACACCAATTAAAATTAATGTCCATTAATATTTACATAAAACATTAAGTACAAACATAATATGTGAGTTTATTGAAAATAGTCTCTCTATTATATAGGAATAAAGCTGCGTAATATTAAACCTTCCTAAATTTTGTACCTTAACAAGACTTCATCTAATGTTGATAAATAAGTGTATGAAAGTATAATAAAGTTGTAATAAAAAAACTTTCCTTGTCCTCCGCATCATTAAATTCTACTTGTAATGAAAAATTCAATCCGTATCTAAGCCACCCATTTACATCTGACGAAACAATTAATAATACAAATTACAAAAACCTGACAATGACAAATAAAATGTTTGAAAATGAAATAATTTACACAAGTCTCTCAAAGCTACCAATTCTCTAAACGTGATTAACAGGTTTTAACGGGTCCGTGGACCGTTCACCGTCATGTTCATTGGTTTCCAATCCAAGAAATAAACGATCAAACGGTGATCTGATGGACCTTGACAAAGATTTCAATGGATGACTACTAGTATTAGCATTTGCCCGATCTTGGTCACCTATCCTTTTGGAGGACCGGCCTGAACCGATTCTTGATATGAAAGCCGGCGTTCTCGAATTCCGGTCGGGTTGGCTTTCCTGGTCGAACAGCTCAAAATTCTTACTCCGTTCAACCCGTACGCTCTTACTCCGATAACCCTTTCTAGAGCTACTCACCCTAGGAAACGCTACGCAACTTTTTGCTCGATTCAAGTGGTTGTTCAGTAACTGGTTACGCACCTCCTCAGGCAATATCAACGTAAACCGGTCCAAATTTTCTGCTGGCTGGACCAAGGAGTGTCCGGTTGAGTGAGACCTCGGAAACAGTCTAGCAATCCGCCATCCTGTCGACCATGAACGAAGTGACCGGTTCGGATTTGCCGGATTCAGTAAGTTCACATCTTGAGATTGTGTTGACGGCGCTGCTTCTTCCCTATTCTGATTATTAACATCAGCAACTGGAATTACAACACTGTCTAATGCTTGTTCACCGATATCCGGTCGCTGTTCTGATCGCATCGAGCCGTTTTCGGGTTCGAAGTTGAGAATTAAACCGACCTGTGAATCTCCCGGTTTAGGAACTAAATTGGCACGACAAACAGGGCAGGTGGTGTTCGAGGCCAGCCATTGGCCGATGCAATCCGGGTGAAAAACGTGATTGCACTTGGGGATTAAACGCAAGGTTTCGCTATCTTCAAACTCGTTTAAACACACAGCGCACTCTAGCGAACCCTTGCCTATCTTGAGTCCTTTAACTGATGAGTATTGGAAGGTAGGAAAAGTGTCGATGACCGCCACCTCCAGTCCCGGGCCCGCCCTACGGGACCTCCGAGCTCCGCCGAGTATCAAATTCGCAGAAGAGTCGACACTGCCTCTGATTCTGCAGTGCCGAAAGTAAACGGTGACAAACCCCAGTAGAAAGAAAACGGTTACCACAACCACCGTGAGAATAGCCATTGGAGGCTTGAAATTCTGACCCAAAGCAAACGGAGCGGTTGGTGGCGGCTGTTGGGTTGGCGGCGCCATCGTTTGTGCAATCGTAAAGGGTAACGATGAAAGGAAGAGAATTAATATTCTGAAAATGCCATGGTTGACGTTTACAAGATGGAGAGGTGAAGAACCACCGCTACTTAAAACCTTAATTGTCATCGCCGATTCCTTCATCAAATTTCAATCACTTCCTTCTCATGAGTAATCGGAATATTAGAACTGAAGCCGATTACAGGTTACTATAGAGGTTAAGGATATAAATGCTTGCTTGGCTTGTTTAATAAAAAGCAAAGCACAGTATAAAGATGAAAAAGCTAGGAGACGTGAAGCAGAAAGTAGACATAAATACAAAGGGAGTAGGGTTAGGTTAGCTTCTCTCAACCTCAAGTAGAAATGGAAGAGGAGTGGTTGAGCCTGATCAGTGAAAGAACGTCATCTCTTTTGTGGCATCGGGTTTTTGACTCTTAAGAAATATTGAGAATCGCAAGTAACAGACAATGAATTTGGTACCACGTAGCAGCAAACTATATGGTAACTGGGTGGATGATATTGAATTTAGAGTTTGGACAAATAAGAATTTTGGGTTCGTCTCCGAAACTGACATAATGGTTTCAGTCGTACATGGTCAAAGAACTGAATAGCTTCACTTAAGTGCCAGTCTAGGATGGTGTTCGGTCTTGATCTAAGAATAATTAGCAATATGATACATGTGGAAGCATCAAGCACAAGGAATAACTAACTTGATGACGTTCATCGTTTTAATTATGATAATTAAAAGTTATTTTTAATATATAAAAAATATTTAAATTGATAATAATTATTATATAAGGTCCCATATTAATGACTTTTTATGTATTCTTTTGAAAAAAATGTTTATATTGAACGTCTGGTTCTGGCTGTCTAGTCTAGGAAAATGAATTGCGGTCAATTTCATATACTTATCCCATAATTCTTATCGTGTAGCTAGTCAGCTTTGCCTTATTTCTACCCATTAATGCTATTTCTCCGCAGACTAGTTTGATTTTTCGCTGTACAAGCTCCATATTTCCTTTATCCGGACTAGAATGTCTTCTTCTGATTTTTCTTTTTCAAACTATTCTCAGTGTAAAACGAATAATCAAATCTGCTCTTAGGTTTCAGCATTTTGACCTATTATTTAATACATTAAAATCCTATAGCGGTAATGATGAATAGCAACTATTATTTGAGATGTGTAAACTAGAGTAAAGTCATCTATTAAATTCGATCAGATAACCATCACATTACAAGCACTGTATATGCCTACAGAGTCTAACTCTCTAAATCTCCGTGATAAGGAATGGTTTATCTGATTCCTCTCGCAATGTTTTCACATTGAAATTAAAAGAAAGATAACTTGTATATATGATTGTTATGTGATAATGATAATGACGACTGATCAGTTTCAAACTCTATCCATGTCAGTTGGTAAGACTTATAATAACTTAAGCACCTCAAATATATTATAATGGCGAAAAGGTATCCATACTCTTCGGGCATGTATAGCAATTAATATTTAATATAGGAAGAGCCCGCCATTCTAGAATATAATTGAATAGAAACAGAGCTGGTAAAAGATGACCAATGGGGACTGAGTGTCA
>JAOQMM010000002.1:3538568-3553032 GCA_027563515.1 Erythroxylum platyclados
GTATAGGATGGTGAAGGGATGAATTGCACGGTAATTGACTATGGAAAGGTTCGTAAGTCGGATGATTAACAATCGAAAGGTTCGAATGTTAAACCTCTTATATTTCGGTAAATCGGCATCATGAAACCATTCATGAATCATCTATCTTCGGAAAATCAGTTGACTCATCACTCCCAATTGTTCCCTCACAATGTTCATTTCTCTGCTGAGCATTGCTCAATTCAGAAGTGACCGGATCAGTGTTATTGTTCTCCATCTGGTTACCTACATTAGCAGCATTCAGGTTCTCTGAATTCTGAGGCCCAGAAACCAATGGAGTATCATTAACTATATGAGCGCGACACATGGGGCAGTTGGTGTGAGACCTCAACCAAGTATCAATGCAAGATATGTGAAAAGCGTGGTTGCATTTTGGCAGCAGTCTAAGAGTCTCATCTTCTTGAAACTCGGTCAAGCAAACCGAACACTCGGTGCTCTCGATCAACCGATCTCCTTTCCTGTATTGGAAAATGGTGATCGAGTTGATGACAGACTGCTGCAACCCTATGGTAGTGATGAACCATATTGGATGTTGCACTTGGTTCTCGTCGAGAAACTCTTCTTCTGCAATTTCGTCTTGATCAGCTTGTGACTGTCTCTCGTATCTGGAACCACACCAACCTGAATAAGACTTGACCACGATGAAGTAATAGCAAACAGCAAGGATAAGACTAGCAAGGATGATCACTGCAATGATCAGAAATGGAGACATGGCATGTTCTTGGGAGGAGAGTGGCGGTGGAGGTGGTGGTGTGAGGAAATAATAGTCGGAGTAACAATTGAAAGGACAAGCAGGGTCGCAGAAACCATGACAATCACTAGTTTGGTTGGTGTCAGTAGGAGCAGGGAAGAGTTTCCTGTGTCTCAATGACGTCGCCATTAGAGAGCCTGAGGCAAGCTGAAGAAATGAAAACACACAAGTGAAGAAGAAGAAAGGAGCATCAGGAATCAGCAAGCTTAATTATGTGTTTGCGTGGGCAATCAAAGAGTTGAGTTGGTGTGTTTTGGTTAGGAATTGAACGATAAGAAAGAACCAAGAGTAACTATCTAGTCTCTTTCACGTTCATTGGAAGATTAATTCTGATGTGATTCAACGAGTGAATTGGGCACATTACCTAGAATTCTACATTAAAAAATGACCTTTGTTCATTTTATTGTCGCGCCAAGTTCGTTGATAGATCCTTGAATTGTATAATTATTAAAATCAGAAGGTCTATTGCAAGTATATATTCGTTATTGTGTTTTAATTAATTTTTATTTTCGGCTGTTGGTCGTAAGTCGATTTCAGGATGTGGAATGGAGTTTTCTTTCTTCGAGGGGTAACCCAGTGACAGTTCTCGCAAACACCGTGCAATGGACAATCTATCTGCCTAACATTATCTATTTTTAGGGCCAGGCCCTGGCAGAGAAGTTGTGGGTATATGATCTGCTGCCCATGACTCTTGGGAAGTCAACCTTAATTATCTTTTTTTGGCGGAGATATTAAAGGCAGCGGAGACAACTATTACAGTACAATTAGAGGAGATTTTTCAATGTCAACATCTCAACGAATTTTAAAACATCCATGTTGTATACAAGTTGAATAAAAAAAAAAAACCTTAAATAGTCTAAAGTCATTCATGCCATATAAAAAGGAAAGAAAGTATTAGTTACCTTATAGGTAAGAGTTTAAAAAACTAGAGTATCCTTGATTTGAAGCATGCCATGAAGAAGATTCTATGACTATATATAGCATCGTCATGGAATTTTATGATACCAGAGATTAGTGACATTTATATTCTTGGCCACTACTAAAGATATTTGAAATGCAATCTAACATACGTATTTTAAGGTTATAGATGCAACTCAAGTGTACGAGGACAAAGTAAGACTATGGATGTAAAATGTGGGAGTAAGACAATTACCAAATAAGTCAATCAATTGATTATACCCAAAGTCATCTTATGTTAATATCTTACAACAAAATAGGGTAGAAAAAAAAATTCACTTTTTTTTTCGGGTTAAATCATAAAATGTCTTAAATGAGCCCGAGCTGTCAGTGACACCTTTAAACTATTATCACTCTCAAACTATTCCTCACTCATGCCGGGACTACCATCGAATATTTAACACTGCTATATATACAAAGAGAAGTAAAACTCCCAATTTTACTTAAACAAAGACTAATCTCTTACTGCTGGACTTCGGCGCCTGATGGTAAAAAATCACCTATTTGAGTCAAGCCAAGCCTTCCTTTTTTCAAAAAATATACCTAAATCCTATTGGGGGCAATAGTACTCATAATTAACTTCTCGTCTTATAATCCGTTTGCCTTCAAGAGTCTTAGGACTTAAAAGAGTCTAATAAAAATCCTCCCAACATTCTATCATAATTTACAAACTACAAACAACCTTAAACTCTTCTTTGTTTGCTTAAACACCATTGTAATCCCTATATCCTTATTTTATACTTTAACGAAGCTACCGGCTAGGAAGAAAGCTATAGGTTGTAAATATATTTATACAGTAAAGTATAAGGTAGATGGATTGATTGAGAGATATAATACAAGATAATGGCCAAAGGTATACTCAAACTTATATAATTGATCACTTAGAGACTTTTGCTCCAAATACAAAGATGAATACTTTTAAAATTCTCTTATCTTTAGCACATAACTATAATTGAAAATTAAACAAACTTGATATTAATAATGCACTTTTTTATGGAGAATTTGAGGAAGAAATCTACCTAAAAATGCAACCAAGTTATAGGAATAATTTAGCTTCCCAAACTATTCATAAGCTGAAGAAGGCTTTGTATAGACTGAAACAATTGCTACGGGTATATTTTGGAGATTTGCAAGAGTGATACTAGCTGTGGAATATAGACAAAGTCAAGGGGATCATATGCTATTTATCAAGCACTCACCTTTAATAAGGAGTCACAATATTTTTAGTTAATGAAATAATAGTGAGAATGAGTGACAAGAAGGAAAGACAACTTCTAAGTTAATGTTTGGCCAAGTAGATTGAGATTAATGTGTTAGAAATGCTAATAATTCAAGAGAGTGGTTTGATTTAGACACCTTATGTAGTTACAAAGGATCAACTTGTTGATATAGTTACCAAAGGGTTAAGTATTTTAAGTATCGAAAATATCATATCTATATAAGAATGAAGAATACCTATTCACTAACTTGAGAGAGTGTGTGCGAAAATATAATTATCTCAAAAATTTTATAATTTTTAAATATGTAGTTAAAATATCTCGTAATTATGGTATCTTATTATTATTTATTTCTTTTTTAGTTGTTATGATAATATGTATATAATTAATGCTTTTATACACTTATAATTAATCAATAAAAAAACTCTCACAGCTTCCAAATTATGCCAATAATTTATTTTTAAATCATTTTATTTTAAGATTTTTAATATAGTTATCTTACTTATATTGTTATTTTGTTTAGTATTACTTGGATAATTTAGTTAGCTCCTTCCTTCCGTTAATTATGTTATATGATAAGTTGTTAAGAAGAAAGTTGTATTAACATCGTGTTTGTATCATTCTCAATTTAATCTATCAAGATGACCTATTTTTATTTAGACCTTTATGCTACTAGAATTATGATAAGGTTAAAAAATTAAGAAATATAGACATACTTTTGTGGGACTTAACACACAAAATTTTATTATAATTTAATAATAATAATAATAATAAATTAGAATAATTGATACGTAAATAAGACAAAAGAGTTTGAATAGAATTTGAAATTAGCAACTCAATTTTAATTTGATTAAATTTAAGAACAAATTTGAATTTAATAAAAATTTATAAGTACATTTAACTATCAAAAATTAGACTAGATAAAAAAAAAACAACAATGGGCTAAATTGTGCTTTACTGGACTTAGACCCGAATTATTTTTGATCTAAGATCCTGACTATATGTACATATATTTATCAGTAGGGTCACTATGATTTAGATGGGTCATATCGATTGTCAGATCTAGCCTAATAGCAACAGCTGCTTTTCCTGCACGTTTGATTATTTGGGAAGACCAAATTATACCAAAGAGTATCCTTATTAATCTGTTCCGTATACCAAAAAGGGCATCTTTTTACCAACGAGTAGTTCAGTGATAGATCTTTGCCTAAGTATAAGCTATCTCTCAGGATCTCACATAAGTACAAATAGAGAATAATTAAGGTGTGATATTAGCTTAAAGATGTCACCAATAATTTAAACCTACTCAAAATATCTCGAAAGTTAAAAAAAAAAGAGTAAGTTTAACAAATGTTTGAAAATGTGGATTTAAGTTTGAATTTACATTTAAAATTTTAAATTCATCTAATTAATTATGAAAATTTGGATTGGATCGAACAAAACTCATTGAGCTAAATAATTTTAACAGGCTCAAAGCCTAATTTTTTACCTAAGTCTGGACTATCAATACACAAGTAGGGCTAAGATCCTTTTCAGCTTGCACCGTACGGGTCATATCGATCCTCAGACCTGGCCTACAGCAACAGCAGCTTTTCCTGCACGTTTGACACATTGAACACTGCATTATTATGGCCCATGTACATCACGAAAAGTATTCTTTTAATAAGTTCAACAAATTAATGTTATCCACGCATACGACGATCACGTCAGATTTAAAACAAAATGTTTTGTCCTTTTTGTCATGCTCCATTTGTTTGTTTCAACTTACAACCAATAAATTCTTAATTACATTGCAATCCTCCTGGTTGCTCTAATTCTTATTTCTCTTATTTAAATTTCACTTATCTGATAAGGTTTAAATGTGGTCTTCACAATCAAATCAATTAAATTTTTTTAGTATACATATATTAAATGTTAAACTTATACCCATCATTATCTTTACTCATAATAAACATTGCAAAAATTAATTTAGATTGTCTTCAAACAATAAGAAGGATTAAATGAAAACTGATGGTTTTTTAAAAAATAAAGATCTTAATCCTGAATAGATCAACAGCCAATCAAGTCGGTGTAGCCATGCCATTAGCGCCAAACTAGTCCTCTACCAATCAGATCTTTCAATGTGCCATGTGCTGTATTTGTGGTGCAGAGTCTTGTAGACTTTTAATTGGTAGTAGCTTCCAACAATAACAACGCAATACTGTCCCACGCCGTTTGGAGCTCAGTTCCTAATAAATGCTCATGCTCATCCAATTATTGCACGGAAGTTCTCGAGCTCCTGCTAATTGAAAGGCATAAACGATGTTTTTGATGCGACTTTTGAACGTGATGAAATGCATCTTTCATCATATTCCATTAGAGGACGATTGACTTAGTCAAGCTCAGCATCATCTAGAGCGTTTTACCTTAAATTCTTCCTTCAAAGCAACGCAGGTTCCTCAAAGCATTAGTCTTACCGATCGGGGAATTCTGCAATCGTGCTACTTTCAGTCAGAAGTTGATATGTCGATAACAAGATCAATTGTTCCCAGTTATGTCAATAGTCCTGTCGTCAGGATCTTTCAGAGATATGAAGCTGCTAATCCACATCTCTGGTCTCCTTTAGTAACCAGGTCTGACAGGCGCAAATCACAACTTAATGGGGATCAGATGTTCCAAACAGGCACCTCTATTCTGGATCTGGGACACACCTGCAAGAAAAGGTTTAAAAGATTCTACCTAAATGAATTCTTGAGAATACAATTATACATCCTCTGATGGTTTAGCAGTCGTTACCGTTGATGTAACATGTTGCAGGAACACGGTTGTCTACGGTGGTGTTGAATCGGGTTCTACTCCTACTCCTCCCCCTTCAGATCGCTCTCCTGCTCCCTGGTAACTCTAAATTCACGAGTGTCTTTATATATCGGATTATTAATTTATATATGTTTTGGCCCATAAACACTAGTATAAAATGTAACAAAAATGTGTGCTTGCTCCTGTTACTGGCAGGAACGGTTGGATTTTGGGGATAGTAGTATCAATAATCCTACCCTTCACGAGAAACAAATGGGGACCATTACTGAAGATAAAAGGTGTAGTTTATGGGACTCCAAAACTTGTTCAATCTCAATAGAAGGGAAACTTCGGAGAGTTCTTGTCCATAAATCGTAACTGAGTCCAACATTGTCCTTATAGTTTACCTGAAAACTTTGATTTGCAGAGCAATTTGATTCAGTTGTGGAAACAGCAGAACAAGTTACAGACCTGGTAGAAGACGTAGCCGAGGCAGTGGATAAGGCGTCGGAAGAGATTGGTGAAAATGTGCCGGAAGGTAGTGCACTTGACAAAGCGGCAGAGTTTGTGGAAGATATCGCCGAAGAAACAGTAAAGAACGCTAAATTAGCAGACGCTCTCATTGATAAGGTACTTATATTGATCGCCTTCGTTCCGACAAAATTATTAAGGTGTTTTATGATTAAATTCAGGTACAACTCCCAAGAATTGTGCCAATTTGTCCGATGAAAGTTGTTTTTCAACTTGAAGACAATTTCATAACCTGTTCCTACAGATAATTGCGTCTTTGTTTAGCCGACTCATGAATCTCTAATGTTAATAACTTGAACCGAAAATTGCAGGTACAAGAACTCGAAAAAGAGGTGTTTTCTGCAATAGATTCAGACACTGATAAAGCCGGTGGGACAGGCAAAGAAGCAAAACCCTGAGCCTACAGTTACAACTTTAGGTGGTAGGATAAATATCTTAGTAAGAAACAAATGTCATAACATTCACGTGCGAGTTTAGCCTTGAAAAGACAACTCCTGTAAGTTTGTCCACAATTTTCTGCGGATATTTCAAGCCTATGTTCCATTTTTCAACTTGATCGTGTACGAGCCTAACAGCCAAACAAATAGGAGAAAAGGATATTGATAAATTTAATCACATGGAGGGTTTTGATACAAAAAATCCGTGAAATGAAAGAATAACTGGGTTGGGCTCAAGCCCACGAGTCTATCTAATCTCACAATCCATCCGCGCCCAGATTCTGCCTAGGAATATCACATGGTACAGCGGCGAGTCCCTCTTCGAGTTTTTGACTTTGCAGGACAAACTCCAAAATACCAGAAGCAAAAATTAAATGTGATTCATCTGCTGAGAGCCCAGACATGGAAGACAGTTTACTTGAGTGTTTCTGACAAAATTGGTAAATAAAGACCAAATGGAATTAGATCATGCATTTTTGGAGGCAAACAGTGAATACGAATCATGTTGGAATTTACCGAAATCGTGGGACAGGGGCGGCTGTTCATAGCAAAGTCAACAATTCGTTGCACTCATATACGAAGAGGCAATCTTAACATGTTGACTTCATTCTTTTGTCAATTAATTTCTTGGATGATTAAGACCCTTCAAAAAAAGTTTGCACGCTAACCACTGGTAGAGAGTTTACTGGTGGCTAGTCGTTTTGCAGAGAAGCAAGCGAAAATTGTTCATCCAGCTTGCGACATAGCTCACCTGACGATAGGATGCGCAAGAAGTGAGCAAATTCTTTATAACAATGCATGGTTTATACAGAAATGAAAGACGTATTTTCTCTTTTCTCTTCTCATACGCGTATATCTTCCTGTGTGTGACTCGGATCGAATGACATACAAGCGTCTCTCACATTCTCGTCAATGGCATTAGAAAATATGTGCAGATTATCTTTATTTAGCTTTTGGATTATCTTTTAACTCTTGAATAGTTATCCTACGTGGTAAGTACTTATTATTATTATTACTAGTAGTAGTAGTGTTATTATAATTATTATTATTGGGATCTTTCATTAATATTGTTATATTTGTTTTGTTTATGAATATTAAATTAGTATGATTCTTATTATTATTATTATTTTCTATTATTATTAATATCATTTTTATTTTTTTGTATTTTTACTATTATTTGTATCTATTAGTTTTTTTATTTGATTTCACTTCTTCCCTATTATTAATATTATTTTATTTGTTTATTTATTTTATTTTTAATCTTAATTCATTTTTTCTTTTTCTATTTTTTCTTTTTTTTTTCATTTATGTGGTTCATTTAAAAACATTCTTTCTACTAATTAGAAATAAGGTTGTGTATTATTAGACTTTCTCATATTCGTGTCTCAGATGAATTTTTACTAGGTGTTATCATTGTATTCGTCGTTGTTGTTAGCTTTTGGATTCTTATTTCTATATAAGATAAAGCCAAGCAATGAACTATTCTCACCTAAATCAACATGGACAAACATCTATTCGCGCAATAATTTTGGCTTTCCATATTATGTTTACCTCCTAATTAAACAAGGGTTCTTTCTTAATGTATAAGGCTCCTTCTTTTGAGAGAGTCACGGTAGAAATATCAATTTTACATTACATAATTTTCTCTTTGTATATTAAAAAAAAAAGGTTATTTTTATAATTGAGTCATTATCTTTTAATCATAAAAGACGTTGTTGATTTGTGTGCCACCTTTTTATTTCTGCTCTCTGGTTTGTAGAGGTACAGAGGATATGGTGTTGCCTTCTGAAAATACAATTCAAGAAAATGTTAAAGATTTAATTTTATTAATTCTCACTCTCCATTGACAACGTAACTAAAGACACAAAATAAAGACACTCCTTCATTTCCACATTTCACTTTTAGATGTTGAAATTTTGCCTAAAATATTAGGTATAGCTCGAATGATTTTGACAATCTTTTACAGTTTGCAGGATCTAGTTTCGGTCAAGAAGTTGAATGATGCAGGTTCTTAGCCCTTGTATCTTTACCTGTTTCTTACGTTTTTGCCATAAGGACAGGCACCTAACAGAGAAGACGCGAAACACATGTCTCTATCTGCAAAATTCTGAACCGAGTAAAGATGAGAAAGCCACAAATAACCACTCTTTCTTTATCCTAATGAAGCTTTAAAAAGAAGTAACGATGATATTCCCTCCGATGCTTATGGTCACCGCCTAAAGATAACACTACGCCAAAAGCAGGGAAAATAGGGTCTACGACGACTATCTTTTTAGTTTTTTCTTTTATAATTAAAGTCCTTAATCTCAAAGCATCAATTTTTTAAGAATTGACTTGTCCTTCAGTTGTTAGGAATGAAGAGAGAAGCAATAAATATAATAAAAACAGGCACAAGTAAGGATATGGCGATTGGAAGTGGGTCAAACACGGCGTGGTTGGTAACAGTACACACAGAAACGCTAGAGTAGTTGTTGGCCTGAACCCAAATGGAACTCATACAGCTCAACCAAGTTAAAAGTCACCGAAACCCATGTCTCAAAAAGCTCACATAGCCTTTTGGCATTTGGTGGAATGAAGTTGTTTAAATTCGATAATCATGCCAGTGGTTTTGATTAAGTTTAGTGGCAATCATGTGGATGGTGACCCTATGCGCTTCTTAGGTTCACTGCTTTGATCAACAAAACGACACTCCATCCTTCCACAAATCGTTATCTTCCCAATTATCTGATGAGAAAATTGTAACGTGAGGGTCCAATCTTGCTGGATCCTCTATATCTTACACCTTGTTCTAACTCTGTTTTGCACAAAAAATGATGAACAGATCAGAGTTGAAACAGGTGTTAGATACAAAAGATCTAAACCTAGCTTGAAATATAACTGTATCCCGTTGTTACGAAAGAACCACCTGCTCCTCTGTTGATTTTGGACAGACACGTCAGTTGAAACAATCTCGTTCACATTGAAGATGGAACGTTCTGATTGTTGTAAAGCACACTGGACTCTCGCTTAGACCCGAGGAGGAATCTTTTTGATAATTAAGAAATAGACTACACCTGTACCGTTTTCCAAATAACCTGCTTTTAGATTTATGCAAAGAATTCTGGGGAAATGGATACTTCGTATGGTTTAGAATCAGGATTCAGGTGGTGCACGCAAGACCATCTTGGTTTTAATGACTAGTGAGCACCAGTTCTTGTTATGAATATGATGTAGAACAACTCCAGAAAACCAATTACAACTAGCCTATCTTTGGTCTAGTCTGGTTGTATATTTACTTGCTATTTAACTTCTAATTGACTTCGAGTATGTCTTAAGTATGTTGCATTACTTTCTCACCTTTTCCTATCTCAAGTTACCTTACCATACAAACTTTTCAAGATGTGGACTAGACGGTCGTATCACTCTCAGAAGAAGTACACTTCTTTGGGAAATTGACATATGCTATCATTTGTTTCTCTCTTTTTTTCATTCATGATAATGGTCAAAAGAAACATTTAAACCAATAATTACCTGTTATCTTTAAAGAGAAATAACTCTGCCTTTGCATTGATGGTTGAACTGGCTTTTAATTTTATTCAACACTTAATAATAACAGACCCTCAGCTAACAAATATGCCAAACTGAAGCATACCCCATTTTCTCAAGCATTAGGTGAGGAGTATGTCGCAAGTCATCAACATGGAACTAGTCCCTCTAGCAATCTCACAGTTCAGAGATATCAAGTGGACCTAACTCTACTGACTCCATTAAGACTCACACTTCTATATAAGGAACCACCTCAACGACTAATCTAAAGCCAACATAACAACCATCCCATTAGAGCATCTTCTCTTACGCTTTTCCTCTGAAGAATGGCAGCCTTGGTACTTAGGAGTTGTTTGTGCGGTACTAGCCATGTGTATGGTGGTGCCGAGTTTGGCTACAGTTTACACAGTAGGAGACACCGGAGGCTGGACAATGGGCAATGATTATACCACATGGTCGAGTGGAAAAACCTTTGCAGTTGGAGATAGCCTCGGTGAGTCCTCATCTTTTATTAACTTCGGCGATAAAAAATATAGTTTTTCCAACAACCACCTAGCTTAACGCATTATTCCCTGTTCTGATACGACAGTATTTAACTATGGAGGAGGCCACACTGTTGACGAAGTGAGTGGAAGTGACTATAACACATGTACAATTGGCAATTCGATCACTTCAGATCAAAGCAGTCCTACCACCGTCACCCTGAAGACCGCTGGAACTCACTACTTTATCTGCGGTGTTCCTGGTCATTGTGGAAGTGGCATGAAGCTTGCAGTCACAGTTGCCGCTGCAGGGTCTTCAACGCCGCCGTCAAGCTCATCAGGCACTCCATCTTCCAGCGCCGGAACTAGTACCACCACCAGTCCATCAACTTCCAGTAGTAATACCACAAGCATCTATAGACCAGCATCTAACATCCCCGAATCCTCTGCAGGTGCTGTTTCACCATTTGTAGCTGTAGTGGCTACATGGCTTGCCTTCTGTTTGATGTTTTTCTTTTAAGTTTGGTGCAGTGCTTGGCCACGATAGCCAGGATAGAGGCAGTGCTTGTTCTCATTTCAACATTTTCCTTAAAATCGTTTGTACTGTTTATGGTATGTGAGTTTAGGATGAGAGGCATTCCTGCTTTCCTAGGAAAAGTATTTAATGTTGTTATGATCGACATTTGATGTATAAACATTAATTTATGTTGTCGTCAGTATCATGCATTTTTATTCATTTGGATCTGGATTCTGGAAGCAACATAAGAACAACATCTCCATCCCGACGTAGTTCCATACAGGGTTTTGTTATCCAAAGAAAGTACATTTGTGAGGTAAATATTCCAGATCAAGAACAGAAAAGGTCAGTAATATCTAATAGGCTCCAAGAAGACCACTAGAGGTTATGGATTGGACTGGTTAAAGCATAATGAGAAAGACTGGGTGTGAAGGATTTCCTTCCAAAACCCAGACAAAAGGTACCAACATTCACTCTTGTTCACACAGCCCAATTCTTTTTATTCTTTCAATAGGTAATTGAATTGGGCCTTTTTAACGAAGCCGTAATTCGTACTTAAAGGCCAATCTTAATCCTCGCACAGGCACAGTAACTGGGGATGGTGAATGTGTCATGAACTGCTTTTTCCAAAGTAAAGTAAGATTCTTTTATACGATATTAAGATGTGTAGGAATGGGCAGCTTTTCTTCAGACCAAACTCCTGAGTCATTTTGCTATTTTAGTTGTAATTTTTTACAATTACGACATGAACGGAAACAACATAAACAGATCACACACTGCAGATTTTTCATGTATGCACGTAAAAGGAAAATAGAACTTCATAATTGGTCCTGTCATGGTGGCAGGGTAAGAGTTGATATAACATCAACATCCTACTCCTACGGATTCTATTATTCAACCAGGCAAGGCAAAGTTTTAGGGACCACAGCTTTGTCCGATGGCCTCGTTCCTGTATTTATATAAAGTAAGTTCTGCGCAGAGGGTCGCCAAATGGACTTGACCAAGAAGACCACACCAAGTCAAGAAAAAAAAAAAACACATATAATTATAGTGCCAACCTTTCTATGATGTCACTGGTCACTCAAAATAATATAAAAGATATAAGTAAAGGAATAAAAAGATAACATCATAATTCGATAAAGCTTTTAATCTGGAGTAGGAACCATGATAAATATTCCACTTTGCAAAAGTTGCCGTCCCACACACACACACACACACACTACTGCAACATCTATTCTTCCAGCAGGTAAAGCCCACTTTGTGGAGGGAGAAAGTGTCAAAAGACAAATGGGGTACGTGGCCACCAACTATGTTAACAAAAAGTTTGAAATTTTATCATCTTTTGTTACCATCACATTTTACTGAACTAATAAAAGATTGATGTCTGTTATGTGCAATTTTACTTAATTGGATTGGCTCCAGAAGTATAACCTGTTTGTGGGTGTTGCCACTCTTTCTTACAAAACATATGTTTGTTTCAGATTATAACTACTAACCCAACAACTGAGACCGATAATATATGGAAGCTTTACAGATTCAAACCTCACCCCGAGAAACGTACGTATTTAAAACATTTCTTCTTGTCGTCTTCTTTTAGACCTCTCTCTCTCTCCCGTGTAGTATTTGTCGAGAAAGCACATGGATGTCTGAAACCTAAAACTAAAAGGCATAGTTTTACAGCTGTGACCACGTGACATCCATCTCACAACCTCATCCCCCATAGCCCTAAGGCCCTAGCCTTCAGCCTTCTTCTTCAATTATTTCTTGAATTATTTAAACAATGCAATTATTAGAGTGAGTAATATCATTTTCAAATTTTCAATAACAATATCTCATCGCTTCAGAATCAGCTAGAAACAAGACATTCACTTTATAATAACAAGAATGGCATAAATAAATATAGAGTGAATATAATTAAATAATAATCAAATTCTCAACAGTCAAAATAACGCAAAAGTCACTCATCACTGTCCATAGACACCCAATAAAATGTGAAAAAGCAAGAGACTCATAAGCCTAATGTACTGCAAATTCCTAAAAAATGAACAACTGATGATAACCATCCGACATCAGCTCTACAGGAACAAAGTCCACGAAAGAGCTGCTCCGACAACTGTCAACACTGCCAGGTCTCTGCACAAAACAGCACCGCTCGGAGAAGTGGAGGAAGGAGACTGTCCAGAGGGTGAAGGAGACTGTCCAGTAGGTGAACCTGCGCTTGGAGTAAGAGCCACTGAGGGGCCTGAGCTTGGAGCCTCGGGAGCAGGCGGAGAGCCGGTAGGAGAGCTGGTCGGAGAGGTGGCGGGAACTGTCGAGGGAGGAGGAGCGGATGCCACTGGAGGAGTAGAAGTTGTTGGAGCTGGAGTAGGAGGAGCAGTTTTAGGAGCAGGAGCCGACGGCGGTGATTTCGTCGGTGCGACGGTTGGAGCGGTTCGTGGAGCCTGGCCTAAGGCAGAGACGGTGAATAAAGCAAGAACCATCAAAGTCACAAAGCTCTTCGTCGCCATTGATGAAAAGAAGGTGAGAGAAGAAAGTAAGAGAGTGAAAGAAGCCAAACAGACAGACAAGAGAGAGAGAGAGGGGCAACAGAACAGAAACACTTGACTAGGGATTGATGAGGCTGGGGTATTTATGGTAGGGAGGTTTTAAGGATTTGAGTTGAGTCGTCTGTCCGAGTTCTTTCCTGAAATTACGACTACAGCCCTATTCACTAAAATTCTTAACAACATTAGCGACACGTGGTTCTCGCAAAGAATCTGGACGGTATGATGTGCTCCTCATCAACGGTCATCTTCAGAACGCGTTGATTTTAAGCTCCTTCGTTTCCGTCGTTAGATCACTCCTCCCCTTTTTCTGTACTTTTAAATTCTTTTTTTTTTTTTTGGTTTTTTCCGTCGAGTCTTTTATATAAAGAACCAGTACAGAGTCCAGAAAATGGAACCGTGTAATGTAATAGATCTAGAGTCTAGACAGCTACCAATTAATAACGGAACAAAAATTCTACTGACCGTTGTGATCGACACGTTGTTGGGTTTCAAATTTCTAAGTTTTACGTTGCTCAAAAAGATATATTTCTTTATTTATTTTTTAAAAATTTTTATAGCGATAGTTTGATCCAACTCAGCAACATCGATATGCAGATGCTTACAGGTCAATCATAGCCCAGCCTGACTTTTGGATTCTTTTATTTGTACTATTCCAATTCTGATTTATGTCAATATATACATTTAGCT
>JAOQMM010000002.1:3557664-3579486 GCA_027563515.1 Erythroxylum platyclados
TCCTTGACTATAATGGATTTAATTGCATAGCTGCTATTTACTGCCAAGATAATCGATTTCTCACTTATAAGGTCATTCACAGTAAAAGATGGGGTTATATGTTTAGATAAGTATCAGTTCCAATGCAACCAAACTTGCAAAGCCAAAGGAATTATGAATTATAGTTGAAGCAAGGTAAACATGAAAACTTACCTTCAAAGCCACAATTCCAGCTTAAATTGTCATTGCTTCCATCGTTTCCACCTTCTCCATTAGCATCATTGTGCTATAAAACCAACAATCAAGTCAGCCACTGGATGCAGCTTTTCAAGTGAATACAGACTAATTCATTTTTGATGTCTGCTTTTACCTTAAAATTGTAGGAAACTAGATCATACAGTGTGAACCCATCATGCGCAATAATAAAATTAACACTATGATAAGGCTTGCGGTTATTTACCTGAAGAAGGAGAAGAACTCCAAGTCAGTAGTGTTAAATGAACGAGCAACAGTATACAATGTCTATGTGAAAGAAGGCATCTCAGAAGATAACCAAGGAAAGACAACAGGCAACAAACATGCTGATGAAGACATGAATATTCTTACCCTGTAGAGATCAGCAGATCCTGAAACACGAGTGGCAAAGGAGCCTTTCATTCCACAATCACCCTATAGATGGTAAATCAGTAAAGTGAGGATAGATGTTAAATCAGTATATTGAGGCAACCTTTATCAATCTTAAAAGAACTAATATAAAGAGGAATATATGATGAAGCAGCTAAGAAGAAAATAAAAGGTCAAGTAAACACCAACTCTACGAAGAAAAAAGTATACCAATTGGCTCGCCGAGATGGAATATTAAAGAAAGATAACAAAAATGAGAATCTTCAGCAAGCAAGATCCAAAACTCTAATTTATGTTAGTACTAGAACTCCTGTTCTAAACAATTGGTTAAATACCAATTATTGAACCAATAACCAGCAATCGTGCAAACGTTACCTGCTTAGCTTTAAACTCATTTAAGGAAAAAGGGTTAAGCGGTAAATTTCAGATAAAAGAGATGTCATTATGTTATCCGTAGACATATCATGTTTGTTAAGCAACCTTTAAACTGTGGAGAACGTATAGGAAAACATAGCCCATTATTCTCCCTCATTACCTTGATAAATCTTCTTATGTCATCACGATATTTCCCATTCCATTCTGCCCACCTGCAAAAAAAGACTACTAAGAGTTGATGTCCGATGTTGCTTTTGCAAAAAGTAATGAACTTCTCACAAACTGGCTACACTATAGAGCACACAAATCATCAATATTGAAACTGCAGGAGGTGGTAACAAGTTTTGAGATGGAATCCGCCAAGCTAGTAGAAACTAAAAGGGACAACCACAGTACAAAATAGTTACCTGTCCCAATTTGGAAATTTTCCAACCAGATAAAGACCCCCACAATCCCAAGGCTCTGCGATGATTTTACATCTCGACAGAACAGCATCTTTTGCAATTGCCTGGTTTGTTAAACAATTGCAGATCAATATACTAGCTGTTCTATCCATCAATGATATCAAGCTGATGCAATGCGGCATTTCAACTCACTCTAATAAGTGGAGGGGAGTTGAGTGGAGAACCATCTGTTCCTCGGCAGAGAACACTGGTGAGGTCAAAGCGAAATCCGTCCACATGATACTCAGTGACCCTGATTTCCAGTCAAAGAAGATGACATAAATGATGGTCGAACTGAAAGAATAGGTGCAAAGCATAAACAATGAAACCAACTGTTATTGTAGCATAATATGTGTACAGGAACCTATCTGTGAAGAATGGATTTACATCATATTAGCAAAAACTTACCAATGTCTTAAGCTATCAAGGACAAGCTCCATGACCACAGGATGATTGCAATTCAATGTGTTACCTGGAAATTTTAATCACTGCAAGTTAAAAATCTTCAAATATGCATTGCTAGAACACCTTAAAAAAGCATGTCTGACATACATTTAGCTTAAGAATAAAAATCATGTATAGGTAATTTATAATCAGAGATCCTAATCACGAAAACTTTGGCATCAGATCATATTTGTCTCACTAGTCATCTTGACACATAAGAGAAGAATATTGATGTTTATTTCCCCATCTCTAATCTAGTTGATGCAATGGAAAACAAAAGAATAAAACTTCTGGATGGAAATAATAAATTGTATTCTTTCCTTGGACAAAATATGCACTAAAAAACTTGCAAATAAACGCGAAAACAAGTGGATGTAAGACATCAATCTTTGGATAGAAGACTGTTTCTTACATGGCCTAGTTACAATAATTCCTTCTAATACAGCTGAATGGAGAACAAAATGGGCCAAGTAATTCCTCATAACTAGTATGGAATAATCTAGGCCAGGTGAAATCCTGTATATTGTTTTCGCACTTTACATCAAGTCTTAATGTCATGAGGAGAGCAGAAAACTTCATTCAAAACAGAAATTCAGCAGAAGAGGAAGGCAAGATCAGAAACATTCCAACATAAAGAGAAAAAATAAAGCACAATGATTAGAATTACCGCATCCACCAAAGTTTAGCAACTGGCCCTTGTTATTTAGGTCAACCATGTAATAAACCTGCAGATGATTTTGAGATGTATAATTGACTAACAAGGAAAATTCCGAATCATGGTAGCAAATGTAGCTGTGGAGAATAAAAAAGCTCCCAAGTAAAGTGCGGCTAGTGACCTTTTCGATTCTTGAACTTACATTTCAGACTTTAGCATTCTTTAAAGGATTAATAGGGAAACCCCCCAATATTATTTAGTGTTTTCTGAAAACATTGCCTAGGAACTAAGTTAACAATAATAAGAAGAAACCAGGATATCAGTAATTAGAATGCCATTCACTTGGATGATTAATTTCATCCTAGCATTTCCCATTTTAAAGCCTCCAATGAAGTGAACTAGTAGGAACACCAAAATGCAACAACAACAAAGGTGAGAAGCAAGCGAAGCACCTTATTATCTATGCCACGAAATGATGTGGTATAAGGATTTTCATCATCGGCCTCATTTGTATGATTATAAACAACATCCAAAATAACCTGCAGAATGAAGAATGATATGCTGAAGGCTTAATAAGTACTTCAGGTTTTGTACAGTATAATCACAAATACAAGCACAAAATAACCAACATGAACACACACAATCACAGATACATGAAGGCAGTGCATCTCACATTTGCAACTTGAAACAGAGGACAATTGAAGCAGGAAATGTGAAAAATAAGATATTCACTACCTCAATGCCAGCGTTATGCAAGGCTTTAACCATTTGTTTGAATTCATGAGATGCATTAACAGGCCCTCCTCCATCACTAGCATAGCGACTCATTGGAGCAAAGAAGTTGATTGTTGAGTAGCCCCATGTATTGATCTTCAAGAGAAAGGTAAGAAGAAAAATTAACTGCTTATCATTTAATACTTTTAGTTATGCACCAAAACAAGAGGTGCATAAGAAGTTTTACACAAAAATCTTCAATACTATGATGCATCTCCAGTTTGATTACAGTGAGTATCTATTGGGCTACCAGTAGTGTGTTCAGGGTATTTCCTTCTCTTTGACTAATGTAATAAGTTAAGTTGTATCTCTTATGTCAACCATATTTCTCTAAAAAATATTTAAGCCAAATGATTCGCGATTTTCTATGGACCAAAGAGTTGATTGTATCAAGTAGAGATACAGGACTTCAAAATACCCGATGCTTTTACTCTCTTTTCAATGGCTACAAGAAAATACATAAGCAAACCTAAACATACTATGCACCTTAAGTTATCAGTATTTCATGGTCCATTAGCGTGCAGTTATCTTAGATTAGAATATGCCTTATCTATAAGAAATTGTTTATAATCAAAGAAAAAGAAGAATTCCTCTGATGAAATGTCTTCAAATGTTCACTAGTGCAACTAGTTACAAGGCATAATATGCAAATCAGAAAAGTGCAGGAGATCGGAGTAAACAAATATATAAACAGATGAAGTTTTAGAATAAAATAACAACAAAATATACCATGTGATCTCTGGGGTTTGGGCGCCTTTGGAACTCAAACTCATCAAATTCAAAAACAGGAAGCAGCTCCACTGCATTGACTCCAAGCTCTAGAAGATGGGGGATCTTGATATATAGAATTAACAGTCAACAAAACATGTTATGTAAGAAAAATCACATAGCTACATATTAACAAAATGTGAAAAGCAATTTTCCAAAAAAAGGAAAAGTGAAGAGTAATATATGGTTTAAATCAACCAAAAGATAACGAGTGATCCATGATCAAGATATTGTTAACTTTTTTCCAATACTATGTCTGCTTAGAAGAAGCCTTCAATTCTACATATCCCCCCATAATTATTACAATTATGGGATCAACAAGACCAGGTCAAACTTGAATAGTAATCTATGAGACCACAAAATTATCAATACTACAACAATGACCTGATAACAAATAAGGTGAGACTGACAGTGATAGTAATTCTAAGAAATCAAATCACGCAGCATGGATTACTTTAATTTGCATCTATGGTTAGAATATTTTTGAACAAGTTTCTAACTATGACATCTGTAACTGCTATAAACTCTTAAGCAATTGATCAGGATAAATGTGTGCCTGGAGGCGTTGTATTTACTTGAGCTCAAGCAGATAAGCCATTACCTTCTCAATTACACCAAGGTAACTGCCCCGGATGCTTGGATCTAAGCCACTAGATTTATCAGCTGTAAATGCACGGACATTTATTTCATATATTACAAGATCTTTCTGCAAAGACACGGAAGATGTATAAAAGAAACAAATTTTGAAATTTGAAAAGATTAACGTCGAGTATGAATGAGACAAAATTTGAATTTAGAAGACATGCATATATTAATAATGATCAACAGATCAAGACTGACAGAAAGACAGTGAAGTGGAGTGGGGCTGATAGAAGTGTGTGGAGACATGTAAAAAAGAAAAATGAAATGTATACACAATGTTACGCAACTCTACATACCTGAGGTATGTTAGGAAGCTTGTAGTTATCTCCCCAGTCAAAAGGCAAGCTATCAAGATTATAAGTCCCAAGGAACTTAGTCAACTTCTTGTTGATATCTCCAAAATATCTTCGACCCTCAACTAACTTAGCATAAGGATCTATAAGCACTTTTTTTTTGTCAAATCGATGTCCTTGATGCCAATCACAAGGACCATCTATACGATAACCATAAAGAACATTAGTCCGCGGCAAATCCTGCAATTACAACAAAAGGGTACAGAAGATCAATACCAGTCTATCGAATAGGAAAACTCATAGGGGCACAAAATCATAGCAATGCTTGCAACTTATTGCGTATGTTTATAATCCAAGGTTTACTGTAACAAACCAAAAGTAGCAGGATCTATAGACAAAGGGGAAAATGAAACATCAATGTGCTTCACTGTTATAAATATTTAGATGCTTCACTGATTAGTTAATACTTTTTCTTACGTTGTCATCAACAGCACTAATTCTTAGCCCAAGAGTCAAATACGTGATGCAATGGTACAGGACTATTTACTGAGGTAGTATTTCAATGACAAGTTAAATGAGTCCTTGAATGGCAGGAAATCTTTCTCCAAATGGAAGGTATATCTTGAATGCACAATGATATACAAAAATGCATGTCATAATTTGCCAAGGGGACATTCAAATTAGTAAACAGTGCACATAAAAAATTCCAAATGGTAAACACAAATATGTATCTATGGCAAGATAAAGTACACTGAGAAAGGTGCCGATTCCACCAACCAAATAGCATCAACACCTCAATACGTACCTCAATGCATATGTGCCATATGTCTCCTGTTTTATTGACATGAGGATTCAGAGGCAGCTCGATCATTTCATCATCCAACCCTGCAGGCTTTCCCCTAAGGAATTTTATATCAGCAAAAGTGCATCAACTTTGACAAAGCAATGTATATCAAAAACTTAAGAGAGTAGTCACTGGAAAGAAATTGTTTAGTTCGTAGCCAATTAGGTGCATATGCGCATAGTAATACCATAAAATTCAAATAAGGAGATCAATTTTTGGTTATATGAAAGTTCTAACTGAATTAATCTTCTTTCTAACTCTGGAAAATGTGAAAGAGCACACGCAGTCAAGAACAACTGTGATCTAGGCAGCAGTTATAGGTGAAGGGAATTGTTACCTTAGAGGCAGTGACAAGCAAAGAGTGACAGAAGTGGCATGTTGTGAAAAGATAGCGAAATTGATCCCACTTTCCACTTCTGAAACTCCGAGTGGAAATGCCTGACCTGCAAAAGTTCTAAACGACGAGGCATTCTCGGGCATTTCAAGGGCATCTTCCTAAACTCCCAAAAAGAGAAAAGTGTGCGTCAGAGGGAGAGAGATCATATGAATTATGATTGTCTTTTGCAAAAGAGCAAAATGAAAAGAACAGAAATGAAAACCAAAAAGAAAAAAAAAAGAAGAAGCAAGCTTTGTGTCAAAAATAGCATCACGATCACATAAACAGATTAGGTACCTTGTCAGGGACACGTTCTTGAGTACCAGGAGCATATACGTTCAAATTTCCAATTCTCTATTGTACAGCAGAAATAAACAAATTAGTTACTAATTGAAAAGAAACACATCAAAAGCTGGCGCGCGCATGGAAGTTAATACCTTTGGGGAAATTGGTAGGCCGCAGGAAATCGATGATGCTTGTTTAGTAAAGTTTAATCTAGAAAGACACTAACCAATGTCAAAAGCATACATTATCCAACTCAACTCGAATATCCCAGTAAAAAAATATCAAAAAGGATAATCCAAATCTATATGCAACGGTATAAGATAGAGTAGTAGTACCCCATGCGAAGGAGAACACGAGAAGAGCCATTTGAGAAAGGCAAAGCAAAGAGAGGAATGCGATCAGAGACAAGTGTAGAAGGTGGTGGTTGAAGAAGCATTTGTCTTCTTCTTCTTCTTCTTCTTCTTCTTATTGTAGAAACTGAAGACCGAGTGGTGAGAGCGAGTGACCTTGTTGAAGCAAACGCAAGTTTAGAGCTGGGAGTGGACTGGTCATGTAGATGAGCACTGGATCTCTGGGGATGGCCCAATGAGTGTCTGCCACGTCAACAATCTACAGTCAGGGAGCTGGAAATTTCTTTCAACACGTGGCTTATACCATTTCCCGATATATCATTTAATGGCTATAACTATTGCTTGAGATTTGCGTAGACTAGAATAAAATAAATAAATATCTTCCACTGGAAACTGGAAAGTTCTTATTCTAGATTTTTCATTTAAACAAATGTATAATTATTATTTTGTAGTGAGAATTATTGAGTGCTGAGAAAATGAGAGCAATAACAATTAAGAACACAGTACTTGTGCAATCATCTCTGTGGTCGGTCTCTTAATGTTAAAACTCGCATTGATGCAATGTAGAGGGTCCCGGAGAGTAGGTAGTTTTGCTTTTTTTCTTTTTGTGTTGACTTTAAGGGTAATATTTTTGTTTGACATTCGTAATTGTCTTTGAATATACAGTTAAAATTATAAATTTTTTATATAATTAATTAATTAACAATTTAATAAATTTAATTTAAGTAAAATTTACAAATTTTAACTATTATCATTTATTTATAATTAGCCGTTATTTTTAAAATTAAAATAAATTATTACTCTTCTCACCGTGAATTTAATTTTTAATTTAAATTATTTAAAGCAAGACCTTATTTTAAATTTCACAATTTTGAGCTGATAAGAAATTACTAAATCAAAATCAAATTAGTAGAATTTTAATTTAAGACCAAACCTGAAAAGTAACTCGAAACTATTTCAAAAGGCTCAAACCGGCCTAAGCAAGACTAGGTTGCATATAAAGAGATCGAATCAAACCTGAACTAATTATAATATGTCCTAACTAGATTCATTGTCAACTCTAAAATTATTCTATTGCCTAGGAATTGTCTGCCATGTTAGGCTAAGGCAACGCAAAAGGAAAAAAGTTTGAGAAACAGATCGTCTGTTCTCGAAAATTTGTTCTCACTATATTCTATGGGATCAAATCTATCCAGTAAATGAAACAGAGAAAAATTAGATAGATCTGAACCCATGGAACAGAGTGGGAACAGATTTTCGGGAACATACGATCTGTTCCAAAGGTTTGACACAGAACAAATAAATCATCATTCAACTGATTACTATGATGCGAGGATAGAATCGTAATCGTATATTCAGTCTACTCAAATATTCTGTACTGTGGCTGGGAAAAAGTTTCCCAAAATTTTGCACTTAAAATTCTACACACGAACATTAAAGTGTGGAGCTTCAGGAAAAGTGAACGTGCCACAATCACTGATAGAGCATTTCCAACTTATAAATGCTTCTCGTTTTGGATAGGAATAAGCATCAAGTGTCAGGTAGTATTGTCGAGTATTGAATGAAGACATGTTATAAATCATCATCTGAATGGACAAACATCCCAGACCACATGATTCCTTGCATCGTGTCACATAGACTAAGCAGGAGCAAGCAGGTTTGGCCAAGCCACACCCAACCTGCACGATGTTTAACAGAAAGGAAATACCGTTTCAGTGGACCCTTGCTAAAACAGTTTGTGTAAGCTGGAGAATAACATAAGATTCAAGCTTGAAAGGAAATCTTAAAATAGCGAGCAGTAGGGAACCATTAATAGCAGCCATTTCCAGCCAGAAGCCCAAGAGGCAAAAAAATAGAGGAATCAGTCAAATAGGAAATTCATTTTAGTCAATATTAATTATCCAAAATACGGAGCCCAACAGTGAGATCACAAAAAACAGTCTAAAAGTATATTAGCTCAGGAGGTGATATTCAACTATTGTTCTAAACCTCTTCTAGACAGGCTTGATCTCCAGTTCATCCATATTTTTCACCAGCAGCAACTAATTTTGTATTGTCTATTTCATATACAAGGGAGCAAAATCTCCACGGCACATATTCACTATACTATTGACATAATAATTGATAGAAATGACACCAACAACTTACACATGAGTAATTTCCAGAAAACAACTTTATCATGAGTCTCCAGTTAAGATTGCATTCAAATGCATGAAGTAAACGCTAATAGCCTAAATTTGTCTGATTCTCTAAAGAGAAAATAAAACCACCTAAATTCTCATCAGAATATACACAGCATGAGTAAAAGAACTGGAGATTAAATTCCGTCATTTTGATATTCATACTTAGAAGAAGTGAAGCCACTTCTTATGGAGTAATTAATATCAGTGAGAATGCAATTATTTTTGTAAAGGAAATCTAGTCAGTACCTCCAACACAAGCCTGAGTTCCTGTACAAGTAGCTTCAAAGACAACAGTGGCAAAGCAAACAATTAAGCTAAAGCTTTTATGAACAATCCAATGCTTGAAAACGTCCATGGATAGCAGACTGACGGGATCTTCTACCTAGTTCCCAAGAAAATCTCCCTTAGAAAGCCTATCTGATTGCAACAGAAGCTGAAGCTGCTGTTGCCTCTGCAATTAAAGAAACTGGTTGGCGAGCCTGAAGGCAGGCACCTATGTCAAAGGGGTGCAGTTCAGATCCATCAAAGATCAGGTTGAGACCAGGAAGAACTACTTCTCTACTATCAGTTTCATCAGGATCAACTTTTGCAGTATTGACCACAGATACTTCTTCAATGGGCCTTGTAGCAGCTTCATACACTGGAGCTACAGCATATGATCTGCAATATTAATACATTCATGGTCATTAAGGCTCTTAACAAAATGAATTCTAAAGCGTTAAACGGAACAATAAAAGATCTATTGATTCTCAATTTCAATAGAAGTCCCAGCAGAATAAACTTGCTTCTTAAACAGAGCAATGGCAATCCCAAGTGTTCATCTATATAGATTTATGTCAATAAACTTTCAAGTTTGTAACTGATAATTGTTTTGTTTTTCTTTTCTCTTCTCCTTTTGGCAGCTTTTACAGCTATGCCAAACTTTTATGCTCAGTTTAAGAATTTATAACATGAGGACGCTTGTGTACAATAAGGAGAAAATTGCCAATAATTAGGGCACAACAATCAGCATAAAGGAAGCGGGCTAATGGAAACGGTAAGATTTATAGGGACAGACCTAAGAGTGCTACCATCAAAACTCAGAACTTCAGTCCGGCAACGTTGTCGATTAGCAAGTTTTAGTCTCTGATGCTCACTCACGGCTCCTGATATGGGCGAAGAAGGATCAACAAGGGGATTCCATCTTCCACTAGCATAGTTCATGAGTAGTCGAGACGAATTCTTTGATTGCTCTTTCTGGTAAAGAAGTCTAGCAGCTGGACCTGTTGCTTGATACTCCAAACAGATATCACGTAATCTTTTTCTTAATCCTTGCATTGCATCATGATGAGCAGCCAGAGAATCTGACTGAAGTAATCCTGATGCAACAACCCTTTTGCATATATTCTGGCATAATTTTGGACTGAAAAGAGGCATCCCGAATTCTATACTCAGTGGTACCCATTCATACTGCTGGTCATCTGATGCAAAAAGTTCAGATTCCCTTTCATAAAAAAGTTTCAACATCCGAATATAACCTGTCGTTGGCAGCTCTATCTTTGATGTCAGATTGGTTAACAAAGAATTCATTTTCAAACTTTCTGCTTCACTTAGGCCCAATTCATTTCCTATGCAAAAAATGGAACCATCGGCGTTCTTGATAGGCAACGGTACATCCACAGTAGTGCATTTTCCAGATTTATCAAGATCATACCTACTGAGGGGCTGCACAAGTATAGCTGAATATTTAAGAAGTGAATTCAAACAATGTAAAAGTACACTACCCTTAACCAAATTCCCTTCAAATTTACCCCCTAACCCTCCAATGGTGGAGCCATCCCAAGACCATATAAGAGCTTTCTCACAGCCAAAAAGTGGTGCAGGAAGCAACCGTAAACATTGGCCTTTCATCAGCACAACCGACAATGTGCCACTAGCAACAGTTGAATATAACACCAATTTCATCCATGGTGTCAACGATGAATGAGAGGGAGGACCAAAGTGGATGGGACCTTTTGGACCAGGAATAACTGCTGAATGAGGAAGTGGGATTATGGATATAACAATATCATAATCACGAAGAAACAACCGATCCAAAGTTGCTGGTGCTAAAGCAGCCAAGCTTTCACAGCGAAGTATATCCACACTGTACTTCCTTTCCCTTCTTAAAGTTTCGTTCACAACATCAGATCCTTCAATTGGAATAAGCTTCTCATTTTCATTCACATTTTCATCCAACTTACACATCTGATTCACATAATTACCTTCATCAGATGAAGGAAATCCTGGGTTATTATGTACGCTTCCTTCAAAGACAAGATCAGTGAAAACAGGATCATTTTCAAAAATTGTTGCTCTTGTGGAATCCTCTGTTTGAACTTCAGATCTATTGCAATCAAAGTTATCTGACTTTCTGCTCATAGTTATCTTGGCTGCAGCCTCGTCAACATTTGAAGATAATTTGACAATCTTATGAAAAGCTTCATCGTCTTCCAAATCCGATGCAACTCCACCCGATAACAAACATTCCAGCACACAACGTAGGCTAAAAGCATGATTTGCAAATTCCTGCAATTCACCCTCATATTTTGCACCCTCTAATGAACTCAGATCCTTGCAAAGATCAGCAATACTAGCATGACCCAATTTCCCTGCTTCATATAATGTTACAGCATGAGACTTCAGTCCTGCAAACAAAAGAAGCAACAGAATCAGATACAGAAGAAAGCATACGTTCTAAGGGAATGTGGATAAATAGGCATATCGAACTCTTTAAAACTCAGCAGCGAATCCCCTCAAGTTTTCATTCAGAAGCTTTCAATTCCCGGGTATGATGCTGGCAAGTCAGTGATTAATGTCTCATAAAAGACACCTAGTCACCAGCCAGTCAGCATGTGAAGCCACTGCTTGGAATTCTTTCATTCAATTTTTTCCAAATTTAGGGAATCTGGAATTTTCAGATTCCTGACTACATGACAGGCATGTCTATTTTACTCTTCATTTAAGGGTAAAGAAGAAAGACCTGGTGAAACAGATCCCATCATAAGATAGGATGTTATAGTAGCATCAACAACAAAAGCAACACGAGTATGGCTAGTTCGTGGTACATGGTCTTCCATCCCAAAAACATCTTCATGCTGACCAACAATGCCATCAGTGGACATGTGCACAGAGCTTATACTGGCACGAGCATCTTCTTCGTCACTGAGAATATTTTTCGGAGAACCAGGTATTCCTGAGTCTTGGAGAACAGATCCAGGATCGATCAATTTCACAGCCCATCCCAGTCGACAAGCAAAAGATGAAGCAGCTTGCAGCTGTGAAAGGTCAGCCTGTAAGGTTGTTGAAAGTTCAGCAACAGTAGAGTTTTCGCTTGAAACCACAAAAACTGCATACAGTAACCTGGATAATGGGATTAATTTGCATCAGATCATAATCTCATTGCTAGCGAACCTAACAAAATGAACAGGGGACATCTATCTATGAAAATAGTTGCCTTACTCCTCAATAGGATCTTCATAAGATTGTTCCCTATTAGAAACAAATCCTTCAAGCCTAGAAACTGCAACATCAAGAATATGATCAGTACAATCCAGAAATGAAAGAAGACTAGTGGAATGATATTGGATAACACTTAATCATTTTCACATCCTTATTATTGAAACAGCCATTTTATGCCTAAATCAAGGAAAAAATTGAACTGATATTTACAAGATTAATGCAATTTACAAGTTCAGTAACGTCAAAACATTAAGTTTAAAGACTTTCAGTACATGAATTGCAATGGAAGTATATAGAAGGAAATAACCTTTAAAACGATCATCAGGATAGACAGGCACATCAAAGTATACCAATCCTCGTCGATATAAACCCTTTATAATTTCAGGATCGAACAGAATATATGAATTAGCTTCTTCCTTGCAGATTTTATCTATTGTTGCCATCTCTTCTTCAGAGAGTTTCTGCAACAGAATCACAAGGATTTAGATCCAAGTGCACAAAACTTAATCTCTAAGCATCTGGATACACATGTATTTAGTTTAATTGATTTGAGCATAAAGCAATAGCTGCTTTGTGACTAAGCATGTATTCTTGAAAAAAAAAGAAGAGTAGGAAATTGGACCTTAAATTCCTCAAGTGTAAAGTTGACAAGACAAACTCCCCACCATGAGTCAATTGCAAAGTCAACAGGTTCCGTAGGCAAAAGTTCTTTAGCAATTGACTTGTTCAGCTTCCACATAATTTTCTGAATAGCTCCAGATGTGTAAATGATGGGTAAGATAACATCTTTTAGTTAATATCAGAAGATAATATGCAAATAGCACTGAAGAGGAAAGGACTTGCAATTTTATGTTCAAGAAGGTCACATAAAACTATTAGAAATTTTGCACTAAAATTTCATGAGACTCAAGATATAATTTAGTAACATAAGGTAATGTCCTATGAAGAACTTTTCTACTTATAAAATGATAGTTATTAAGTAGAAGGAAAAACATTAACTCAAATAAGCTAATGAAACAAATATCATGTACATAAGCAAGAAGTACTGAGGGAAGTAAATGGTTGTCTTCCTTATGTTTTTCGATGAATTGATTCCTCTTTTCTTCTGTGGTGGAGTGGTAATCACAGGATATTGGTTTTCAGAGGTAAGCAACAGGGCTCAATTTCAGAGCTGTATAGTTAACTGAAGAACATGCTGGGGAGTTTATGTGGAATCCCACATAGTAAAATAAAAGCATGAATTCTGAAAAATATACATGAGTTACATGTTTAAATGCCAAGATTTTGAAACTCGTAATCAGGTCAATCTGGTACCTTAGATCTGCACTTGTTCATAATGTCAATAAATTCATTTCTACCAATTCCAGTAAGACGCAAGGCATCAGCAGCACTAAAATTTGGGATGCTGTCGTAAGGTTGCTCTGCAAGATACAGAAATTACATGAGAATGAACTTAGGAATTGAAATAGTGTGCACAAATAAGTTTACTGCCATGCTAGATGAGTAGACAATACAAATTGCGAGCTTCAGCAACCATTTCAGATTTTGTTAAAGAAGTGACATATTACCGTTTCTCATGACCTCAAAAAGCATATCACAGTAATATCTGAATGGAGATACCCTCATCACACGGCAAACATATTCTGCAAGCTGATATGGAAATAACTGCAAAAATAAAGTCAGAAAGTTGAATAAGCAGTATGCAGATACCCTCATAGAAGGTAAAGGCTAATAAATTTCCTCAATAAGATGACAATTAGATCAACTCATAGCAGGTAAAAGCTAATAAATTTCCTCAATAAGATGACAATTAGATCAACTATCTCATAAGCTCTATTCCACGAAGTATAGTAACAAATTTAACAAAATAATTAAAGTACAAAACTTGCGTAGAGATAGGTTATTATTCAGCCAACCATACCAGCAAATAAGAAGTGACTAAAGGTGGTCAAACAATATGACAGAATGTGTTAGAACATCATACCAACATAACATCCAGCAGTATTTTTTCCTCAAGAACCTGTAGAGCTCTTTCTCAGGCTGGTATTATGGCATTGTTTGCTACTAGTATTGCTCAAAAAGACAAACAAAAACATAAATTTACCCATCCAATGGATGGATAGAAAATCTTCTTCCTTGAAACCAATTAATGTTTGATTTACCTCCAAAGCAAGTATGAAGGTTATGCTTTTTAAGTAACAACACAAGTATGATCATTTCTTGCATGCATTGCACCCGCAGTGGTGGGCAATGCTGTATATATTTTATGAGAGTATTATTTGAACTGAGCATAAATAACTCACCGCTAGATTTCTGCGCAAGTAACGCATCATATCTTCATAGTATTCGCTTTCTTTGCACACTTTGCGGGCAAAACATTTATTCCATTGCAACCTTTTCTTAATGCAATGTTCGATTATCCTGTAAGAAGTCAACTTTTAATCAAAAGATGTATTAATAAGGAATGAATAGAAAATTGAGACCATTGTTTTCTTTTTCAATTGCCCTATAGTAATAGAATATGCATGAAATTAGACATCCAACCAAGAGCCTCTCTTTCTCTTTCTCCCACACACATACAAACAGCTATGCACATATATGAAGACAAATAGATAAATAAGCAGATACATATTTGTATAGTATGTGTGTGCATGAGTGTAGTATGAGTGTGAGTGCGAATGTCAACACAGAAAGTTGGAATTCTTCTGACGGTTATACTTTCTATTTCTTTTCAATAGAAGGGGAAATCACAAATTTATGCCACTTCTGCATTCTCAGGCCCCACCAAATCACATTTTAGAAATCATAACTGCTCCACATATGGAAATGCCAAGTTTACAACACCTAATGCAACTAAACCTCAATAACCCTATCTAAATTTAGATACGGTATAGATGTGTTTCCTTGATAAAGCACATTGCCTGCAATTTCTTATTCAACAAGTCCTGTCCCACAAGAAAGCACTTTTAGGCAGGTGACACTATATACCCAGCACAGACCTGATGTCATCCTCTTTCATTGCAGTGTAGCGTTAAAAATATAGAAGGCTAAAAGCTGGTAAAATAACCTTTTACAAAACCAACATTTTTATTTTTATTTTCTATTAACTTCTTTCAATCGAATGATGTTTTTCAATGATGAAAACTTGAACAAGAAAGTGGGTCCAGTAAGTCTTGATTATAAAAGTTTCAGACATGCACTAGTGTGTTAGTCCACCAGGCAGTAATTATCACAAACTCTTCAAAATTGTACCATTACCTTTGAAGCTCCTAAGCACCAAGACCAAATACAAATTCAGTCACCTAAAGAAACAAAGTATAACTGGTTTTTCAAATTCAGACAAGACCAAAATTTTGATTTCCTAGAGGAAGGCACCAGGATGCAGATGCTCTACATAAGCAAGTTCACTAAACGAAGAAACCACTCTAACCTCCTGTGCCATTCCTCTTTAGAAGCCAGAGTTGCTTGAAGCCTTTTTGGGAGATTCTCCCATGGGCATTCCTCTCTTATCGCTTTTAAAATTAGTTGTTCTTCGATCGTCACCACACCGTGCTGCATGTTACCAAATTACTTCGATCCACTACCTGTAGATCACAAGATTGTGCACAATAAGCAGCTGTCCGAATAAAATCATTTTAAAACCAGCTACTTCAATCTGCTCCAAAAATCAAACATAAGAATAAAGCTTAATAAAAGCACCATTCTAGTGATAGAACCTCAACACAATCAAACATCTGCATCGAATCTACTGACACCAAGCCAAAAATCCCAAGTAAATCAGCAGTCAGTAATAACAAAACCATAACATGAGCTGAATTACAAAGTAAAACATCAACATAGTAATGCCTCAAACGCACTAACATCACAACCCTATTACACTAACCAACCATCAGAAGTAAACGTATCTGAAAGTCGAAGTGTAATCGAAATGAGCGACCATTTAAAAGAGAGCCTAACACTGATCAGAATCAGAGCTAATAATACACTAGCGAAGCAGAAAGAAAATGTACCAAAAGGTACCTGAGAGCGTCGGAGAGGAGCGAATCGGGTAAGGGTCGAAAGCGGTGAAGAGATCTGAGAGTGAGGATTGAGAATTGGACCTTGTGAAATTAAAACGCGTAACAATTTTATAATTGTTCACAGAGCATTAGTTAAATCGTGTGAAGTACGTGAGCAAATGACCTTTTACTTAACTTTGATCCTATTTATATGAAATCTTTTAAAGGGCATTTTAGATTGGTCATGCTCTTTTATTTAACTTTGCCCGATGTTTTCTCCGCCTGTCTTGAGAGAAGACGCTGTTTCTACCTTTAGAGAAAACGGTAAAATGGACTTGTAATTGTGCAAGCGTAAAGTATTATCACAGCTTCCGACACCAACAGTTTAATATCATTAAAGTGTCGAGTCAGGACTTTTTTATTACTTTTTAATTAAGGGTTAATTATATCAGAATTCGTTTTTTATGTTAATTCTTTAATTTAAAAGATTATTATATACTTTCTTAAATCTTGATTTTTATTTTATTTATATCTCTTAATATTATTTTATTTAAAATTTTAATAAAATAGATAATTAATATTATATAACTTAATTAAATATTATACGACATGCATATTATGGTTGTATAACATAACACATAATTTTAATTATTTTTATCTTTTAAAGTCACAATGTCTTCAATATACAAGATGAATTTGTCTAGATATTACACCTAAGTATTGATAAATAGCGACTTAATTTAAAATTAGTAAATTTGTTTTAATCAATTAAAATTTTGACTCCAATTAAAATTTTTTATTTTTAAACTTTGAGTTACATTTGATTCCAGTTAAAGGTGACAATTGGATCTGGGCCTTGCATGGCCCACTTCGTCTTATAATTAATGGGCCAAATTCAGATTAATCGGATCTCAAGTTAAACCTCAAGCCCAATTTGATGAGCCCTATCAAGCTTCGAATTAGGCTTGAGATCAAAAGACCCAACTTGAGGTTTAATTTTTTTAAAATAAAACAATGTCATTTTAGGCTTTTAATTTAAAAAAATGATCAGTCAATTTAGGTCGGGCTCGGGCTCGGGCTCGAGCTTGGGCACAAAGCTCAACCATATATATATATATATATATATATATATAAGTCTGCTTTTGAGTTTTTAACGTTCACTATAGATTACTTTCGATTCTTCTTTGACTTGCAAGTTTTCAGCAATTTGTCCATCGTTTCTATTCGTCGAGTTCTCACTCTTGTCTATTTCCTGGACCTTTAATTACAAGACTTCTTTAAGCATCATTTTTGTCCCTCTCTGATCTTACTTGAGCTAAAGCCTCTCTATATAGTGAATTTCGAATACCAATCAATATCCTAGTACGGGATCGCCTGTGCCGTTTAGCTTGTCCCAAAGCTAAGTCATTGATTTTTATCTACATATTTGCGTGAGTCTTATATAAATACATCGATGAAAATGAATGAAGTAGGGTTAGAATAGGTTTGGGAATAGAGGATCTGTTCCCCAATATCCTTTAGTTCGTTAACCCTATATTTCTTTCATCTCTACTTGTTTCTTGTCTTCTTTGTTTCATCCTTTAGTTTTGTTTTTAATTGGTTAAAGTGGTTATGTCTGAGGAGAAGTAGAGATGTTAATGAGCCAAGTCGACGTCGGGTCCAAGCCCTTGCTGCTAAGCCCGAGGTCGAGCCCGACCATCAGGTAACCATTAAATCTTTTTCTGGTAATTCTATATTTTTCATTATAATTTCAACATTAAGATATGAGAAAAATAACTGTGTAAGTCTTGTATGCAATTACAAGATCTAAACATTCTAAGAAAGTAAGTATTTTAAAAAATACTTTTACTAAATACATTATATTTGACAAGAAACTTCAAAACAACACAAACATATAAGTGATCAAAAAGCTTTTACCGACTATATATCTTATTTTTTAAAAAGAATAAAAAAATAAATGACTTAGTTTCATCAATTAATACACTTTAAAAGTATTCCTAAATATAATATAGTTAAAAAGAGACGATATAGCTACTTTAAAAAATCAATATACTAACCAAAATATTTAAATAAATGATTACTTACATAATTTTGTTAAATGTTGATGTTAAAGAAATAACACAAATATTTGTAATTATAATTTATAAATGTTAACTTATTAGTCTATTATCATCTATCAAATACTTCATAAGTCATAACCACTAAATAGTAGATACACATCTTTAGTTTCACTTTACACTTTACAATTTACAAGAAAATTTCCAATGAATCTCATTAGAAAAATTTAAAAAATATTAATTATTATCAGGTAACATGGATTTTTTTTGCTGGTGGAAATTTCATATTTGCATTTAACCATTTCATCTATAAGTCTCATTCGATTGTCTTCAACTCTAACTGTTCCCCAAAAACTTCATAGAAGCTCTAGAAACAAAGTAAAATCAAAACATGTGTCTTCTTCAAGTCTCAACTCGAACGGGAGTTTTGCATAAGCAAAAAGCTAAAAACTTTTACACAAATTGACTACGGTTTTATGGAAACTAAATAGCTAACACCAACATAATATATCCTTTTTCTGGGATGTATAAGGACATTAGACTGAAGTTGAAAAGAATAAAAGGTAATAAATGTTACAACCCCATAATCCCAATTCTTCTATACCAAACATGTTTAAGTCACAACTCAGGCCCAACAAAATCAACATGAAATTGAAAAGAATAAAAGATAATCAATGCTTTAACCCCATAATTCCCAATTATTATCCAGCAAACCCATTTCATTCACAACCCAAACTCACCAAAATCAATATCTTTGAAACATATTCATAAATCATGAATCATAACCCAATAAAATAACAAACCAAAGACGTAAAGAAGAAAGGTGAAAACGCAATACTATTAATTAATTTAACAATTTGCTTCCTTTTTAATGTCTAGAAAAGCCTTACAAGGACTGAATTGATCCATGTTAAATATTGAACTTTCATTTAATTTCCATAGCTCATGGGATGAACTGAATTACAATAAAATTTAATTCACTTCATTTTAATTATTTTGTATAGGAAAATAAAGAAAGAATTAAATGTACGACGAAGCATCATACATTCACCAGAACATTGTTCTCAAAACATGAACACATGTATTGTCTCAACCTTTCTTTACTCTTCCTAGTTTTCTTGTTCATTGAAATAACTTATAGATAAAAACATCAATCATAATGAACAGATCCTTCACACAATCAAAACATCGCCACCCTGATGTAGTTGCCTTAGTTGCCCCTAATGATGTTAAAGATGAAAGGCTCCTCTGCAGGAGGAAAGAGCAAATGAGTTACATATATAACATAAACAAATGGACTTCCAACATTAAGCAACTTGAAATATCAAGGCGTAAACTTTCCAAAACTTATTGAATGAATCATGAAATAAGTAGAGTAAAGGTTCATCTTTCATAGATGAGGCATTTAAGTAAATCTTGATGGATCTTACAAGTTCTTATAAATGAGTGATAACAAATACCTGAAGTTAGGGAAGATTTAACAAATACCTGAAGTTAGGGAAGATTTGACAAATAATCATCGGAAGGCCTTATTTTTGACATTCGGGCAACTGTTGGATCATTTAGCGGGGAAGGAAGAGGGGACCTCCCTTGCCTGATTTTCCAACTACAACTGAGGGCATTCCTGCTTCACTTAAGCCCTGTTTGGCAAACAACAGATTATATTAGTTGTTAGCTGACAGCAGATTATATCAGCGGATAATATCAGTTGTTTACTAGAGATGTTTGGAAAAATTAGTTGTTTATGAATAAAATGACTTATGAGGGCATGATTTATAATCTCATAAGAAATTAGAATTTTGATATTTAATTTTACAAAAATTATGTTTATAGTTCTAATAAAAAATATAGAACATACAACAACAACAACAACAACAACAACAACAACAACAACAACAACAATAATAATAATAATAACAATAACAACAAAATCATTAACATAAGTTATTCTTAATTTTGTTTTTAATTAGTGCTTGACATATTTTAAAATATTTTTTGTTTTGTTTTATCAGGCATAATATCAACAATAAAACTATCATTAAAGTAAAATAGAAAAATATTTTCTTTTAACAAAACAATTATTTTGTTGATTGCTAAGTATATTTAATTATTTTTAATTAAAATAAATTAGTATTAAAAATTTTAATTACTAATAGTATTATAATTATGGAAGAGTGGAAGAAATTGGGCAACATGGGTATGGGGCCACTCCTACCCATGTACAACACCCGTTAAATAAACTCACTCATTATTCTTTAACTAAGCGTCAGCAAAAAGGGCACAATTGTATTTTTACTTATTAAATGTTGGTTGGTGGTTCCAAAAAGTTAGTATGTCGGAGCTTTTTTATTTTCAGCTGATAAGCCAATTACCAAACAACCTTAATAACCTTTTGACCAGTCAACCAACTAAGTATGGTTGATCAGCCAAAGATTAGTCGTGAACTAAATGAGGCCTTAATAGTTTTGCCTTCACATTTATCCAGATCATTTCACCCTCCTGTATACATACATATATACATAAATACATACATACATACATACATACATACATATATATATATATGATCCAAAAAATAACATAATAATAAAAATAAAGTCATGTATTCTACAACCATAATTATCAAGACGAGACTTTGTTTTTAATAGGATTAATTAGTAAAAAAGAAAATAAGGAGATACCTTCAATCTATGATTAACGGTAGGATGAATATCAATATGAGCATCGCCCTCACTAGTCTTACCGCTCTCCTTCTCCTGTTCTCTCCTCACATACTTATTGTGATTGGACAATGCCATATTGAAATCAATCGCCTCATTAACTACTATATTCTAAGTGGGAAGGAGATGGCCTTCGTCGTCGTCATCCAACGGCCCCAAATTTTTCCCATCATCGAACGGCTCCAATTAACTATAAATTTGTCCCGGACTTTATTGATGTACGCTTCTTTCTGTCATTTTTTACAACCATCAGCCTTCTTTCTCGTTTCTCGATATCTCTAGAATCTCCTTATTATTATTAACTATTGCATCTTCCTCTTTAAAGCTCACCCACCTCGTAAGTCTTCTTTATCTCTCTTTGTTATTTTATTTATCAATCAACCGTTGGTGTTCTACACTTCTCCTCAGTCATCTACACCCATAAACCTTCTTTCACTCTGTTCTTGTTTTTGTAGTTTGCAGGGAGAAGGTCGGATCTTAGAAGTCCCCTATCACCGCCGCTGTCGCCTGCAAACCACTGGGTGGTAGGACC
>JAOQMM010000002.1:3579586-3599592 GCA_027563515.1 Erythroxylum platyclados
TATGATTAATATACAAAATATAATAAAGCATAAATCATAATTTGTATTTTATTATAAAACTTGATTATTTTCTCATTATTTCTTAGGCATCGTTTGAAATTAGTTTATCGCAAGCACTATAGTATCTACATAATATATTGAGAGAACTTTACAAGTAGTGTAGAGAGAGTTAGGCAAGAAATGCTAGCTCTCTTAGAGTTTAACCCTATTTATAGTAAGACTTGGACCTCTTATTTCAATTAAATTTTAAATAAAATTACGATAAGTTCTAACTAAATACTAATTGAGCCTAAATAATATCCACTTTCTCATCTTAAACCTTATTTATTAAACATCTCATACTTAATTTAAAGTTTTTCAAATTTTACAATCAAGTTCAACTTGATTAAAATATTTTTTCCCACTGACGGGCTGTTTTTCCTAAAATAATAAATATTTAGGAAAGTTAAAGTTGTTTTGTTTAACCTTTATGTACATGATTTTTTTGTATAACTAAATCCTTTCATTATACAATATTCCAATTAGACATAGATTATGCAATTAAAGTTTACCCTATTTGAGTTACTCATATTAGTTCTTCACCATCAGTATTTAATTCTTTTAATGATATTTGAAAATAATTTTCATGTGTCATTCTAACTTGATTAAGAAATTTTCGAATCAATATTAATTAAGAACAATAAAATACTCTTCCTAATTACTTTAGGCTGATGAATCATGTATTGATCTCTTAACTACCTTTATATAGTTTATATTACGTTCAGTGTATACCGATTGAGCTACTCTTGACTAGAATAGGTCATCAGTAGTAACAAAACATAACAATTCCTATTTGAGATACTTTAGAAGTCTTAAATAAAGGGACCACTTACCATAATGAGAATTTTCATAAATATTCAAGTAATGCTCCAAATAGAATTCTCATATAAGGATAATTTAGTGAATTTGTTCCCTAAAAAATACTCACATGTTTGTTTAAGTATCTCCATACTTTAGTATTGATATAAAGCAAACACACGCAAGAGGGGGGTGAATTGTGTGTTAAGAAAATTTTAAAAAAATTCTTCTTGAAAGAATAACTCAGAAGGGTCCTATCGGATTTCGAAAGGGACCTGTAAAGGCTTTAAAAAGGGGGGTTCCTATTAATAAATAAAGGCAAGAATTAGTACTATAAAGCGAAAAGTTTATGCTTCACACTTCACAAGGAAGGAGCCTATTAATGGAAAACCTTTTAAAAGACAAGAGTCTGCTAAAGGAAAGATGTTAAAAAAAGTTTAAAATAGAAGGCGCCTGTTAAAAATCTCTTCTAAGTAAAACAACAGACAGAGCCTCTTGTTGAAATACAGACACAATGTAATGCGAAAAATTTAAAAGAGAAGAGAGAGAAGAAGGACACAACGATTTATACTGGTTCGACTTACAACTCAAGTTTACGTCAAGTCCTCAAGTTTTCAACTTGAGTGTTTCACTATAATAAACTGAGTATTAACTTTGACGAGCCTCTACAAGCTCACGAGTACATATTTTGCAAGGTTCTCTAACCTTTCAATACACACGAAGTGTATAACAAGCTTCTAAAAACTTATAGAAAAGAATAGTAGTAAATGTAAACACTTAGTCTCTCTCACTAGAGTGATTTCACTTTCTAAGACTTAATGGAAATAATAAAACTCTCAAGAATATGAATTTCAGCTCAAAAATCTTGTAGCTCTCTGTACATTTCTCAATGTAAGATTGTTTCTTTGTATGCTCTATTTTTTTTTCTTTTGTTCTCAACTGAATGCTTTTCTTGACTAGTTGTTCTTCTTTAATTGTAAATCTTTGATTTGTCTGTTGCTTCCCGAATGATTGCAACATTAACTTTCCTAAAAAATCTTCCAGTGATTGCGTGATTGATATTCGATCTTCATAAGATTTAGGATCCTTTAAGATATGGAAGTATATTTCTTACAATCTTATTTCCTTTTTGAAAATTAATCCGTTCATGATAAAAAGGAAATAAATCCATTTTGAATTTTGGAATAAAGTTATCATCAAAATCATTATTAAGCCTTAAGCTAACAATCTCCCCCTTTTTGATGATGACAACCATTAACAGATATATTTTCAAAAATTCAAGAGACAGAAATAATATCGAAAGATACTTGTAGGCTTTATGAAATATAACTGATTTAGAAGGAGCCTTTTTCCAAGTAGTTACTAATTTGAGCAAGAGACCACGCGGAGTTAATTAGACCAGATCTTGTCAGACTTGTAAATGGGTATCTTTGAAACATATTCATAAATCATTAATCATAACCCAGTAAAATAATGAATCAAATACTCAAGGAAGAAATGTGAAAATAATAAGAAAGAAGATTAAAGTATTAAACTAGAAATACCCTATTCGTTACGTAGATGGAAGTGTAAAAAGTGAAAGCAAAAATCCTCCAATCTTGAGTCTTCCCTGTTTGTTATTAAAAAGGTTGAACAAAAGATAAAAAAAGTGAAGATTATATAATGAGGTTAAGTTATATTGGAGATGGAGACTGAAAATGCTTTTAAGATAGAACAAAATTTAAAAGAGATTGAAATTTGGTCAGATATGGAGTTTGACAAATCAAAATTTGGAGAAGAGTGGAGAAGATAAGATTGGATTACAATTCCTTTTTTACTTACAGTTTAGGAACAACCAGCCAATTAAATGACAAACTGGTTAGTTTTTAGTTATAACGATTATAACAATGAATCAGACTAAAAAGCTACCCGATTCATGCTTTATTGGGTTGGACCGACTGGTTTGGTCTAATTTTTAAATCCTTGTATTATACATAATTTTGATACATAGTGGTATAAGAGCAACTAATTTGCACGATAATCTTCTGCAATCAAGCACAATATCAATCCTAACTAATGTAATCATATCTAAATAAATTATTTAATTATATCTAATTTGTAACACTTCCTCTCGAGTTAAAGCATAGGTATTAATAATGTCAAACTTGTTACAAATATAATTCACTCGAGCTCCAGTTAGAGCCTTTGTGAAAATATCTGTAAATTGTTCCCCAACTTTGACATATCCCATAGAAATCAAGTTTTTTTGTACTTTTTCACGAACAAGTAACAATCTATCTCAATATGTTTATTTCGATCATGAAACACAATGTTAGAAGTAATATGTGGTGCTACTTGATTATAACACCACAACTTTATAGCTAATAAGGTTTTTAAACCAATTTTCATTAGGAGCTGGTGTATCCACATGATCTCATATGAAGATTGTGTCATAGATCTATATTTAGACTTTGCACTAGATCTGGATATGACATATCGTTTCTTACTTTTCTATGAGATTAATTTTCCTCCGACGAAGACATAATAACCAATAGTAGATCATTTGTCACTCTTAGAGTATGCACAAACAACATCTAAGTAATACTCAATATGAGTATATCTATGATTTTTATATAGAATCTCTAAACCAGGAGCTCTCTTCAGGTAACATAATATTTGTTTTAGAGCAGCCCAATGATGAATGGTAGGAGAAGACATAATTGGCTTAAATATCAATCTTAACTAATATAATCATATCCAAACAAATTATGTAATTCTATCTAATCTATACTAATAACTTATAGTACATAATAGTATTAATGAGAAAGTTCAAAAGAGTGATAAATATCCATTCCATTTTGATTATGGTAAAGATTATTTTCTTAAACACTAGTTTGTTGTGAAATAAACTTCACATCAAGTTAAGTTGGTAGCAAATATATTGGTTAGAAATCAATATTTTTATATTATAGAAATTAATGTTAATTTACTTGTATCATATTGAATTTAGCTAGGGGGTTATACACATTGAAAGATTGCAAAATATTAGATAAAATTTGTAAATAAAAGATTAAATTGAAAATATATATTTTATATTTAAATATAGAACTATTTTTAGAAAATAGTTATCATGTCTAAAAATTTTTATGTTAATATTAATAAATAAATTTAATTGAGTTAAAATTAAAATTTTTTAGTTTTAATTATAATACAAAACTAAATTTCAATATGAAGTTAGATTTTTATATAATTTAAATAGTTTTTATGTTCATTAACTACTTTTATGCTTCAAATATTTGTTTTATAATTTGAATTTCTTTTTAATATTGTTTTTTGAATAATTATTTTTAATTTTTTAACATAGGCGTGTAAATTTTATTTACTTTTATGACATAAGAAATAATTAAAATTTTTATTTTAGTTATATAATATAAATTTATTATCAAATAAATAAAAATATTTACTTATTTAATATTAATTACTAAAAAGGTTTGAAATAATATAATAAATTTTAACTATATAAAAATGAGAATATTACATAATTATTAAAGTTAAAATATTTTTAAATAATTTTAACGGTTAAATTTTATTAATCATACTTTTCATTAATAATAATGAATAATAAGGAAAAATTAAATTTAAAAATAAATTAGGACAAAAGGAATAAAAAATCAAAACTAATTTTTATAAATTTCTTTAAATATGAACATAAGAATAAAATTAGAAATTCAAGTGAATAAGTTTTTTAAATTTAAAAACAAAAATTGAAAACCTTAAACAAGTCGTTAGCTTTTTGGTTCCAGAAGTACTTCTGAATGGAATTCATTATTCATTAATCGCTAATTCGTGCTGCCATGTCATAACAAAATAACCATCTTCCTCCCTATGTTCGGGAACTGCGTTATCGTGCCAGAGTCATGAAGCCCTTCGTTCTGCAAAATTTATTACTATACATGTTGTTTTTATATCTTCCATGAATTATACAGTGCATGTTTCCCTTGTTAAGTAATACAAAATTTATTTTAAATGAATTATATTAATAAAAAATGTATATTTTTATTTATTTTTTTAATACTTGAAAGCTCCTTCAGGTTTTGGAGTTGGGATGGGCCTTTACGCGCAAAACCCTTCATCCCTAAACGACCAACAGAAGTAACGACCCTTTGGCGGCGGGTGTCGCATATTTTCAAATTTATAGGCACTGCCACACCTTTCTTTTACTTGTATTGTATTTTCTTTTGATTTCCTCTTCGTCTACACTTGCCTCTGTAAGCTTCTGATCCCTCTCCTTTCTCTCTTCTTTCATTGCATTCATGGTCAAACTCTTCTTGGGTTGTCAAAATTTGTCATCTTTTTCTACTTCTCTGTTGTAGTTTGTGATTATTTATTGTTCGTTTATCAGGGTCGGGAATAAGAGCTATAGCTGATTAAAGGGAGGACTATTCAATGGCTCTTCGTTTCGAGGTATAGCTTATGGATGGTTTGTGTTAAGTTTCCAGGTTAACTTTTCTTAGAGTTCAGTGCTATAGCTGCTTTGGGTATTTTACTCGCCGAACAATGGGGAGGAAATGCTTCATGTGATTCTAGTATGAATTCGAGATGCCCAAGTTGGGAATCTTTACTTTTTGGTTTTTCTCTTGGTTTTTTTAATTATATTTTTATTCCATGGTTGAGGAAAGAGGAAATCGTGTTGGTGTATATTTTATAATTTTGAAGATTTGATTACTGCTAAATGTGAGAACGTGTGTGCAAATTAATTTATTATTCTTTGTTACTTAACTTTATTGCTACCATTTGTGTGGAAGTACGTATACTCATAGGGCTGTTTATGTTCAGACGCAGCACATTTTGCTGTCATTCTGTCGTTGGTTGGCACGAAATAAGTCATGATTCAAGATCATTCAACGATTTCGTAGATGGAAACTTATTTGAGGTTGTGTTTGATTCATAATCATGGGCTAATTTGGATTTATTTTATCTGCATCCATTTTATAATTCAGGTCCTTGCAAGGTTTAATCGAGCTCGTGCAGCTCAAATGACACTTCCTCATTTTGTATGTCAGACTCCTTTATTTATGCCTGTGGGCACGCAAGGTCAGAGTTTCAACTTTTAATGTAGAACATAAGAGGAAAGTTTTTCTGCATTCTCTTTTCTGATGAAACTCAACTGCCATTGTAAAAAATATTCAGTTTCCTTGTTACAGGAACGATTAAAGGTTTGACAACTAGCCAACTTGAGGAGATTGGTTGCCAAATAATTCTTGGGAATACGTATCATTTGGCACTCCGTCCTACATCTGAACTTATTGATGAATTAGGCGGTCTTCATAAATATATGAACTGGCCTAGAGCTCTACTTACTGACTCTGGTGGCTTCCAAATGGTTGTTTACTATCCTCTGGCGCTGATGTCTCTTTTTAGAGTTTCCTCTATTCTGTTGTTGTCATAGTGTTCTGCTTTCCTAATTTAACTTAACCTAAAAAGTTTTCAGTTTTTGCTCCAATCTATTGTTGAAGATGTTCTGCATCTGATACTACCCTTGGTGGATCTTTTACCAAAGTGCATATATGAGTTCTATCTGTATTGTGATTAATTTTGTTATATTCATTCGCATGTATGATTCCTCCTGTTAAAACATGTGTCTACTTAAACCTTATGATTTTCCCCGATTTATTCCTGTTTTTTCAGGTATCATTATTGCATCTAGCTGATATCACAGAAGAGGGTGTAACATTTCAGGTATTGTCATTTACCACAATTTGTTAACCATTGAGGGTTTTATCACAATATGTCTCATGTTGACCAATGTCCATTGATGTGACCAGTGTATTGCTATGAATTTCCTTTTGCTTATTATGTCTCTATTGTCTCGTGCTCCAACCTTTACGTAATGTGAATGCCTATGAAAGTTGCTCTCTGTGTGCCATTAATTTCACACATGTTCCTTGTTTGCTTAATTGCTTTACATAAGAACTCTGGCTTTGGTGTTGTGTCTGACTGAGACTTCTTGCCTTAGCTCAGTCACCAGTTGATGGAAAGCCAATGCTTCTGACACCTGAGGAATCAATTCAAATCCAAGTAAGTTTCATTTTCTAAAAGTCTACACCCTCATAACATTTCAATAAAACAGGATAGTTGTAGTCCTTACTGGCAATGCGTTCTGCCAAATTTTTTGAGTACTTTGCGTACTATTTATTTATTTTAAAGCTTTTTAATCTGACGAATGAACATTAACACTGGTAATAACTAAGTTTTGGAATTCTACAAGGTCCCTATTTTCAGTTGGTGTCCTAGTTCTTTTCCTATTTTCATCTTGAATGTTTTATGATTCTTTATGTTCATGGTAATGGACTTTGCAGAACAGAATTGGAGCAGATATTATTATGGCACTTGATGATGTTGTGAGAACCACCATTACTGGTCCACGAATTGAGGAGGCCATGTATCGCACTCTTCGCTGGATAGATAGATGTATAGCAGGTGATTGGTCGATTCAACACCAAATGCTCTACTGTCTTGAATGAAGCACCTTGCAGGACAAACTAAATAATCAAAGGCATCTTTCTTTGTTTAAATGAGCATGTTGGCAACATTATTTTCCACCCCGGGCTTCCTGGGATAAAGGATTGTTTTCTTGCCTTGGCATCAAAGTTTGTCTAGTTAATTTGCACCTAAATTTTGAAGTCACAACAATTGGAGTTGTATTCTTTCAAGAAGTCAGACTAGCCTAACATTATCCAGTGTCTTACCATTTCAGTTGAAGTTTGAGAGCCTGCTTATTGATAGATTATCCGTTGGTCTTCCCTAATTTCCTTGGATGCTGCATCATCAAAAAGTAACTCTCAAGTTATCTTCTCCAATCATTACTTTCTGCTGATTTGAGTTTTTCTGTGTTGATTTTTTTAACAGCTCATAATCGACCAAATGAGCAAAACTTATTTGGCATAGTTCAAGGTGGTTTGGATCCAGTGCTGAGGTGATTTTATTAACAGTTCATTTTCTCCTGTATGCTTGATTTTCTTTTACATCAGTCATCATCGTGATTGTTGTTCCTGACTTTCTTAATCATAACCAGAGACATATGTGTCAGAGGGTTGGTGGACCGTAATTTGCCGGGGTAAGTTCATTCTCTTGCACAGCCTATTTATCCCAAATTTAAACCACAAAATTAGTTATCTATTAAATGAAAGCGAAGAAATCTTATCATAGCCCATTTTATAATTGTCTGCAGCCTATTATAAACTCTGACTAACCCGTTTCTTGAGCAAGTTAGCTTTTGAAACTTGTTGTTCGTAGATGCACTGATTAAATTACATTCATATCTATGATCTTATAGTAGCATTGCTCGACTGCCTGTGATTGCTTCCTATTAGATCAAGACATTTGTTGGTAGGATTGTCTGTCAACGTCAAGTATCCTCTGCCTTTGCAGACTTGCTGTTTTATTGTTACTGACAACTTCCGTAACATCTTGAGATGGATTCCTTCTGCCCCTAATCATTTTTGTTTACTGCCTAGAACAGAAGTTTTGGTTTGTTTCTTTAAGATTATAGCTTTATGTTAAATGATCAAACAGCAAAATTTACTTACTTTACTTCTGTGACAGCTATGCTATTGGTGGTCTTGCAGGCGGTGAAGATAAGGATTCATTTTGGCGTGTTGTTGCTCAGTGTACTGCTGCATTACCTGAAGATAAACCACGATATGTCATGGTAAACAAGCTTCTTTTATTGTGTCCATATTTGGAACTAGTTCAATCCACAATGGTGACTGAATATTTTCATGCATATTCCTCTGTCATGGTGCTTGCAACATTATTTTGTTTCAGGGTGTCGGTTACCCACTGGATATTGTAGTTTGCAGTGCTTTAGGTGCTGACATATATGATTGCGTATATCCTACTCGCACTGCTCGTTTTGGCACAGCTCTTATACCAGAGGTATTCCATCTTGTTTCAAACATGTTATATAGGACGTGCAATTGTAAAATTCTGTACAAATGCATTTTCATTCATTTTTCTGCAGTCACAGGGATATCAATGATCTATTCAAATTTCTAAGAAAAAACACCTCTCTTGTGCACTCTCAATCCCATCTATCTTTTGACTTCTTTTTGTGATTTATTTTTTTCTGTTTGCTTGTTTAAAGAAGGGATTGATGGTTCTTAAGTTTGGGACTTTATCAATTATCTACCCCTTTTCCCTCTCTATGTGATGGACTTCTATTATAATTTTATAGACATTGAATTCTAATGACTAGTATCAACTGTACGCGTGCTTATATCACCCCATATTCCATATGTCTGAACAAGATTTTCTTCAAATGGGTTCTCTCTTTTGTCATCAGCCTTGCTTGCATCTCTTGAATCAGCAGTATTATAATTTTTAATTTGCAGAGTGGCTGCAAGTTCAGGAGCAAATAGTTCTTTCTTCTCGTTGACACTTCACAGAAACTTTTTTGTAAACTAATGCAAAAACATTTGATATTACGACTCCCAACATATAAATATCAATCATCAGTTGAGAAATCCTCCTTCCCCAACCTGTGAAGCCTTGTAATTGGAAAATTTAATGCAGGGAGTTCTGAAACTTAAGCACCAAGCAATGGCTGAGGACACTCGACCAATTGATCCTACGTGTGCCTGTATGGTATGTTAAGAACCAGAAGATTGATTACAGATGTTAGTTTCTTGATGTCTAGTGTGATGATGTCCCCATTGTTTATTTTCTTTCATTGTAGGTCTGCAAGAACTATACAAGGGCCTATATCCATTTCCTTGTTGCAAAAGATGCCATGGGTTCGCAGCTTTTGTCATATCACAATTTGTATTACATGATGAAGGTGTGCATTTTCGTACCAATTTCTTTTTGAGATTTATTTTCTATTTTAAACTGAGGGAAGTTTTATTCCGAACTGTAGCTCAGCAGAGATCTGCACACGTCAATCATCGACAAAAGATTTCCAGAGTATGACTTCTGTTAATTCTTCGTTGCTTATTACTGAAATTTCTTGTCTGACATATTATTGTAAATATTTTTCCAAGACATATTATTGTAAATAATTTTACTTCTCACCGTCTTTAGTAATACAGCCTTATTTGTACCTTGCAGGTTTGTCTGTGATTTCCTGAAAAGAATGGTACATCTTCCACTGCACTCTCTCTCAGAGCATGAACTATTTCTTGTTATCCTTTGGTATTTCAGTTGTATGTATAACATTATTTGCAAAGGCAGTTAGCTCTGTGTTTACTGTTTAGTAACCTGGAATTTGCTACCACTTGCCATACCTTAGTAGTTTAATACGTGTGTTGTCCTGAACCTAGCTCTCTAACCTAGGCGTCTTGACGCTAGAGGTTAGCTAGTGAGGTGGTGATATTGAGGGGTTCTAGGTTTGATTCTTGAGCTACTTTCAAGAAGAGTTCGATGAAGTATTACTATGATACTATGTGGTTGCATCTTGTCTGCACTCTTGATTCTTTTTATCTTGCAGTTTCCCAAAGGAGATGTCCCTGAATGGGTCTGCAATGCCATGGAAGTTGCTGGAATCGATATATCTTCCTGCTGTGTTCCATCTCCATTGTCTTCGTCTCAAGATTAGAACTTCATAACCAGGAAAGGAATGGAGTTGGGCTCTTCGCAGCTTTTACCTAAAAGATTGATCAACATTAAAGGAAATACATTATTACGTGATGACATGTGCATGGCAGCATAGTTTTGTTATCTTGGAGTGCTGCTTTGCATATTACACTAATCAAAAGTTGCGTGCATTCGTTTTACCAATGGACTAACACTAAACAGAACATCAAATTTTCATCATATGTTTTCCCTCCTATTCTTCAAGCAGGTCTGGTAATGTTGTCTAACATAAAATTCTATTCCTTATAACCAAATTTCAATCAATATTCTTACTGCTCTAACATATCCAATAAATCCTAACCACTGATTTATCCATTGTATTGATCCTAGCAAAGAATGGATCATAGATGATCGCAACCCTTGGATTGAAGGTCAGATCGGGACTCTACCGGCCTAGCCCGCTTTTTAATATATAAGTTAGTTTTATCAAATCAAATTCGCAGTAACAGCAAAATGACATAGTATTGTCTTAAATTTGCCAACGCTTTATATTGAAGGGAACCATTGGAAACCTTTTATAATAAAAAACAAGTCTTTGAACGGATGGGAATGGTTGGATGAGCCCGGTCTCGGTAATTTTTTTAAAATTAAGAGCATAAAATAATATTTTTTAATTAAATTCAAACTTGAATGGTTTAAATCTAAATTTATCAAATATTTAATTTTTTAATTAAAATAATATTATTTTTTTAAAAAAATTAGACTTGAAGTAAATCAAATTTTTAATTTTTTTAACTAAAATAATATTATTTTATTTAAAAAAATTGGGCAACGATTTAAACGATAATTGGGTAAATTAAAAATACCTAAATTTAAGGTTTGGTAGGTCTTTGAAGCAGATTAAAAAATAGCGAGCATTACAAAGAGAGTTCTTGCATCGCCTAGTTAAAAACAGACTTAACAAGTAACACCGAGTGGGAGTCAGCTTAAACGCGGGGTCTGGGGTTGTATCCCCCTATTTAAACTGTCAAAATCCTTTTTTTCGTTTCTTTTATTCTCCTCATCTCTTAGCCTGTTTATTGTCAAAGTTGCACATTTGTTCTGTTTCCGGAGAGATTGTTTCTAACGTTGGTTTTGAAGCTGATAAGGTAAAAACTCCATTCCTCCTTCTCCTTGTTTTCCGGCTTATAAAGAACAGTTTTCAAAGGCTTATATCGGTTCAAGTCTTGTCATTACTAGTCGATTTTCTAAGTTGTTTTGTGTACAAATCTCAAAGCTTTTGTGTTTGTATGGTGTTAATCGTCAATATTAGCCACTTTTACGGCATATGAACTGTTTCAAGGTTTAGAATATCCCTTTCGACTTCATGTCAGGCCATTTTAATTAGTTTAAGTTTCTTTTTATGCTAGATGAAGTCCGTTAAGGGAACATATTTTGCAGGAATTGATGATATATAAAGGAGTGACAAAATTGTCTATCAGCTGTTTGACTAAATGTCTCCGAAAAAAATTTGGGTTTTGATTTAAGAAGAGAAGGGTCTTTCATGTAGTGGCAAGTTTTTTTTTAAGTCCCTCTTAATTTTAACAGGATTGAAGATGCACCGTTTTTCTTACAATGCCTTCTTTATGAAGCTTCATGTTTAGTTGTTTAATATCGCTTTAAAAGGAACTGATTCATGTTTGTGATTTCTTCCCACTTTTCTTCGCATAGATGTGTTTGAAGGTAAAGAAAAACGCTGAATCTTCGTTTTAAGTAAAAGAGTAAGGGTCAGAATCACAATTTCACTGCTGCATATGTTTAAATTCGAGATGTTTCCCTTCCTATATTGTTTTTATGGTTTTCGATATTATTTTGATTCCTAGCTGCTGGTTTGTCATGTAATGGTATTACTTAGTTTTAGTGTTTCTTTATTTCTAAACAGTTGGGTTGTTTCATAATCTCTACTTTCTTTCTCTTTGTGTTCATTTCCGCATGTCTGGAGGAAATTATAGAAATTAGCATGTTCTGTAGTTTTTGTGTATACCATCTGCAATAAAGATGTTCATTCATGGGCTTTTTTGTACCTTTACATTTTGTCTTATTGTTACACTCTTTTAATAAATGAATCTTGGGAGGGGTTCTTCACCGTCGGAGTATTTATAATATATTAACTTTTTTTTAAATTTCAGTTTTACAGATATGGCATTGGGATTGATAATTGGGATAGCAAGAGCGTATAGGAGAAAAAGAACATCGTCTTTGGACATTCTCTCATCGAAACGTGCACCTCGCGACTACTATAAGGGAAAGAATTGCAAGTCTACCGGTTTCCACACTCGCAAAGGTCCATCCTTGCTCTCGCATATGAGCTTGTCTCTTTTATCATACCAGTAATATGGATTTGTATGTTTGATTAAATCTATGATATTTGCAAAATGAATGATTTAGGTAAAATGATTTGAAGGGATGTTAAGTCTAGGAACCCTTCTTAGAAAGCTAAAAGCTTTTGTTGGAAATCTAATATCTACTGCTTGTTAAATTAACAGCTGCCAAGAACATCATTGCTGGTTAAATGCTTCCATTGGTGTATGATTTCTAATTTCTAATTGAAACTATTTGTTGCAGGTGGATATGTTATTATGCCAGAGAAATTACCCAACTATATAGTCCCAGATTTGACTGATTTCAAGGTATTCTCACTTTGCCCTGCCTGATCTTTTTGCAAAATCATTATCCAGCTTTTGTAAAAGATGGAGGAATACCTAAATACTGTGTTGTTAATGCTTTGATATCTAATATTATTGGAACTTCTTGGTTTCCTTTTCTAGGGTTTTATATACTTAGGGAGTAAGTTCCTGAGTCTTCAGCTGGTTTGAGTAATCCTACTTTGTTCTTTCTTTTCCTTAAAGCGGTTAACATGCTATGGATATTTGAATTTGGATAGATAATGCTAGAATTTATGAACTGCTGGGTATTCAACATTGCAATTCAAATGCTTAGGAAGTTCTCCCTTTTTAATGTGAGAAAATTTCCGTTGATTGGGAGAGAGAGAGATATGGGATGAAGCTCTCTCTCCATAAGTAGATGGCATTTGGTTCTACCTGGATCTTTGGATTAAGACAGATTACAGTTTGAACGCCTTGTTTTCTGTTTTCTGTTTTCTGTGTCGGATGTCTAGTTTATGTCGTTGTAGGCGCACTTATATGTGTTGTTGATTGGTTTATTTCTTGTTAATGTCAGCTCAAGCCATATGTATCTCAATGTGCAACGGAAGTTAAAACTACTGAAGCTTCTGAACCAGCCAAGTAACCAAGGAGAAGAAGTATTTATTTCCTAGAATGTTTGACGCAATCTGGCTGATTTGATTCAAGTTGGATGCACTTTATACTAGAGTGGTACCAAATATTTTTGAAAGGCATAAGAACCCCTTTGATATTGTTTGTTTACCTTACCTGGTTGCTTGACTCATCAATGATTAATTGCTTATTAGAAGTATGGTAGCTTGGAGTTGCTTCATCTTGTTAACAAAAAAAAAAAATAATAATAATCTCCAGACTTTTCTCTTTTTTCATGTATTTGGATAAATACATGAAGGGTGAAAGTAAAAAGCAATATTTTTGAACCCTGAAATTTTTTGATTTGGTTTATTTTAGTAACTTTTATTATTAAAAATTAATTAATTGATTAATTTTTTAATTAATTAATTATTATAAATAAAATTAATTTTTATTCAATTAAATTTTATATTTAGATATTTTTAATTTTAATATATAATTTAAAATTTTAATCTTAGTAAAATATGGGTAGAAAGTAAAAGTTTTCAATTTAATTTTTAAAATATTGATAAAAGTAAAACTTTTCCTGGGAATTAACAATGAGATGGGCTGGTTTCAATCCTTGTATGATCTTCAGTACAAAATATCAATTCGGATTGATTCATTGACTTTTAGAAGTTGTCACCGCCGTCCCTGTATTTCATGCCACTTTTCACTCCACGTCTGCTCAACACATCTCAGCCACCGACTTAGTGGGTCCCACAAGTTCCTTCCCCAATCTGAACCGTACACTTAGTCTGAACTCTGAAAGCCAACTGGTCAAACTCCTTAAAGATGAAGTCTCCAACGAAACCTCCCATGAAGTATCATGGAAGAACCGTGGAGTCTCTTTATATATACCCACCATACCATCTCCGAACACTGAGCAAGAAACTAGAAAATGGCAAAGCTACAGAGACCAAACAAGGAACTTCTCGTCGTGGGTCGTTCAAGGCCTGATGGTAGATGCAAGAAGCACACAAAACACGAGCAATCACCGGGAGTTTGCTCTCTTTGCCTCAATGAAAAGCTCTCTCAGCTTTCTACTGCTGCAAGCTCTCGTGGTAGCTACGCTAAAAGGGGTTACTCATCTTCTTCATTGTCTTCCTACTACTCTTCTTGTTCCGATTCTTGTTGTTCGTCTCCAATCCACATTTACCGATATGCCCCAGATGGGAAAGGATCATCTTTCTCGTCGTTGTTCGGTGGCAATGCGCTCACTAAAAGTAGATCACTGGCTTTTGTTTCGAGAATGAGAAGTAATAGTAAAAAACGTGGTGATGATGTGAAAAACAAAGGTGGATTCTTTTCCAGGTTGCTACGTCCGAAAAAGAAGAGGACAGACGAAGGTCATTTGGTTCACTCGAGGACCATGAGAGAGCTCTAGTTATCATCATGATCACCTAGGGTTAATCAAACTTTACGTGTTCAAATCTTCATTTGCTTTAGTGTTCCTCTTTTTTTTTTTCATCAGATCAGAATGTATAGTTGTACAAACAGAAGAGAATATGAATGAAACAATAGAACAAGAAAGATACAAATTTTACGTTCTTCATTCCTATACGGTTAATATCAGAAGAGGCTTTCCTATACTTATTTATTCGTTGTATCGTGTTTTTGGAATTCTGAGATAAGTTTTGTCCGATTCTGTCTCTGTCAACTGGTAAACCTTCAAATGTTTGACGAGGGAACAGGGTGGCAACTTAGGCTTAATCCACAAAACTCTCTGGGGCCAATGATATTTCGAGAACAGGTTCAAAGTTCAAACTAGTTTACTTTGGTTATTTTCTAGTGTTCACAATCGAATTTGGAAATATAGATAGCACCACTTGATGCCATATTCCAGGCAACTTCCTGCAGCTGAAACGTTCAACCCCATTAAGCTGGCGCAAGAAACTTGAAAAAGTCAGCTCCAAACTGGTGCAGAGAAAAAGAAAAAAGAAAAAGAGCTGTCAATGAGATAATTAGAAGAGATGAGGACTACCCCACTTGCAGCCTGGAAGGACCACAGAGAATATATATTATGCTTACTCATGTTATGACGGAACTCGGCATAAATTCTACAATCTGAAGCACATGAGAAGTCAAGATACGTCAACAACTGCTATCCTTCTTTAACTATTCTTAATTAGTGAAGATATATATAGTAATCGGGTCATGTGGTCCCTCTATCTGTAACACTCTGTTGATCTCAACATAACATAAGCCATCCAGTTGCTAAATAATAAAGAAGAGTCAAGATAATATTCTCTTGGTGTTTTATATAACCTAATCAGTGGAACTGGTAGAGCAAAGCTTTCGTGTCTACCACAGCGCAACCCCCTTTTCATCACTATATCATAACAGAAGGCAACAAATCTAAGTTGGTCTATTAAAAGGTCTAATCATACCCCTATTTTTGTTTATCTTGATCCCTTCCCTGCCTGAATTTGGTTCCATAGATAATCAGTTCGAATTTTTTGAATCAGATTGGATTGGACCAAAGCTATCAAATCTACAAGTAAACCCCAACAACGTGTTATTTTGTTTGTGATATATCCTCGATTACATAACAATAATATGCTTTGATTCATGTATAGTTTGATTATTTAAGAAAATTAAAGTGTAAGACGTTACTTTTATCAATACAATTTGGAAGAAAAAGAAATTTACTGGTTGCAGATCATCATCAACCGAAGATGCCAAACTAAGAATTGTAAACAAGTCCAATTAGAAATACGTCTAACGCCACCCCAGCTTAGAAATTATCCTGTTCTGGTATGTTTTCTACCACGTCAGCCTATAACCTTCTTCAAGGATATTACCAAGTTCAACCAAGCTTTAACTGGAACTTGATCTGGGGCTGGGATGGCCCTGAAAGAATCCGTATGTTCCTATAGATCCTGATGCATGACGCCTTGCTAACTAACGGCGCAAAAGTTCGGCGACATTTATCGGAGGACCCTACTTGTGATCTGTGTGGTTTAAGCGAATCACAGGAACATGTCATTCGCTCGTGTGCCCAAATGCGACATCTCTGGCTCAAACTAATCCCGCAGGGTAGGCAAGTGTCCTTTTTCTCTTTGCCTTTCACCGACTGGCTCTCTGTTAATTTGCAGGATACTCTGGTAGTTGATGACATCCCCTGGAAAACCATTTTTGCGGTTACGTGCTGGACCATATGGGAGGCTAGGAACTACGTGTGCCCGTTTTCTCGTTCTTAAGGATGATAATTTGTGACCCATAGGTTTAAATTTAGTTATTTTTAATAGACCGATCTATGGTCTAGGTCCATAATCAGACTGATTCAAGATCTAAGTATTCTAAACAAAATAACATTATTTTATTTAGAAGAATTAGGTTTTAGGTAGACTTGAGCCTAGTCAGCTCAAGCCTATGGATTAGTTGTACTAATCTTTTCATTTCATGTAAGGTTATTATCGAATATATAAAAGACGTGTAATATTAAAATAGAGAATAATATGAATAAGAGTCTAACTATTAGACCTCTTCAGACTTCAGATTTTAGCGGGACTTTCTTTGAGTGTTGTTATTATTGTAATAATATGCATAAAATATTAGAAAAGTAATTAATTATGTATTTTTAATACTAAATAATATTAAACATATTTAATACTTTTTAATAAATTGTTAAGATAACAATAACAAAATATTAAATAATCAATATCATCTTTTATTAAAAATTAATTTAGAACATCAATTAAATCTTATCTTTCTATATATTTTTATAAAAAATAAGCAATAATTATAAAATTTTTATTAAACATAATCATATAAAACATATCAATCGTCAAATTAATTTTAATTTTGAACTAAGTATTATAATTAACAATTTTAACAAATAGTAGGAAAATTAAATTGATATGCTATTAAATTAGATATGTTGTCTTCATGTCAAATAAATTAGACACTGATTATGTTACTTATAATGCATTTCTACAATATGCAATAAATTCAAGATAGTTAATAATACTCACATTGATAAAGCGCTTATATTTATTTATTGGACAGTACTTTTATAGTTAAATAATGCAAATTATTTTCAATAAATTGTTTCCAATGGATGATCTTTTTGTGTCATATAAAATTTGGGACAACCAGTTTGCAAGCACCTCCTTTTACTTATTCAGGAACCAAATATCGTCCTGAATTTTAACTTCAAAATCGATTGCTAACATTATAGACACACATCTACCAATTAGAAACTAAATATCTACCTGAAGATACTGGTGACGTTATATAATACACATATATAAGAAACATGTAAGTAAGCACTCTTATTGCCTTATGGGATGATTTACAAGTGCCAGGGGTGACTTTATAAGTGAAAAACAAATAATTTTTATATCAAATCTATTTAATTCAAGCACAAAACAACTAGTCACTTTAAAGAGGGGAAAATATTAATCTGTCCCGCTCTATTCCATGGGATCAAATCCATCTAATGATATGATCCCATGGAACAAAGTGGGAGCAAATTTTCGGAATAGAAGATTTGGTTCCTTTTAAAGAGTGGACTGATCAGGAGCTTTGACCAATAAGACTTCGGAGTTAGGCAGTACATGAAGAGACTTAGGCTTCACTTGTTTATTGCTACATTTAGGGGCGGATTTATCAAGAATGACAATGAATTAATCTATGAGTTTAGATTTGAGTGTTTTTAACAGGTTGACCTATGAGCTAGGTCTAGGCCTAAATCGGCCCGAGGGTCCTACTTAAAAGAGTTAGATTATAGACAAGACTGAGCCTAAATAACTTAGACCCGAACCTACTTTCTCTCTTTTTCTTTTGTGACCCTCTCTCTTTCGGCTTCTACATCTTCCTTTGAGAACAATGATGATTAAGAAGAAGAAGAAGAAGAAGACGAAGATGGACAATCTTTTGTAGTATTAGTTGTTGTTGTTACAATTGATAGGATTTTTGGGTCAGTTTCTAAACTAGGATATGAGAGAGTGTCAAATGTAGAAGCAGAACATAGCTCTTGTTGAAGGGTAGTGATGAAAGAGGACAAGTCTTGTGTAGGCTCTTCTTCTTTGTCTTCAAGAATAAAAAGTATGTGATTGTAAGACTTGCATGTCTTAATTTCTTCAACATCTACAAGAGGGTCCTCTTCTCTTTGGCGCTTTGATGGTGTCTCTGCCATTAGAGAATAGCTTTTTAAACAAAGAAAAAAGCGAGTGTGTTAATTGGGATTGTAAGATAAAAAGGATGTGGAGAGAGTAGGAGATTGAAAGGGTTATATGGAGTTTGGGTTGGGAGAGGAATGTGGGGTTAGTAGTCAAATGAAATGGAAAACACAAAACGCACGTTAGATATGGGTTTATTTAATATCTGTTAAGAGTGTAGAAGCAGGTGCTTGGCAAAAGAAAAGGTAGAGATCTAGAGGATGTTATTTTTGAAAAAAAATAAAAGTTTAAAATTTTAATTATTACTTTTTAAAATTTAGATTACAAAATTTTTTAATAATTATTTTTGTTTTGAATAATTTTCTTTCTTTTCTTTCTCATTTTATTATTTTTGTTTAGCCTAAATAAAAAAATATCAAGAGCTTAAAACTAATTTAAATTTATTATCCTTTTTATTTATTATTGAGTGATTTCTTCTTTTTACGTTAAATTTTGAAATTATAAATTGTAACCATGACTTTATTTTTATTTTTCATTCATTATTAAAAGGGTTAATTATTAAAAAAAGTCCAAACTTTCCTCAATTTTTCAATTATAGCCCGAACTTTAAAAAGTAGCAATAAAATGCACAAATTTTTAATTTGTTTCAATTTTAACCTGACGTTAACCTCACCGTTATCTATGCTGACGTGGAACTGCCACGTGTCAGTGAACCCTACTAATCAAACATGTCAGCGTCATTAAAATGAGGTTGTTTGATTAGTGAAACTACGTCGTTTCAAGTTAGGATTTTTAGAGAAAGCTTGGCCTGTGTTCTTCGTCACCCTCAAACCCTAAATCCCTAATTTCATCTTCTCTCACGCACTCTCACTCTTACACCGACGTTCTCTCAAGCCTAAATGGTGACGAAGGGTATGGATGTGATTAAGGCGGTGGAGAAAGTGGGTTCCAGGTCTAGAAAGACCTCGAAGCCCGTTGCGATCTCTGATTGTTTTCAATTTTCTTAGATGGTGACGTGATGATCTCCTGCGATTGGGATGGGACGGTGGTGGCAATCTTGGTGGTCCGCACCCCTGACATCTTGGTGGCAATCCAGCTGGTCCACCGGCTGCTAGAAATCAAGGAGTCCCACCGTCTTTTCCTGATGGATCATCTCCTCCTGCTGTGAAGACTCGATTATGTAACAAGTATAACGCAC
>JAOQMM010000002.1:3611133-3624415 GCA_027563515.1 Erythroxylum platyclados
TATCTAAAAACAAAAACTGAATTTAGCCACAAAAATATTCAAAAACTGAAATTGAAAGACAAAATTAAAGAATTATCCCTCTTTCTCCATCGCCTTAATCAAATCTATACCCTTCGTCACCATTTAGGTTTGAGAGAATGTCGGTGTGAGAGTGAGAGTGCATCAGAGAGGACAACATTAGGGATTTAGGGTGTGAGAACATTGGCTTAGGCTTTCTCCAAAATTCAAACGACGTCGTTTCAATTTTACTATGAAACAACGTCGTTTTACTAATCCAGCGACCTCCTCTTAATGATGCTGACATATCTAATTAGTAGGATATATTGACATGTGGCAGTGCCACGTCAGCATAGATAACGGTGATGCTAACGTCGGGCTATAATTGAAACAAATTGAAAGTTTGTGCATTTTATTATTACTTTTTAAAGTTCGGGATATAATTGAAAAATTGAGAAAAATTTGAGTTTTTTTAAGCAATTAACCCTTATTAAAATATGTAAAACTACTAAATTAAGAAAAAGAAGTAGCCTACAGCCTACTTCAGACGAACTTCTCCAAGCTAAAACCATTAGATGGCAAATGCAGGGAGTCTTTTATTTAATCTTCATTACTATGCATTCTTGCTGGCTGGTCTCGTTGAAGATGGAGTACGATAGGAGGCAACTCAACTACTTGTCCATCCAGATTATGCATCTCAGGCTTTTTCCTTGGATAAGCAAGTCAAAGGCTTTGTTTATGTCGTTAAGGCTCACTTCATGTGTAATAAACTGCTCTAGGTTAAGCTCCTGTCATGAAAGACATTAAACAACGTTAAAGCTAAGTTCTTTTGTTCTGTATCTTCCTTAAAATGTTTATTTACCTTGTCCAAATATTTCTTGGCGAGGATAGGGATATCTGATTTCGGTTTTAGTCCTCCAAATACTGTACCAGAAACAGTTCGGCCTCTAAGAATCTCATATGGGTTCAAGCTTATTGGTGTGCCATGCATTTCTATTCCCAGAATCACTGTCCTGCCCCAACCCTGAATTTTCCATCATATATAAACAAGTGTTAAAGATTATACGCAGCAAATTTAGGTAGAAGACTTAGAAAGAGCTCAGAATAGAAAAAACAAACCTCTCGGCTACTGCTGAAAGCATCTTCCATCAGTGACGCCAACCCAATGCATTCGAAGCAACAATCAGCTCCTCCCTCTGTCATTTCTTTTATCACCTAGATCATCAACATCTCATAACTTTAATCACAAGCCACTACACTGCCATCTCTTTTATTTGATCAGCTCCACTAAATAGATACATTTGGGTAGATCCATCCATGGCATATCCACCCTCTTGATAGGTGTGTACAAAAATATTTCTGTTCAATTCAAACACAAATTACGTTTAGCTAGCTAGTTACCAACCTCGCTTACAGGTTTTTCTCCACAGGTTGCAGGATTGATGAAATGGGTAAGGCCGAACTTTTTTCCTGAGATAAGACTGAAGAATTTTAACCAAATTTACGCTTCACGGGAGCAAGTTCATCGGAAAATATTTGACCATACCAATTTCAAACTTTTCAGGATTCAAATCCACGCCAATTATCTTGGAAGCACCTAGCATGCTTGCTCCTGTTGCAACCTGATAAAGCATTCATGATAGATTAACATATCTTTGTTGCGATGTTTAATTAACATGGACTAAGTTATTGGTACTTGTAATAGAAGCATTCTATTTCATTCTGGTGATAACCAACAGAGATTTTCACATATTTTAACAGACGTATATTACTTTTTATTGATGGTACCCAGCAATGGTAAAGAATTAATATGTATGTTAATCCAAGCACGCAATTTCTGATCTCTTCTCAATTTATTATAGAATAGACAGAATCTGTTATTGGTTAATGAAAATACCGCAAGTCCAACAGCTCCAAGTCCAAAGATAGCGACTGTAGATCCCTCTTCCACCTCTGCAACCTTCCATGCTGCTCCTAACCCTGCACCCCGAAAAAGAGATTTACATTACCATAGACACTCTTAATAAAAGTTCAGACATTGGCCGGAAATATAGTGAAGAGACCGTGAGCTCATCAGTTGCTTCAGTCATTTCTTTTGACCGGGATTCATAACTACCACCCTTTGAATACGTACCGGTGTCAACTTTATCATATTCCGAGTAAATCACGATCTGAGACACAAGTGCGAGGCAACCAAATTCTGTAATTTATAAAACCTCCAAATAGAGAATTCGATTGTTTCGTTGATTTGCCTTTTGGTTGCCTAATCAGGTTGTTTATTAGTAATTGGTGCCAGACCAGTTATTCATCTATGGATAATTCATTTGATCATCTCTTTTATTTACACTAATACCATTTTTGGTTTCTACTGCTGCTTTCAATATGATGTACAAGTTATTAGTCACTTGCATAACTGTAAAATCTAAGCATGGAAATTTGAGCATCAATAGTGACGTTTCTCCAAAATTTACTGTCAGACACTTTAAAACGTCACCAAGTGGTTTAATACATTTCCAGTAAGCGGCACTCAATCCTTTGCTGGTCCATTTCGGGACCACAAAAAATAGACATTGAGTTGAAAATTACTCGTGAAGCTACAATGAAAGCCTCAGAAGGGAAAAAAAGAAAATTTCCAAATGGCTCACCTGTCGAGACTCCACAGCTTAACAAGCAGGCCTTATCTACGGGGATTTCACGGCCTATCTTCACCACTTGAGTTACATCAACGACAGTATACTCTGTAAAGCTTGATACAGATAAAAAATGGTGTAAAATCTGCCCGTTCATGTCCCTAAATCTGCTTGTTTCGTCCCTCGGCATGCCAATACTTTTGCCACCGCCAGTGAACTTGGAACAGACGTTGCTCTTCGACGACTTGCAGCCTCTACATTCCCTACAATCTGGAGCAAACACCGGCAAAATTATGTCTCCTTCTTTAACTTCTTCCACATGCTCTCCAACGCTCTCCACAACACTGGAAAGTCCAGGACGCAAACCAGAAGATAAGATTAGGAACAGATTGGTAAGAAAGTTTTGAAACTTAGGAGACGAGAGTTGCATTTTAACCCGACGGCTTCATGACCTAGAATTCTTGGGAACGCAGCAAGAGGCCCCTAGAACAATCAAGAACATGAACTTTATAACGGAGCGAAATACGAATTAAAGATCAATTATTTAGTTGAAGTACTTACTAGTTTAATCTTCCACGATGTCAAATCACTGTGACATAGAGATGTGCAAAGAATCTTGGTTCGAATCTCCCAAGCTTTTGGTGGGTCGACGTATATCTCCTCTATCACCAGTGGCTCTTCAGGGGCTCTACATACTGCAGCTGCTTTGATCAGAACACAGAAATATTAAACCAATGCTATAGGTACTTGAATAATTGAATACAGTTCAAGAATTGCCTTTGCACTTTATAACTTTCCCTCTTGTTTCTGATGCTTCAACGTGCTCCATCATAAAGATAACAGAATCTAGATCAACCCTACTCTTCAAACAGATAATAGGTGATATTTTGACTTTGCTTTCCCTCAGCTCGGTCTTGCAATTATTACTTAATTAGAGAATGTGTGTGGTGGTCCTGCCGCAACCTAACGTCAGAACATGTTAATAGATCGGCTAGAATAGGGATATTGGAAAGGAATTTGGGAAAGTGAAGTGGAAGAGGACTTTTTTGGCTTAGCTTACCTTTTCACTCAAACTGTGTTCTTACTTTTTTGGCTCAGATTACAATGTCAGACCATCCTTTATAAGAGTTAGGAGAGAGTTCCAAATTAATTCTCACGTACTCAGTACTTACATTTAATACTTTTTCAATTTCCATCATTTAATATAACATTTATCTAACTCTTAACTATCGGATAATGGTTCAAAATCAGAATCGCAGACTATAAAAATAATTGATTAAGACTTAACACTTTTGGGCTTAAAAATTAAGTTCATTTTTCTAACATTCTTCCTCAAACTTGATTTTTTTTTTACTCCAAGCATGCTTCTTAATCTTTCAAAATCTCTTTTCTTTGAGTGGCTTGGTAAAGATATTGGGAATATGATCTTCAAATCTTGTAAACTTCAATTGGACCTCCTTCTTTGTAATGCATTCCTTTATAAAATGATAACGTGTATCAATGTGCTTGCTTCTTTCATTAAAGATTGGATTCTTTACCAAAGTTGGCAAATTTGTTGTCAATATAGATCACTATTGCTTTTTCAGGTAGCACGATGAGCTCTTTCATTAAACTCCTTAGTCATAGCACATGACAAACACAAGTAGTGGCAATAACATATTCAACTTCACAAGTGGATATTGTGACAATTAGTTACTTATTTGAACTCCAACTGAAAGCTGAATTTCCTAAAAAGAATAGAAACTCGCTAATACTCTTTTGATCACCGATGATTTTAGCCCAATCACTATCATTATAGTCGATTAGCTTAAACTCATTAATGTTAGTATAAAAGATCCCATAACCTAGAATGCCTTTAATATAGCATAAGATTCTCTTAACAACTTTAAAATGTGTTATTTTAGGAGTTTCCATAAAGTGACTTATAAGCCTAACACCAAAGAGAATATCTGGCCTTGTGTAGTTGAAATACCTTAAACTTCCAACTAGAGTCTTGTAGAGTGTTGAATGAACCATTTTTCTTTCTTAGACAACTTTGATCTATATTCTACGAGTGTAATGATTGGTTTGCAATTTTTCATATTAAATTTCTTGAGTTTTATATGGAATATTTTTCCTGTAAAATGAAAATTCTTTTATCCATTTGCTTTACTTTAATGTCGAGATAGTTGATCACTTGCTTATAAGGCTAATGTCAGTTATTTCAAATTTTTTTAGTCATTATCTTCTTGAATTCTTCAAGCATCCTTAGATTATTGTCAATGAAGATTAAATCATCCACGTAAAAGCACACAAGCAATATATTTTCCTTCTCATGCTTGGAATAGAGAGCATACTCATAAGAGTACTTTGAGAAATTATTTTCTTGAAAGTAGCAATCTATACGACTATACCAAGCTCTTAGAGCTTGTTTTAAGCTACAAAGAGCCTTTTTTAACTTTAGAACTTTGTCACTTTGCCCTTTTCTTCATATCCCATTAGTTGCTCCATGTAGATTTTTTCTTGAAGAAAACCATTTAATAATGTAGATTTTACGTCCATCTGAAAATTTATCACTTTTTTGTGCTACTAAAGAGATGATAAGTCTTATAGTTTCTAAGTGAGCTACAGGAGTGCAAACACCACATCATAATAGACATCAACTCATTGACCATAGCCTTTAGCCACCAACCTTGCTTTCTATTTCTCAACTTCTCCTTTGGCATTTCTCTTTAATTTGTAGACCCATTTTACACCAATTGCCTTCTGACCTTTATAGAGTGTTACCAGTCCCTATGTATCATTCTTCTTTATTGCCTTGATTTGCTCATGTATGGGTTCTAACCATCTTTTGTCTTTTACTGCTTCTTGAAAGTTTATAAGCTCACAATCACCAAACAGACAAAGGTAGTTAAATTGATCATTTAAATTTTCAATGCCCTCTTAAATTTCTTCCATACTTCGGTAGCATTGGACTTCTTCATTAGAACCCAAGCTCAATGAAGGATGTTGAACTTGTTATGAAGTAAAAGTTGATGGTGGACAAGTGATTTCTTCAGGTGGTTGATTATTTATGCTTTTTCTCTAAATATGGGAAAGAAATCGTAGTCTTCATTCTCTTTAGTACTCAAATCCCATGAAGCTTCCTTAACAAACTTAATATCTCTACATACAATGATCTTTCCAGTAAGTGGATTATAAAGTTTGTAAACTTTAGAGACCTTGTCATAGCTGATGACGACTAACTTTTGACCTTTAATATCAACTTTAGTACGACCTTCATATGAAATGTGGGCGTAAGCTATGCTTCCAAAAACTCGCAGATACTTTACACTTGTTTTTTAAATCCATTTCATGCTTTTAGTGGAGAAATTTTGGAAAGAATTTTGGAGACACTCCTGTTGGATAGATATACTGCACAATTTACAGCTTCAGCCTAGAACTCCTTTGGGATCTTCTTGCTTGTCAACTAGCTTAGTGTCATGGCAATAATTGTTGTATTTTTTATCTTAGCTATGCCATTTTGTTGCAAAAACTTTGGCATAATTAAAGGACAACGTATCTTATTATCTTCACAATAGTCATTGAATTCTTTGGATGTAAACTCTCCTCCTCTGTCGAATATCATGGTTTAATTTTATGGCTGCTCTCCTTTTCTACAACAACCTTAAACTTCTTGAATATGGTGAATGCCTTTAATTTTGAAAATATACCTAAGTTTTACGAATAAAACCATCAATAAAGAGTAAAAAGTTTTTTCCTTGAGAACTTGGATTTATCAATCCAAAAATACCTGTATGGACGAGCTCTAATGGCTTTTTTGTTCTTAATGTAGCTTCTTATGGAAAGCCTTTTCTAGTTTGCTTTCCAAAGGGGCAACCTTCACATACTTGATTAGGATGATCAATAAAAGGCAAAAATTTTATAATTTCTTTTTTTGAGAACAAATTTAAGTTATTAAAGTTTATATAACCAAACCTCAAGTGTCAAAGCCAAGAATCCTCCTTTACACATGCTCGTATGCATTTAGCGATATCACTTTGAATATTTAAGAAGAATAATCTATTTCTTATCATTGGCACATTGGTTATGAAAATTTTACTCTCATCCATTATCTTCCAACGTCTATTTCTAAATTTGATCCTATAGTTTTTCTCTAAAAGCTAGCCCAAACTTGAGATATTATTTTACATATCTGGCACATAGTAGACATAAGAAATAAATTTATGGCTACCATCATTTAGGTGGATAAGAATGTCACCTCTTCCTTTTACTAAAACTCGAGAGCTGTTTTTAAATGTCACAGCACCTTGTATTCTCTTATCAAGCTTAAAGAACATGTCTTGACTTCCACTCATGTGGTTGCTTGTTCCTATGTTAAGGTACCATGTGCTATCTTCTCCTTTTTCTTCCTTGCATTTTGCCATTAATAAGGAGATCTCCTCTTCTTCTCGATGACTTTTAGCAAATTTTAACTTCTTATTCACATTTGGGCTTTTACTCCAACAATATGATTTATAATGCCCATATTTTTTTATAATTGTAGCATTAAACTTAAGCATTGTTGTGCTTTCTTGATGGATTGCCTCGTATATGTCCCCTAGTTAATTGATTGCCTTGATAGTTTTTTCCTCTTTTGTTGCGTCCACTACCTTTTTGGTTTCTACCTTCATTGTTTATAGGAAGTTTGCTTTGAAGAACTTGCTCCAAAACTTCTTGATTTTAATTCCATGAGCTTGTAGTGACCCTTTGAGTTCATCATCAGTCACGGAGTTTATTTTTTTTAATTCTTTAATTACAATATAATCAAAGCTTGGAGTTAAAGATCGAATAATTTTCTTTATTACTCACACATCGTTCTAGCAGGTTTCTCCATTTCTTTTCATTTCATTAACAATGACCAATGCTCGAGTACAATAATTCGAAATGGATTCAAACTCTTTCATATTAAGAGATTCAAACTCATGACAAAGAGTTTATAGATGTACCTTCTTTATTTTATCAATACCCTTGTGAGCATTTTGAAGAATCTCCTATGTCTTTTAAATTTGTTACATTTGCAACATTCTCAAACTTGGAATCATCAAAGTATTGATGGATGAGAGTGAGAGCTTGCTGATCCCTTATTTTGCCTTACACAAAGCCTCCCCTTATGTAGGACTTTAAAAAACCTCATTTTGGGGTTTCTCATAACCCTTCTTTACTATCTCCCATACATCATGAGAGCTTAGTAGAGCCTTTATGCAAATATACCAACTTCTATAGTTATCTTTAGTGAGGCAAGGGAATTGGAAGGAAAACATGTTATTTATCTTGTTTTTCTTTATTTTTATTGACTAATACAACCTAGCTCGAATATCACCTTGTTGGAACTTGGATATTAAAAAGGAATATGGGAAAATGGAGTGAAAGAAGACTTAGAGAAAAGGAAGCTTCATATTATAAGTTGGTCTTACTTTTTGGTTTAGCTTACAATGTGGTACTCATTTCCTATTTATAGGAGTCATGAAAGGGTTCTAAATTCCACTTCCACCTACTTACATGTAATACTCTTCGAACTGTCATCATTTAATATAACATCAACCTAACTCCTAACCACTTTATAATTCTAAATAGTAGATTCTAAATAATAGAAAAAATATAAATTATAATTTACAAAGATATTAGATTAAAATTTACCACTTTTGAGCCCAAAACTTAAGTTTATTTTTCTAACTTGACGTTGTGCTTTTGCTACTGAGAAAGCAATCCTTATTTCCGAAATCAGCTAACTTGCCTATGAGAAGACCCTTGTGGGAGTATGCTTACATCATGATGATCTCCGTCAAGTCTGCATTCATGCACGGGATGGTGATTTAAGGCTAGACAGGGGTAACCATCAATGTTCACTTAATTTATAAACTATTTCCAAATACTTTATGTTGGACAGTTCATTTATCGAGAAGGTTGCAATGTTTTAGGAGTTCAGTGCGAAGATGTAAGAGCACATTTTCAAACTAAGTAATTACAAGAGAAGATAGACTATGTAAATACATCTAGAAGAGAGAGGGAGAACGATTATAAATTATGTAGGAAACCTTTTTAGAAACTATATGAGATTATTTTTGTGATTGAGCAAGTGGGTCTCTTATGTTAATTTCATAAATATGTATTATATTAAAATAAGGAAACATAGGTAATTATTCCTACTATTTTAAAGTCTAATGTGGAGAATTTGCCTTTAATTGACTTTGCAAAACGCTTGAACATTGGCTTCGGGGACAAAATATTTGGGACAAGCTATTCTTAATATTTTATAGGCTTTGGGTAAAATACAAAAAGAGTCTTATTTTGTTCTTTATAAGTATCAACAGTTGACACTCATAAAAAATAAAAAGAGACAAAATAAGATCCTTTTTGTTACTTTTTATGAAGGTCTTAAGTGTAGGTCCTGGATAGGTGCCCTGTTTACTCTTACTCAGGGTCAGGTCTAATTTGGAAGTGCTTGTTTATTTGGTACGAGGAAAAAGGAAAGGATAAGAACTGAAAAAAAGAATGCTTGATAATATATTATAATTGGATTAACAGTATTTTTATATCAGCTTTTGAGGCAACGAGGCAATACTACATATCCCTCAATTATGAGAGGAATGAAAATGATTATATCCATTTCCATTCTTCACTATATTCATTATAAATTTTATTACCATTTCTCCAAATAAACCAAGCACACAGTAAACTGTAATTAATCCAGGTCGTTCACTATTCTTCAACTGATAATTAGACTGACGTAAGATCTAGAACATCTTGTTTAATACTGGAAAAACAATGGTGTAATGTAAGCAACCCCTTTAAGTTATTAATTTGGTTATGAGGATAAATCATAATTTGACAGATTAACTAGATGAACGACTTTAATCAAGAAATTAGTATCTCTACTATCTTTCTAACAAAATCGACGATATTCAAGTAGACTGTCAAAACATTTTTGGTGTGTTGGGAAAAAGTAGAGCCTCAAATTAAAAAGAACTAAAACAAAAAACTTAGGCTTATTGTTTTCACTTCAATTTATTTTTACTTTCAGTTTTAAATTAAGTAAATTTTTATAATTACTTTTAAATTTAAAATTTTGATTAGTAATTGGTGCCATTTAATCTTCCATGGATTTTATTTATTTGATCTTTTTTTTTCTTTACACTAATCCCTATACTTGCTTTCTTTATGATGTATAAGTTATTAGTCACTTGCGTAACTTTAAATCTAAGCATGGATTCACCAAAATTTATTATCAGACACTTAAAAACGTTACCAAGTAGTTAAGTTCATTTCTTGTAACTGGATTCGATACTTTGTTGGTCCATTTCAGGACCAAAAGCAACAGACTGAGTTGAAAATAACTCGCAAAAGTTGCAATGAAAACCTCAGAAGTGAAAATTACTTAGCAAGCAGGCCTTATCTACGGGGATTTCTGTTGGGATTTTAAAATTCCTTTCGAAAAACTATTAATTACAAATTTTAAAAAAATAAGGATAATAGAATTAAATTTAATCTGGATTAAAAAATTCTTATAAAAGTTCTAGTTAAAATGGATTAAGATCCAATGAAGAAAATAATTTCTTATCAATGTCAGCTAATTATTTATTAGGCATATGATTGAGAGGCAAAATAAAGTTATTATAAATAACTTTTAAGTTTTTTTATTGTCTTCTTAAGTAAATTTGTGAATATACAAATTTTCTGACTAATTAAGAGGTCCACACATTAAGAAAAAAACAAAAAAAGATACAAAGATATATAACTTTTGTTAAGATTGATCCAAAGTTGCAGCAACTTATTCATCCATTGAATAGCTTATTAAAACCGTCCATCATATTGCTTAAGGTGTTCAGTAGCTTGTTCATCCAGAGATGGATTGCAAAATATATAAATTTTCGCATTATCTTTATTTTTACAAGTTCATTGTGGATCTTGGACCAATCACTAAGATTTGTGTTATATTTAACAGGTGGTTTCAAAGCAGTTTTATGATTGTGTGAATTTGAAAAGAGGTTTTCGAGTTTCTTTATAATTGATCTGTTTTGATTATATAAAAAATATACATGGCAAAAACGGGATTTTAGATTATTATTTTGGTGAAGAATCATTAGAATTTGACGAAAAAATATTTGGAAAAGCTATCAAAAATTGCCTACCTAGTGGCCTATAGGAGAAGCAACTCTCGCATAGGAGCTACATACTAGAGATTCTTCTTAGGTGAGCTTCTCAGTCAGCAATACACCCCGAGAAGTAGAAATAATTACAATCCCTATCGCATTTAAAATTTTAGGAATTTGTTGATATTTAGAATAGATTTGTAGATTGAGTCAACTAATTCGTTCCAAATTTAGATTAAGATAAAAAAGTATATTTTGAGCCTCAAAATTTTTATTATAGTATAATCTAAATCTTAACGTTTTAAAGCATTCAATTTGAACCTTAACATTTTCAAAAAGTTTAAGATAAACTTTAAGTACATGAAAAATTTGACAAGTTTAACTATTCGTCAGTTAAATGTCACGTCATCGTTGAGGTGATACTATTAGTTATTTTTTACATTGTGGTAGTAAGTCTCACTACCATTCGGCCAAGTGAGACCCACTATCAAAATTTTGAAAATAAACTTCAGCTATTTATAGTTATTCTTGAGAATGATTTGGCTATCGAAACCATTTCTTAGGTGATCAAAGATAAATTAGAGATTAAGTTATGGAAAAAAAAGCCAGTTTATGGTCAAATAATTTCCTTTTGCATATCAGATAATGAGATTAGTTAGGGATTTAAATAATCTAGTTAAATTAATTATGGATGAAGATTAATTATTATAATTAGATCCCATAATCATCTTATCACTACTACCACTAAAATTCAGGCCCCTGCACAGCAATAAGTTGCTCTCCCTCAAACCCGAATTCCCCTCTCTACTCCAACCAGACCACCTTTGTTCTTTACTTGCCTAGAATTTTCTACTTGATCTTTCATCGAAGTAGACCTCCTCCTTCTTAGAGTCTCTTTTCTTCCAACATTTATGGTGCATAGATTTAGCTTTACTAATCGGGCGAAAAGGCCTTACCTTGAAAAGACGCTAATAAACTATGAATAGAAGTGATCAACATCTTTGTTGCAGTAAACATTTTGGTGACATTGACTTGCTTACTTTCTAGGTTTGGTGTTGATTGTTATTGCTAACTTAAACAAAGTCAACAAAGAAAGGTAGCCGACTTCAATAGTCAAAAATAGAAGGAAGAAGAAAGAAAAAGAGGCAGCTATGGGCAATCTGTCCACAGCTGTAAATGCGTCTGGGAGGCTTATAAATAGGCCTCCCCAGACGATTGTAGTATTATCCTAAAAATCTCTTCTTCTATTAAATCCCTACAAAAATTTAAAGAATGTTTTTTTTCCTATTTAATGAAAGAGTTAGTGTTTTTATTTGTAAAATAGAGAGAGGTTGTATTTCTAAATTTCATAGTGAAATTTTTGCTTCCTACCCGTGGTTTTTACCTTAATTTATTTGGGAATATTTCATGTAAAATCTGTGTGTTCATTACTATTCCTTCAGTCCTATTTAGCTGCGAACTTGCTCTAACCCGGTCGATTTTCACAACAAGTGGTATTAGAGCCTGGTGAGAAAATTATGATGAATTTTTTGGTACAATCCGTTTGGAGTTCGGGTGAGCACAGTGAAAGTTGGTGAATAGTAACCTTGAAAGGTGACAATTGTTCATGCATTTATTTTTGCATTATACTCTGCAGTTACTGTAATTCAAGTATACAATACTATTCACTATACGGTACTATTCATACTTACAGGGTACAGTATTATTCATACGTATGAGCACAATACTATTCCTATGTACGGGTACGATACTATTCATACATATAGGTATTATTCACGTGAAATAGTAGGAGCTAAATTTTGTTCATGATAGAAGTAATGGCGGCAAAATTTGAGATTGAAAAGTTCAATGGGAGTAATTTCTCATTGTGGAAGTTGAAGATGAAGGCTATCTTAAGAAAAGATAATTGTTTAGCGGCTATCAGCCAAAGACCGGTAACATTCACAAATGATAATGAGTGGAATGAGATGGATGGGAATACTATTGCAAATCTTAATCTGGCATTAACAGATGGGGTGTTGTCAAGCATAGAGGAGAAGAAGACGACAAAAGAGATTTGGGATCATCTCACAAAATTGTATGAGGCCAAATCACTGCACAACAAAATTTCCCTTAAGAGGAAACTATATACTCTTTGTATGGAGGAATCTACTTCGGTGATAGAGCACATCAATACTTTGAATACTTTATCCTCTTAACTTACTTTGTTGGGTTGTAAAATAGAGTCAAATAAACGTGTTGAGCTTCTACTTCAAAGTTTACCTGATTCGTATGATCAACTTATCATCAATTTAACAAATAATGTCCTTACAGATGTTCTAGTTTTCGATGATGTTGCAGCTACTATCCTAGAAGAGGAAAATCGGCATAAGAATAAGGAAGACAAGTAGGCCAGTTCACAATATACAGAGGTCTTGACGGTGATGAGAGGGAGATCAACAGAACGAGGTCAAACTGCAAACCAAACTCATGGTAGATCAAAATCAAGAAGTAAGAAGAATTTAAAATGTTACAATTGTGGCAAGAAAGGTCACCTGAAGAAAG
>JAOQMM010000002.1:3627509-3651562 GCA_027563515.1 Erythroxylum platyclados
AATATAATAATTAAAAACTTAATATAATTGAATGTGTTATCGCTATTATATTAATGACACGGTAAATTATATAAAACTACGACGAACTTAAAATTCACATAAAAATTCGAAACACATTTAGGTCATTAATTATATCATAAATAATATGAATAGATACTTAAACTTAAATAAGGCCATCAATAATAACAACAATTCAATTAGTTACTCAAGTTACTGGATTAACAAAAGGCATTGCAGCAAAATCAATATTTAGTAATTGATGTAATAAACTAAAAAAATTTGACATTAAAGATTAATTAATACTGTAAAAAGTTGTTTAAGATGTTGATGAACCAATTCCTTACTATATTATAAGTTCAAATTTTCTGTGCCTGTTATTCTGTTTTTTACACTAAAATGATGTCGTTTTATATATATGTACACATAAAGTGATATCGTTTTGGGCCAAAAATAAGATTAGAATAAAGTAATGGCCTGTAATATATTCAAGTAGTCAAAGATGAGAGCTGAAGCTATTATCACATCATATTCAAGTGATGACAAACTTGTAGGATGTATGTGTGTTCCTCTTTCATTTTCCAAAACACGACAACAAATCTAGAGCTAGGCGTACTTGACAAAGAGTCGTTGTTTTCTCTTACTCAGATTTGTTTATTCTCTTCTGCCAAATTCGATGTATGAAACACTTTTTTCTTTCTTTTTTTATAAAAAAGCTAATCAACATTGTGCCACTTTGCCCAGAAAACAGTATCAAAGTTTCCACGAAACTTTAATGAGAAAATCTGGAGAAATCACCAATTTAAAGAGGTTATGTAAGCAACTGCTGCAATTCCGATAAATGGAAAGCAAGTGCTTTTGATTTTAGGCTGAAGCATGCATGCATGCATTGCATATGCCTCAAAAGTCCAAAAAAAAATAAAAAAAGAAAAAGAAAAAGGAAAAACAACCACCGTCGAATTATCCGGTACTTGCAAATCATCTCTTTTGCTTTATTTCTTTAATAAGCATATATGGAATATGGAAAATAGAGAAAAGCATAAATCTGCAAAAGCGACCCCACGCTTAATCATTGGTTCACACACTTTATTTGGGTGAGTTACTTATAATTCAAGTAATTTTAAATAAACAATTTTAAAATTTTAAAAATATTTAAAATAATAATAATAATAAAACACGTATGATATAAATATTATATTTAAATTAATTAAATATTATTAACACAATAATTTAATCAATTCTTAAATTCGTTTCAAATCAATATTAAATTTAAAAGTTGAATATTATTTAATTAATTTGTATGTAATATTCATATTAATTATTTATTATTTTTTAAGAAAAATTTAAGAAAACTATTTCAAAATTTAAAATATAAAGAAAATTTAAAATTTTATTTAAATTACAAAAAAGCTCCAATCTGCTATCCTACTTTATTACTTGTTTTGGCAAAATTGCATATTAACGTGGAAGAAGAATCAAAAAAGGAATCCATCGGGTTTTGGTTTAAAGCAATCATTTTGTTGACTGAAGTATTATCTTAAAAAAAAGTATAGATACACTATCTCAATTACTCTATTTTAATCTTATTTTTGTTTAAAAACATTGTCATTTTATGTTTATTCATACATAAAATGATATTATTTTATAACAGAACATAATTAGAAGAGGATAATTAGTACAAAAGATTTGATGCCCAAAAATAACATATGCCCTCCCCTGGATTATCAGAGATTGAATTAATTAAAAACTAGTCACTTCACTACAGTCCAACCTCACTACAACCAGAGATGGAGAGTGGAGAGGGAGAGGGAGACCAAGTCTCGTTGACTGGAAGAAAGATAGATAGATACACATAGCATAGAATGAGAAAGGAAATGCGTTAGTACGTCCGTTTCAAGTTTTATACCATGGAGGGATTGCAACGGAGGTTGGACCGGAACGGAGGTTTAAAGTATAATTAGTGTTAGATTATAAAAATGATAAGCCCCCATTAAAGAAAAACACCATTAATTAAATGGCTTCACAATCCCCCACAAACCTATGTTTTGATTCCAATTCCATTGCCTCTTAATCATGTTACCATCTTAACATTTTTCTTCATCCTAACCAAATTATAATAATTACTCCAGCTCTCTAAACCAAGAGCCACGCTAATTAGTCAACAAACTTGACCTGTGAGAGAGAGAGAGAGAGAGAAAAGCAAATATTAATGTTTCGTTTAAAAGATAAATGCAAATTGATTCATCTAAATACAAGACGGAAGAGTGGTACGTAGTACGTACGCGCCTTCTTTAACAGGTGACTGTGATGTACTGACGTCCTCTTTCTTCTGTCCCTCGAAATCGAAAGCTTACTTCTCTATTATTTATAGGTAATATAGTATCTTAAGTTTGAAAGCAAGTCTTATCTCTCTATCTCTATCCAATCCCTATCTGATTGTGACCCTACTCTACTACTGGCCAACCCCTAATAGAGACCACAAATACTACATATACAAATCATCCAAGACTCAGCTTTTCTTTGCTATTTCACAGAACTCCATTGATTTAGTTTGATCATCTAGATTAGATCTATAGAATAAAAAGAGAGAGAAACTTGAGTGGTGTGTGTATGTGTATGTGTTTGTATAATGGATAAAAGCTGTCAATCCTCTGGAGACTCTACCATCACCAGCAGTAGTAGTGCCAACAATAACAACAGGGATCAGTACCTCAAGAACTTGAACAAACTCTCCCATAAGATTTCCAAACCCATCATCACAAAAAAGCCACCTTTTGATCAGACCACAACCCTTAATCAGCCACCACTAGAACAATCACAGCCACAAACGACGCAGCACCAGCAAAATCTGCAGGCTCAGCAACATCAGCCGCCGGTGTACAACATCAATAAGAATGATTTTAGAGACGTGGTCCAGAAACTCACCGGATCACCGGCTCACGAGAGGATCTCTAACCCTTCGCCTATTCAACCACCCAAGCCTCCGAGCTCACGCCTGCAGCGTATCCGCTCTCCTCCCCTCGAACACGTTAGCAACCGCCCTCCTCCCTTGCTAAACAGCGCCGCCGCCCCTCCTCACCAACCACCGTTTGTCCACGGAGCTTCTACTTCCGCCAGCGGTCTTATCCACCGCCCTGCAGCGCCTCTCTCCCCACTGCCTCCATTTCCGGCCGTCCACGCGGCGGCCGAATCGCCGGTTTCTGCCTACATGCGTTACCTCCAGAACTCATTCTCTGCTGCCGATTCAAGCAAACAGTTCGCCGGCTTCTCGCCGTTGGCTCCTCTAGCGTCTCCTCGCTGGAACAATCTAGTTCCTCCTACGCAGGAGTTAGCTCCGCCACAGACTTCAGGGATGGTTACGTCACAGCCGTCGTTACAGTTACCGTCGTCACCGTTACCATTCGGTTGCTTGAACTCGCCTCGGTCACCCTATCCTTTACTTTCACCAAGTTTGTTGCTTTCACCTTCTTCGTTCCCGCTCTCTCCTACGCTGCCTGTCCCAAGCCCAACTTGGAGAGGTCTTTGAAGATTCTCTCCCTTTCTTTCTTCAGGTAAGTGCGACAGAAACGCTGTCGTTCTAGTGCTAGCCATAGGATTAGGGTAAACACAAGTTTTGTACATATTTTGGGATTTGAGTGGCACTGGTTAATTTGAAAGAGATGGTTACTTGGTGTTGTATATGGGGTTATCAAGAAAACATGTGAAATGGGAAACTCCAGACTTACTTTTGTTGTTCTGTTGGATATCTTAGATCAGACGGTTAAATTTAGATGGATGCTACTGATGTTCTTGCTGTCATTTACGTTTCAGAAAGGCACACTAACCTGTTTTCTTCTTATGTGTGTGTACCAATTTGATTTAGCCATTCATTGTATTTGTTTGTTCAATTTGTGTTACTGCAATATTTGATGTTGTATTCTCCAATTTAACGTTATGTCTTTGATAGCTTTCCTCATGCATGGTTGGTGGCCAATGTTGCACTGCTCTTGTCAATTCCTTTAAAATGACCAAAGATTTTTCAATTGTATTATTGGAAACCTGCTTGTTTTTGCAAGATACCGGTAAAGCGTTAATCACGTTGATGTCCCTCTTGCACGTTTGAGAGACTTCTGAGATGACCCGTCAGAGATATAAATTGATTACTTGAATTTTGATGTTGAAATAGAAACCTCTATTTGCTAGTCAATGCTTTCGTGTAACACTAGGAACAATCTTATATATGCATTCTTAATTTCTTGCTAGGAAAGGATTTCTATTTAGACTGCATCATTTTGAAAAGCTTTGCAAGAATCTTGCTTGAGGGTATAAACGTAATGGAAGTTGGTTGCTGGTGTTACAGCTTGTTAAGTGGTAGTTCTGAATTTTCAATCTGTTTGGCTATAGTCATTGGTGATTTACTTGGATGCTAGCGAATCAGAATTAGCTTCACTCACTAACCATTCTGAATGGTCTTCATACATCATTGTGCTTTGAATTTTTCTTAGCTGAGGAGTCTTGACAAACTATTAACGTGTGGACTCTCGAGTGATAATTTTCCACGTTCAAAATTTAATGGGCGTGTGTATGTGTGTGTATATATATATATATATATCAATATCATCTTCCATGCTTTATTCTAGGAATTATTGCGTTGGAAGATGTCAAAGATAGTTTAGGGTTGGAAGTTTTATTAAGGCACTGTTAAATATCATTAATTTGAAGGGTGAAGTCATGTTTATTTAGTCCAAGTTCTGGTAAATCATAGATGCTTAGGTTCCTAGTTAATGCCCTCAGACACAGATCTTGTAGTACAACGGTGAGTCAGCTAGATGAACTTATGCTTCTAAAAGCAGAGGTGGTGGAGAAACCTCAAGGACTATTCTCTCGAAAGATTTTTCTACTGCAACTTGTTATTCTCCTTGTTTCAGTACTTGTGTTGATTGGTGTTTGAACCTTGTTATGTAGATGACTTTGCATTAAACCGGTCCCAGATTGTCATAAATCTTCTAGTCTCCTTCTAAGGGTCCTCAAACGAAGACAATTAGATTGGTTGGTGGGGAAGATTGGGGCATACCATCCTATCTAGAGCTTGGGGATATAAATTTGTTGTACCTTGCTTTGATTTTCAGGGACTATGCAATTGCAAGTTCCACAGAAGACTATTATTGTTTGGCCCTTTCCCTTGATTGACATTCTGATCTATAACTTGGATTTGCTATGATGTTAATATTTTATGAATAGTCAGGCGGGCAAGTGTGAAGAAAAATTGTGATACCGAAATTTGATAAATACAGCCCTTGCTGTATGTCACGAGGGCGAGATAGAAAACCTTTCGGCCTGGTAGTATCCATCGAATAGATGCAGTGAAGGGGAATAAATGCAAGATATTAAAAATGCTTCCACCAGACTAAATGGCTTGATGTATTATTAGCTTATGGCATTGGTGGTCCTTAACAGGTGTCATAAAATCGTCTTGATCTTTCTCTGTCTCGATCATTTTGGGGTGATGGGCCGGGGTTATTATTGGAATTTGGAGATGGTTTTTTGATGTTCGAGGTTTTACTTCTTAGGCTGGATTAGTGACACACATGGTACGAGCTCGTCAGTAGTTACTTCGTTACTGTTTCAAAGCGGCTTATTCTTAGGGGTATTAGACGTGAAGAGATGCCAATGATACTTGCATAAAATTTATGCCAAGGTTTCTAGATTCGCACAATACGGTAAATGTGAATACAGCGATAGGGATGGAGACTTCTTGATACATTAAAGGACGGTTCTAGGCTTGTGATTAATCCATGTGCATGAAATATTCTGTTGGTCAAAGAATTTGAGCTAGAGATTGTTAACAAAGTGAGAACCGAACTTTTAGGTTCTAGGTTAGGTTCTAGGTAATCGATCTTTTAGCGTTCTTGGCATTATTAGGGGCTTCTATTCAATAGATTCAAATGAACTAGAACTTAAAGTCTTTGAAGAGGATTGACTCGAACATGAAACATATTAATATTTTTTTTAATGTAGGTTTATGAACGCAAACTTAAATCGATGGAAACCTTTACTTATTACTAACACACAAAAGAAAAAGGGTCTCACAAGAAAAAATGTGAAGTTGGATGTCATCCAGGCTCGAAGTGAACCAAAAATCTTTGCAATAGACCGTAAATAAGTTGGCTCGGGTTATATTGGTATGGTAAATGTTGCACAGATAGCCATATCTGTCCAGATTGTTACTTGCCCCGCAATTTCAGGAAGAAAATACGTTGAAGCTCGAAAGAGGGAGACGTTACAAGATGCGAGGATTTTAAATGAAACTTTTGTGGAAAAACATGAGGCAAATCCTTAGAAGGGAAAAGGGTTCTGATGGATAAGCCAATCTTAACTAGGCATGCATCATACTGCCTAGTGAAATGGTAAATTACCAGTTTTGAGTAGAGATGACAGCTGAAACTTAAGGCCCAATTTAGCTTAAATTTCATCCAAAATTTAATCAAATTTTAAACATCACCCAAACCTTATCTGACTTCATAAGCCCAAAAAATAAAAATATATAAGACTGTCATTCGTAAGAAAAAAAAGATCGGCCTTAGGTCATGAAGCTCGGACCCGTACCCAACCCAAAGATTAAAACTCCAAAAGGTTTAAACCGGGTTCAAAGCCTACAAAAAAGTTTTGAGTACAACTCAAAATTTTCATTAACTTCGGACCAAGCCCGTTTAACATCCCTAGTTCCACGTAAATGGCTGCAATGGCATTATATTGTGCTATCCAACGGATCAGAGAGACGAATCATAAAGCTAAAAGCCATGCTAGCAACAAGTCGCAAATGGAAAAGTTCATTGACAGGCGTAACTTGCGAACAGCTAAATGATAAAGATAATACAGAACCCAGCTAAGCATGAGTCACTAAATTCGTTATCCACACAAACGTTCAAGAGCGTGCACTTGCAAAAATACAATCCAACTAAATTAAAGCACATGATTGCGGAAAATGTATACATTCCAATACATGTAAAGATGGAAGAAATTGTAGGAGATGGGGGAAAATAACCAGAGGTGCATATTTTACCACAACGCAACATGTGCAGGTAATTCAAGTATACAAAACGGTCAAAAGAGCAAGTGCATATATGAAAAGCTTGAATATTATCAAGGAAATAGGGGGTAATTCAAAAACACAGCTTGATATGACAAACTAAAAGTAACGCAGGCTTAACACGTCCACAAATCATAATCAAGATAAGAATATCTAGAAGAAGAAAAAAAAAACTCAGAATAACTAGCAAATTAGCAACAAGCACTTTCTCCTATTAAAAACATATATAGCGGAGAAGTTCAGCCCCCAATTTACACTAGGGCAACCAGCTCACTGCTGTTCCTCGCTAGGCTTGGGTGCTTCTTTAATCTCGTCAGCTCCATCATCCTAAAATACATATTAATCAAATATCAGTATTTTGACTTTAGGTTAACCAAAAACCAGTATTTTGACTTGTATACTAAAAGAAAAGAATTAAGCGCTAAACGTAAAGATTAATAGACAATGGTAAAACAAAAGACAAACCTGCATGTCAGAGGTCCACAGAGTGAGATTGTCACGAAGAAGTTGCATGATCAAAGTGCTGTCCTTGTATGACTCCTCGCCCAGGGTATCCAACTCTGCTATTGCTTCATCAAAAGCCTGAAAATTCACGAGTAAACAGCGAAAAGCCATTAAACATTAGTCAATTCTCACAACGGTTCAGTAAAGGCAATTATATACAAACCAACCCTTAATATTCACGAGTAAACAGCAGCAACGCAATGAACACTAGTCAATTCTCACAACATTTCAGTAAAAGCTATTATATACAAGCCAACCCTTGAGCATTTCGAATACGTAAAATGGAAATAATTCGAAATTCACATTAAAGTTCCATTCTTGCGTAGATTTTCTCATCAATCATCGAGGGAATAGACATTGTTAAACTTTTAAAATCAAAATGCCGTTCCTAATAGTGAATTGCTTCAAAGACACACACAAAAAAGTGAATCGCGAACCTGTTTAGCAAGATTGCAAGCACGATCAGGAGAGTTGAGAATCTCATAATAAAACACCGAGAAATTAAGAGCCAATCCCAGACGGATGGGATGGGTAGGAGCCAGCTCTCCGTTAGCAATATCCTGTAGCAACCACAAAATCAAATATTACAAACGAGTCCAAGCACGTGCGATCCAAACTCTAATCGACAACGGCTTTCAAACAGAAATCTAACTGAGAAAAACCTGAGCCGATTTGTAAGCAGAGAGGGTACTCTCAGCAGCCTCCTTCCTCTCAGCGCCAAGCTTGAACTCGGCAAGATACCTATGGTAATCGCCTTTCATCTTCAAATAGAAAACCTTGGAATCACCAGATGTCGCAGAGGGAATCAATCTGGTGTCGAGCAGCTTCAATATCCCGTCGCAGATGTTGGACAGCTCCTTCTCGATCTTGGCCCTGTATTCGCGGATCGCGGACACGTGGTCGTCGTTCCCGCGGCTCTCCTCCTTTTGCTCGATGGACGAGATGATCCGCCACGAGGCGCGTCGAGCTCCTATCACGTTCTTGTAGGCGACGGATAGGAGATTCCGCTCCTCCACGGTGAGCTCCTCGTTGTCGACGGAAGCCGACACCTTCTCCATGAACTCAACCATCTCCTCGTAGCGCTCCGCCTGCTCGGCCAGCTTCGCCATGTACACGTTCTCCTCGCGAGCCACCGCCATTGTAAACACAAACAGAGAGAGAAAGAGAGAGAATAGATCTAATTTTCTTTCGGTGATACCGAGAGACAGAGAGGGCGAGAGCGAGAGAGGTTAAAGAGCAGCGAGGATGTGGAGAGGCTAATTTTGGGTGCGGTGATTGCGTTGCTGTGGAAGGGGATCTTCTGGTGAATATGGATTGTGAGCCGTTGGATTCTAGTTTGAGGGTCTGTTTTGATGATGGGTTAGAATATCAGGAGCTGCCAAGCGCGGGTTAAAGAAAGTAAATGAGATGCTGTTTTCTCCTTTTCTCGACTTTTGGGCTTCTCTGGATCAGAGGGGGTGGTTGGGCCCATATAGATATGGACATTCACAGGGTTTCTTTTTTTTTGGCATTATTCACAAGGAAATAGTAGCAATTCGATAACATTATTTGATTTGAATAGTTTGAATTTAAATAAGACTGAAATAATATTATTAGTTTAATTTAATTTATTAATTTTAAATAGAATTTAATTAAGTTTGTTGATCATAAATTATAATATAATTTTTTTTAGTGTATGATTTAAAGTGAATAAATATTTTAAATTTAAAGAATAATAAATTTTGCTTCAACTAATACCAATTACCAAATTTATGAGTTAAATCATGGTTATGGTGTTTCTATCATGTTTTATTAAATTTCATCTATATATTTATATGGAGTTTACATTGATGTGTGGATAAAATTAAATGTTCAGAATTAAAAAATCATAACCCAAATAGAAGATTTCATGTGAGAATCTGCATACGAGTTGAACTACAAAAAATTAGAGAACATATCTTCTGTTCTATTTATGACATTTCAATCACATGTTATTAAATCTTATCCACATATTTACGTAACATCTACATAAATATATAAATTAAATTAAATTACAGAAAAAAAAAAAACAATGCGACATAGAATCAGAAAATTGAGACAAGTTGATGAATAATTAGGGACCGACAGCTGGGAAACATGTACGATGATGTACCACTAGACAGCCGCTTCGTCGGGCCAGGATTCTTTAAATTCCACTAGACAAGAATGCACGCCTGGGCCTTCCATGCTCAAACATTAAATGCTATATTTTAAATGTTTTGGACGATGGACACTTCGTGGGTTTAAACATCCAATCTTAATCTTTTCTTTGTGGCAATTTAGGAGCTTAAGCAAAAGCACCTTTCTATGTATATAGCAAGACAATCAAATATTGCATTTTGACGGGTCAAAGATGTGTGTTTTTGGCATGATAACTTATTTGCAAATAGAATCAATAATCATTACAGTCGATGAGACCAACATTACTGTAAAACTTTATGCCTTGACACGGTCCAAGTTCAAGTGGGATCCGATGATCGGGCTTAGTGAGGTACAACACTATCAATGGGGTAAATGAAAATGTTGGCCTACCAAACCATGTGAAGGAAGTGCTATGAATTAAGTATGGAATTCTGATGCCTATGGCACTATATACAGCTCCTGGCAACTCTCAATTGACCCCTTTGGAATACAATACAACGCATAAAACTAACGAATAGTCCAAGGACTGGTTTAAAATACATAATTTATAAATTATTACATAATCAATCTAAATAATAATTATTTATAAATTCAGCGACATGAAAACAGTCAAGGAACAGACCTGGAACAAAGTACAGAGGTTGTACTATGCCTGCAGTAGCATGTTTCGGCAAGTAGAGTTGCCAACTTTTCAACAGATTCACTTGCTCAAAGATCTTTATGGATAATGGAATTTGGAATTCTGCATCTCCCATTGTTTGTGTGGTCTTATGTTCCTATGTTATATATAAGAAACTAATTTTGGTCATTAAAACAGATAAAATTGAAGCTGTCCATGTTGGCATAGACGAGTGCAGCTTGCCTGGATCTCCAACTTCAGACCCAGCTGGTATCATGCGATTGTTTTGTGTGCAAGGAGTTCCTGAGGAGAGAGACCTCCCAGGTGACCTTGTTTAGCTATGTCACGCCATATTCAGTTGGAACTAGATACAAGCTAGATATAACATGCCTACATAGCACCAAAGTTATACAACCACACGACTCTCGACATAGGTTAGATTAGGACAATGACATTTAAACTAACCACGGGAGCCCAGAAATAATGTTAAACCTTGAAACTAAACATTGCTAAGTCGTCTGTAAGAAGTGAAATTTCTGAGAATCAAACCACCTCATGGTTTGTTTCTTCCTTCTTTGCTGCTTCTTGTTCTTAGAGCTTAGCTTGTATTCTCCATAGAAGTAGGAGGCAAATCCCCACAGGCACATAGCCAAAGCCATGCCCTTTTCGGCATTAAATTGCTCACGCAAGAAAATCACAGCAAAGACTTGTTGGACGGGAACTAAAAGAGATGACACCAGGCCTCCCAAGAGAGATGTGGAGCTGAAGATCACCCCTAAACTCCCTATGATCAAGAACTGCTTTGCTATTGCTGCTAGCACCAGTACTGTATAGTACTTGGCTTCCCCAAGATCGTACTCTGCTGCCTCTTCGGCTATTTCCTAAATGGATCACACATCAAAAGTTGTATCAATAACATGACTCGGAAATTATATAGGGGATAGTTTCAGTTGACTTTAGGAACTACCCTGATATTGGCATAATCATGGAACAAAATTTGGCAGAAATGAGCCCCAGGAGGACAAGTGTTTCAGTATCATGAAATAAGTCTTTGGGTGGCTAAGCATAAACGACTACATTGCAGATTTGCTTTGTACTAGATAAAGAAAACAGAAGTTTTGTCCTGCTTTCAGTTGAAAACCTCTCTTTTTACGGAGTAATGATGACCTAGTTTCCTTCCAGGTTACTGAGCCTTAGACAAATTATTTAGGAGGAGAAAGCAAACCAAAAAAGCTCAGACATAACCTATTACCTGAAAGTCCTGCTTAATGAACATTGGGACGGTGCAAAACACAGTAGCAAACATGGATAAAAGGAACCGAACTTCCATGACAAGTTCGAAGGTGATAGGAGCGGGAGCCTTCAAGTGAGTGTAAACCAGAAAAGCTCAGACATAACCAGTTACCTGAAAGTCCTGGTTAATGAGCATTGGGACGGTGCAAAACACAGTAGCAAACATGGATAAAAGGAACCGAACTTCCATGACAAGTTCGAAGGTGATAGGAGCGGGAGCCTTCAAGTGAGTGTAAACCAGAAAAGCTCAGACATAACCAGTTACCTGAAAGTCCTGGTTAATGAGCATTGGGACGGTGCAAAACAAAGTAGCAAACATGGATACAAGGAACTGAACTTGCATGCCAAGCTCGAAGGTGATAGGAGTGCGAGCCTTCAAGTGAGTGTACTCCACGGCAGGCATTATGAATCCGTGAAGAGCAGCTGCACTAATGGTCATAAAAAAACCCAACACGTATCTTCCATTGGATTCTCCATTTGGTCTATCTCCATTTATGTGAAACCCAAGAATGATAGACCCAAATGTCATCAAAACCACGGCATTTATAGAGCAATGTGTGAATTTGTGCTTGACGATAACATAAGCAAAAACTGCAGTAAAGGCCAACTGGGTAGATCCAAGAAGAGAGGAAACTCAGACAGGAAGATAATATAAACCAAATGAGTAAACATAGCCATCAAGTCCAAGAAGAATTCCCAAGAAGACACTCGCAGCTACCAACCACCGTGTGATAAGTAACCTACTAGTTAGACCTCGAGCCTTGGCTCTCATATGAGATATGGCAATCGGAAGTATCAGAATTCGGAAACCAGAAGTTAGCAACCAAGTGCTGAGCCATTGTTTTTTGCCTCCGTGCAAGAAGTAGACTCTCAGAAGTAAAGGAGCTGCCACTTGACCAACTGACATCAGGGCACAATTGAGAACAATCAGAAACACTTTTGACATTGCTGCTGTGCTCTTGCCGCCTTGACTCCTGCTGGTTGGCTCCTTGATCTGCCTTCATTAATGGATTTGGACTTGAGAAGTGTTGGTTTTGAAGTCGAACTAGTGTTGGGTTATGTAGCCATGGATTTTTCTTAGTTCGCGAGGGTCCTGTGCCATCCCCCTCGTCCACACATTTCACAATCCCAGTTCGTGCATATCAACATCTAGGATTATGCAATTATATTTGAGGGAAAACAAATCAAAAGCATCGAGATTCGTGGAAAAAACTTTCAAAAGCAAGATGATGCTGAAGCCACTAAACTAAATAATGCGACAGAGCAAGTGATTGCCACGTCAGGTTATAGCAATAATGGTTTATTTTATTATCAAATTGATGCACCATCAATAATTAGTAACAGAAAATACACTGTGGACTGCAATAATAACGGATGCATTGTTAGAAAGAACAAATTCACACTTTTCATTTCCTCAGTTGGGAGGAAAAAAAAAAAGGCTCCAGATCATAACGTAATAAAAAATCAAATTATATGAATTATTTAAAAAATAACCACAAAGAGCAAATTCTAAGTATTGTGCATCTAAGAACAATATTTTATATCACATGCAGTATGGTAGAATCTCTCTCTATTAATTAAGGGTAAGACTGCGTATTACTGGACCTTTCTAAATATGATGTCTCAGCAGATTTTCTACTAGATATTGTTATTGTTATATACAACACGATAGAGTAAACTTCCATTTTTATTGGAAGGCGTCTTTTAGGGATTGGAATATGATTAATTTTTTTGTTTAATGACAATTTATATTGCTAATTACAGGTAAAATATTGTTTGGTATTCTAATTTCGGGTGATATTTTTGTTGGGCCAAAATTGGTCATATTATTGGGCCGGATCGGTTATCGGAGCAGAATATTTGTTAATCTATGTCCGGCCCGAACACATCTCTTTATATAAATACTGCGTTGCAAAGGGAAGCCACTCAAAAACCCTAAGCAGAAGGCAAAGGCCGAACATACTTGAATATTTCTTCTTAGCCGCCTCTGCTCGTTTTTCGACCCTAAACATGAAGGTTCGTCCCTTTTTATCGTAACCAATCTAGTTTACTATCAAAACCAATACCCAAGTTTCGATTTTTCATGATTGGGTTGATCTCATTCTTTGTTTTCGCTTTTCTCTGTTGACAGTTCAATATTGCTAATCCCACTACGGGATGCCAAAAGAAGCTTGAAATCGACGATGACCAGAAGCTGTAAGATCTTCCTTACGTCAATGTTTTTATTTCTGTAATTTGTTTCTTTGTTTTTGGTTTAGATTTGCTTAATGGAGAGTTGGAACGTATGCAAGCTTTTAGCTTGGTTCATACTTCAAATTTTTAATGAACGCGTTACTTTAGGCTCTTATTCGATGCAATTGGTTCTAAAACATCAGCCCGAGGCAATGTTATAGGACAAGTATTGGAGAAATTACTTTTGAGGAGAGACCGTAAGATTGCTAGCTGCTTTTGGGATGCAATTTAGAGAAAATATCTGCCATGTGCTTTTGCACTGGGTTTTTTGTGAGAGTTCGATATCGACTTTGATGAGATCTGCAAATGTTCATATAAATTTGAAATATAAACTTCTGAGGCTTCCTTCTGTGATTAGCAATTTGATTAAAGGAAAGTGGTTATATTTCTTTGTTCATTTTTTCTTAGTTTTTAACACTTGAAACAATTTATCTTCATGTTTATTCTTGACCTACTTTTGAATTTTATAGTGATCTGTTGGCTTTGTGTCAAATGTGAAATATGATCCTTTCTGATTCTTAGGTCACTAATGTTGTTGTCACAGCCCTTATCGTTTGTTAATTATTTTCAACAAATATTGCCAATGCTACAATATTTCTCATCTTTAATCCTTTTGAAAACCTGCAGCCGGGCATTTTTTGACAAGAGAATCTCACAGGAGGTCAGTGGAGATGCTCTTGGAGAGGTATGCATTTAAGTCCCCTTGGTTTCACTCTGCTTTCTTGTATAATGTCCATCAGCCAAAACTCTTTTATGTGTTTTTCAGCTACTCACTGTTACTCTAAATACTCCACAGGAATTCAAGGGCTATGTTTTCAAGATTATGGGAGGCTGTGACAAGCAAGGATTCCCTATGAAGCAGGGAGTGTTAACCCCTGGCCGTGTTCGTCTCTTACTTCACAGAGGCAAGTGCTTATTTTATTATATCAGAGAAGCTATGATAGTTTAAGTTGCTAATTCAAAAGTTGTCCTTGATGAAACGTAGACTAATTTTTACTGTTATCTGGACAGGAACCCCCTGTTTCCGTGGATATGGAAGGCGTAATGGAGAGCGTAGGAGGAAGTCTGTTCGTGGGTGTATTGTCAGCCCAGATCTCTCTGTTTTGAACTTGGTAATTGTGAAGAAGGGTGATAACGATCTTCCTGGATTGACTGACACAGAGAAGCCAAGAATGAGAGGTCCTAAGAGGGCATCTAAGATCCGGAAACTCTTCAATCTCTCAAAGGAGGATGATGTTCGAAAGTACGTTAACACCTACCGAAGGTCATTCACAACTAAATCTGGTAAGCATCTCAATGATGCCGGGCATAATCATTTTGTGTGTATGATGTAGCTGCTTTGAGAACGGTAATTGTGCTTCTTTTTATGTTAGATATTCATTTTGTTTTTTTACTGCTGCAGGAAAGAAGGTTAGTAAAGCTCCTAAAATTCAGAGATTGGTGACTCCCCTGACTCTGCAAAGGAAGCGAGCAAGAATTGCTGACAAAAAGAAGAGAATTGCGAAGGCTAAGGCAGAGGCTGCTGAGTACCAGAAGCTCCTTGCAACAAGATTGAAGGAGCAGAGGGAACGCCGGAGTGAGAGCTTAGCCAAGAAAAGATCCAGGCTCTCTGCTGCTTCTAAACCATCAATCGCAGCTTAGGTTAATTCTTCCAATCCATTGAGTTTTGGTATTTAAGATGTATTTCATGGAGTTATCTTGAAGTATATTGAGGTGTTGTGAAGTTCTGGAAGTACTCGGAAACACTAGTTTGTTTTATTGTTAACTTTGGGTCCAACTTTTTTGATGTTTTGATATATGTTCAATGTTTTTCTGTTCCTAATTAATCATGAATTATTGAGCTAATCGACAGTGTGTTTCTTATTTTTTCTGAGATTGTCCTTTGGCAAGTGGGGCAGAACTTTGAAATTGGCATGCTAAATTTCTGTTTACAAATGTTGCATTTTTGGAACGTTTGTATTGATTTGGAGATACTTGGTGTTTCTCTTCATCAGCTGAAAGTTATCCCGAGTATGGGGATCGAGGGACTTGAGGGAGCTGAGATCTTGGAACCCTCTTCATAGGAGGGTTTAACCTTAGATCCGATGTTTTAGTAATATATAATTGACAACCGTTATCTTTATGGCCTCCGTTGTTGCAATCGTGATCTTTTGCTTTAACTAGCCTACTATTGATGTTAACCAACGTGGAGCTTGGGAGAGTTTTAGTCATGTTAACCAACGTGGAGTTTGGTAGAGTTTTAGTAATAGCTTTTCTGGTTTCACTCATTTTGAGTTCTAGGAGCCAAAAATTATCGTGGAAAGAAAGTATGTTCTGTAAGGGCCAAGCAATTTAGAATTGGATCCACTACCAAAAAATTAGCTATAAGAAAACCTATTTATAAGGTTAAAAAGATAACAAATGAAGAGGCAAAGAGTTAGCCAACTATAAATTTAATAGAGGCAAAATTCCTTGAAAGCTCCATCAATCTAAAAGCTAATAAACTCACTCAAGCAGAAAATCGCCATCAAACTGCAAACAGAAAGGAGCACTTCCAAGTGTCGAGCTGGAAAAAGGACTCCATGGACATTGTTCACGTGAGAACCCAAGTCCACTTGCATATTGGGCATAATATCAAAAGAAAAAGACTCAAACTAGGTACTGAATTTTGTTAAAACCCATCTCACCCAATTCTTCCCTGAACATTACTGTCTCGTTTTAAAAACCGAGTCTTTATTCCTTTTTGTTTCTTCACAAGTCTCAAACCAAGTTGTATAAGCACACGTGCCACGATTAAAGCAAATATTACAGCAGCAGTATTTCAAGCAGACACAAAAAACTTAGTCGGAAATAACAAACATATTCTTTTGCAGCCTTCTACAACCCTACATCAGGAATTATAGGTTGTGATCCAATCCTCCTCTTTCTGAGGCGCTCCGCAATGATGAAGGCGAGCTCCAGAGATTGTGAAGCATTGAGCCTAGGGTCACAATGAGTGTGATAGCGTGAGCTCAGATCATCAAATGTCACCGTCCTTGATCCACCAATGCATTCTGTAACATTCTGCCCAGTCATCTCCAGATGAACTCCACCTGGGTTGCTTCCTTCTTGTTCATGTACATCAAAGAATGCTCTCACCTCAGCCTGCCTCAATACAAGTAATAAGTATCATAACACTTATGACGATATTCAACTTTTTTTTTGATGCAAAAAGGATAAATATAGTCAACGAGGTTCACTAACATAAGTTAAAGAATCTGGAAGAGGTAAGCGCAGCAGCAGTACCGGCGATGAACTCACAACCACTATTGTCAAATATTTTATTTGACAACCAACAAACAACTAAGAGCATATCATGATTATCATGCTGAGGGAGATTCAATACTGAGAACAAGTCAATTTCTCACCTACCACACCTAAAACTTGTTGGCATGTCACCTATATTTTGTTGCCTTCACCTTAGTCAATTTCACAAAAAATCAATTTTGCTACTCTTCAAAGCTACCCAAATTTCCATCTTAGCCAACGGAGCTCTAGCTTGCCAAATTTTGAATCATTAAGATCTCTATTATCAAACCCACTAATAGTACCAGATAATGGAACCACCGGATGTTATCCTACCAAGCACTAATTGGTAAGTGGCACATCAATTAATATTACACAGGATCATGAGGCAACCAAAAGCTAATCTCAGAACGCTGCAGAAAAGAATAATTGCTGCCTTTCGATGTCTGTAATTGCCTAACAACTGTAGGAGCAATAACAAGAAGTAAATATATGAGTATACATACCCTGATGGCATCAAATGGACGAGTTTTCAGACCACAAGGAGCCTTTATTGTATTTCCATGCATAGGATCACTGACCCATGTGACAATTAGTCCAGCCCTGCGGACTGCCCTTATGAGATGAGGAAGCTTCACTCGCATATTCTCCGCACCCATTCTTGTGATAATAGTTATTCTCCCTGGTTTGTTCTGAGGATTCAAAATCTCTATGAGCTTAACTAGCTCACTGGGATCCATCTTATCACTCACCTGCAGCAAAACAAACAAAGATATGTAAGAAAACCCCAAGAACTAAAGGTCAATAACAGAAGTTGCGAAACTAGAAATATTGGTATAACAATAGTCTGTTTATTACATCAACATTCAGGCTATATCCATGTCCAAATTTAAATTACAAAACGTAGGCAAGAACTTCTTTCAGAAATAAATTGCAAGCAAGAATTGATCATATGTCAGTTCAAGTTCATGATCATTGGTAAATCAGGTGGCGGTCATTAGTTGTTGTCAGGTTCAATAGAAGACAAAGGAGGTATCAGGAACATATTTTCAACTGAAAAGAATGCATTAAGACAACTCTGGCCAAAGACTGCAAAAGATTAAGTTTCACTGCTTTGTGGAATCTTGCCCTTTTTGCCAAACATGCAGCAGACACTGTATGGAAAATCAGCCAAACTACATGTTATTTAACAAAACATGTTGAATTTGAGAAGATAATGGCAATTTACCTTAATGCCTAGAGGATTTGCAACCCCTCTCAGAAACTCGACATGAGCACCATCAAGCTGTCTGGTGCGTTCCCCAGCCCACAGGAAATGGGCAGAGCAATCATAGTAGAGGCCAGAAGTTGAATCCAGCCTAGTAAGTGATTGCTCATATGGCAAAAGCAAGCACTCATGGGATGTCCAGAATTCAGTAGTTGTCATGATTGGATGGTCAACAGTAAGGCCGGCTGCAGCCATGAATCCAAGGGCCTCATCAACCCTGTGAGCAAGTTCCCGGTATCTACCACAACAAGAAAAATGGAGAGCAAGTCAGATTAAACTACCTTTGTCAAATGGAAGAAAAGCCTTCATCACTCGTGCTTTCATAAACTTTATTACAAATCATTTCTATACAAGATTCAGATATGTGATTTTATAATAATATTGTGACCAACTAGATGGTTATTTTGGTTTTCAAGTTTCTATATGTCCAGTTGTTAACAAGAGTGTGAGTGTTGCCTATGAGCTGCTGTCCAAGTTCTCACATAACCTAAACGTGATGCACGTGGAACCAGCACACTCGATCCATCGATATCGATGTAATTTATCTTTTTTTCCCTAAATGTAATTGGATGGGAACAAGGACATTAATAACATTGTATGCCAAAACTGGACCAAGTGTCAAAAAGAGAATGTATGAAGTGTATTAAACAAGAGATGACACTATGCAGATTCCATAAGGCCAACCAAAACACGACAAGCTAATGATTGTCAAATTGTTATAAGTCAGGGATACAATCTTGAACATGTAACTTGCCAATATTTATGCAGTAACTTGCACAATTCAGAATCTTTACCCAACAAATTTATAAAAAGCAGACAGCCATGTAAAACAAGACACGAAACTTTTGTTCAAAACATCTTACACTTCACCTGAAAACTTATTACCAATGCAAGGTATCTCAAACAAAAAAGGAAAGAAAAGAAAGAAAGTTACTTGATTTGAATTTACCTATCACCCTGTTCACTATGCTCGGTGAAATCCAGATTCCACTGTGTAACCCTCTGCATAGCTGCATAACCACCAGTAGCAAACGCCCTCAGAAGATTTAAGGTCGCTGCTGATTGACAATAAGCTCTAATCAACCTCTGCGGGTCTGGTATCCTTGCCTTTTCTTCAAAAGCATCGCCGTTGATGTTGTCTCCTCTGTAACTCGGCAACTTCACTCCATTCTTTTCCTCAAAAGGATCTGATCTTGGTTTGGCAAACTGACCTGCCATCCTCCCCACCTACAGGGCCAATAAAAACCATTCTTTTATCCAATTTCTGATATAATAACTTATGTAGTTAATCACCGCACGAAGTAAATAATAAACAAAGTACAAAACACAAGTTAAAGGTTCTTTCTTTACCAGGTTCACATAATAAACAAAGTACAAAACACAAGTTAAGGGTTCTTTCTTTACCAGGTCTCAATTGGTTTGTGCTACAGCAATGACTAAACACGCATGCAGAAGAGTGAAAGCAATTACACGCACCTTGACAACGGGCATTTGACCACCAAACATCAAAACAGCACCCATCTGAAGTAAAATCCTAAAAGTGTCACGAATGTTGTTAGCATTGAACTCTTTGAAACTCTCCGCACAATCACCACCTTGCAGCAGAAAAGCCTTTCCCATTGCAGCTTCAGCGAGCCTCTCCTCCAATTTCCGCGCCTCACCGGCGAACACAATGGGGGGGAACGCATCGAGCGTCCTGAGAACCGATTCAAGCTCCTCCTTATCTTGATATTCCGGTAACTGTAGCGCCTTCTTCAATTTCCAGCTCTCCAAGCTCCATTCATCAGAACCCACATTGGTCTTCGACGGCATAGTCGTCGGTTTCGGTGCAGTTACAGCTTTAGCCGGCTGCGGTTGTTGCGACTGCTTGCCAGAGACAATGGGGTTCTTGGCCGGCTCGGCGGCGTGCACGGCGGCGACACGGAGTAGGGATCTGTGGTTGGTGGTTGTGAGGAAGGAAGGTTGGTGGGGTTTGTTGGAAACGAAGGATTTGGTGGGAAGCATGGAGCTACCAGGGAGAGACATTGCGTGAGTGAAGTCTGATCTTCTTCGGAGAGATGGAAGCAAAAGAACAGGGAATTTAATTGAATGTAAAGTCCCTGAAAAAGAGAGAGGAGTTACAGAGGAGAGAGGGGTTTTATAACGCAAGATTTTGGTGAGGAAGAAGACATGACTCTGACAATGTGTTGTGTCTGGTAGAGCGACGTGATGTGGTGACGGTAGGTGAGACGCAGGGGTAAATTTGGCAATTCACTAGATTTATTTTACTAGATTTGTCCTATTAATTACGATTAGTGTGCTAATGAATCTTTCTTTCTGAACCGAGCGGCTTGGCTTGGCTGTTGTGTTGTAGCTTACCAGTCGTGACCAACTCATTTTAAATACAACTTTTTACCATCTTATTAGGGGTTAGTTTGGTTTGAATTCAAGTCCAGTTCCATGAATCTAGACAAAAATCCAAATGCAATAAATGATAGACTTAGTTAATACGCGAGCTGAGTCAAAAGTTTTATCGTATCTAATTATGAAGAAGAGCCTTCACAGCAGTTACAAGCTAGCTTCTTGGTCTTGGCAAAGACTTTGAATTCAAAGTGAGCAGATAAAACGTTCATACCAATAAATTGACGCAAGGGAGAAGAGCTGAAGGAGAGGATAGTTTCATGCAATGCAATCCAGGTTCAGGCCTAACGAGTAACGAGTTAATACAATGATCTGTGCTCCTTTGAGTTCATGTTCGGCGTCTGGTATTAGACCAGCATATGCTAAAAAGATTCCAAGAAAGAAGATATCGAAATCTGTTTATGCTGGAATATCCTTTACTACTTGTAAGACTACACAGCCATATAAACCTTTGGTTCAGGTTTTTATTGATAATAATTAAATGAATTTTTTAATCATTTATATAATATTTATTCGTAAATAATAATAATAGATATATTATATTTAAAATAAATAATTAATTAAAATATAAATAATTATTTATTAATATATTAATTATTAAAATTTATGTTGTTTAAAGTATTTTGAATTTTAAATATAATTATTCAAATATTTGAAAATAATTAAAATAATAATTAATTAAAATATACTAACATTAATTCTTACTAATAATTCATTTTAAATAAATAAATAAGTAAAATATATATGTAATTAAGGGTAAACTGAATTATAATAAATATATAATTTTAGTTCTTAGGGTTTTTATAAAACTTGCATTTGAGTATTAGGGTATTTCCTTTAAGTCCTTTGTTTACATTTTCTCCCCGTACTTTACCCGTTATCATCACTTGCATTGTCAAGTCAAGACTCGGAGCATCTCAGTTCCTCCACATGTGGATATAGTTGTCAACAAATATTGATTAATCCTCTCGTTGATCCTTAATATTTATTAATCCATTCGTAGTTCACGAGGGGATAACGGAGGGACATAATGGCATATAATTCCACCATACAACTTTAAAATCAACATTTTATGACTGAGTTACAGACTTTTCAACTCGTTTGTCACTTACCAAGAAATTCATACGTGGGTGAGTATTTTATGTATAAATAACAAGTTGTATTGTAATTATAGTTAGAAGCACATACACAGGTTGGTCAAAAAATCTGATAAAAAGTTACAATGATTCGATTTAACTTTTAAGTTAACTCAAGAATTATACAGGAGAGATATTAATTATATACAATATTTTTTAAATAATTTTTGAAAAAAAGCTATTTTATAACTTAAGCGAGTCATATTTTAGTTACAATAAGAAATTTTATTAATTATTCCAAAGCCTACTCTTAATGGGTTGATTCAATAATTAGGATAAAGCCAACCAGAGCCTTGGCTGGGACTGGAAGAGATAACCTAAGCCATGAGATTTGGCTTGTGTTTCTAGCTATGATAATAATTATAAAAAATAAAAATAAAAAAGAACGAGGAATTTACAAACAGACCCCTTGGCATCTCAATGACTTACTAATAATAAGATAAAAGGGAAAAGCCCAAATTGACTACCTCCATCCACCTACCCTCTCCTCCTCCGTTTTCCACTTCCGCAACCCTCCTACCTCCATCCACTATCTCTTCTCTTGCCCACAGAGTGCCTATCTCATCACTACATCACCCTCTGCATATTCTTAAATTCTCTCTTTTGGCTTTTAACATTTTCTTTATCTCTTAACTTTGATGATATCTTGAAAACTTTACGAAATGGAAGGAATAAATTTTAGTTGTCGATGTTCTATTACTCTAGCTTTTTGTAATTTATAAACTCACATGTTCCTTGTAGGATTAGATGGACTGACGGACCATATAAAGAGAGTTGGTGAAGTCACGGCGTCCTCTCACACGTAGTTGGAGAAGTTGGTCTGAATATTAAGTAAACATGGAAATTAGATGGAGGACTTTCAGGAATATTACATATCGATCGCCGTCATTTTCTAGTAAAAGTCTAACATCCCACCATCGAAGCTTTTCATCTGGTCAAATCTCTACCAAACAAAGGTCAGTGTCTTGAATTAATTGTGCTTAAGTTATTATTAAAAAAGAAAAGATAATCATCTTTTATTATGTTAATAATACAAAAAGAAAGCTACGTAGCACCATTAATCTTATAAGTTTCTGTTCGATACTATAGCTTAACGATGCAAATAATGCAGAAGGAATGTACACTCACGGACATCAAAATGAAGATAGACCACTCTCGTTAATTTCAATGTTTATTTCACGAAACAGATCGATCAAGTTTCTTCTCACTCTGATTGTTCAACTGTTCCTATCAAAACCCTAAGATGAGCTACCTGTCTCTCTTTCCCTCTGCTCACTCTTAATGGAGTAAGTTTTTGCTTTCTTCAGAATACAGATGAAGTCATGAAACTGTTATTTGCAAGATCACAGGATTTTCTGTTCTGGGTCCTGAAACTCGCATGGCCCGAGCCGGCCTAGCTGAACCCAATTTTGAGGTTGGCCCATTGGAAATTCCTCATTCTAATAAGAATTCTCTCTCTTTCGCTCTTTACCAAATTCCCGATTTCATATGAGATGATTTCTAAATGTTATAAAAACAAAGTACAAACATATTAAAATAATATGCAAATAAATATTAATTTGCTATTTTATGGTATTTAGATATTAGATTAGGAGGTGTTTGATTCACATGAGATAATAGTAATATGAATAATAATGAATATAATGAAAAATGAGAATGGATATAATTATTATAATTATGATGGTTAGTTAGGACCAAGGTTGCGAATACCGTACCGGATTTGGTTCTGGTACGGTACTGTAACGGTACCGATCAATACCGAGTACCGTTTCGAGTATTTTTTATATTTATAAAATAGTTCCTGAACTTTTTTAGATATTGCAAAATAGTTCATTATTATATTGTACTGTATAATGTATACTTTATAAGTTTACATTAAGTCATTAACTAATTAACCATATTTTCAAAAATCATAATAATATTATTTAATCACTACAATTAATATGAAATAATAATAATTTTCAGATATTTCACATATAAATAATAACTTCAATTAATATGAAAAAAGACATTCATCATCATACAAATATATAAGTAAGAACAATACAAAGTATTTAAAATATTACAATTTCATCACATAATAAATAATAATTACATCAAAACATCCAATAA
>JAOQMM010000002.1:3653982-3665251 GCA_027563515.1 Erythroxylum platyclados
TGGCAGCGTCGACGGCGGCTAGACGGTGGTGGAGAGTGGAGTGGCGTCGAGTGTGGTGGTGAGGCCTCAAATCTGTCGGTGTCGACTGTGGATTGTGCGACGTTCGATGGTGGCGTGACCGCGTGAGGAGGGCGTGCGGTGGTGGCGTCCAGGAGTCGACGTGGGCGTGCGGTGGTGAGGTCTTCTCGCCAGCAGGGAGTAGTGCAACGTCGGAGAGGAGAGCGAGAGAGAGTGCGAGAGTGAGAGTCGGAGAGGTTTAGAGAGAGAGACAAAAATGAGAGGTGAGCTGCAGAGGTCGGGGGGTTTTGGGAAAAATTTTTAAAATTTTGCTAATTGGTTCCTAAATTTTTTAGACTTTACGGTACCGACAGGTATTGGACTGGTATTTTGAATACCGGCTGGTACCAGACAAAAACATCCGATACTTACCGATACTGAAGGCCGGTACCTAAACGCCTGATACCGTTCCGTTTTCTGGTCGGTATGGAACGGTACCCAATACTCTGGTTAGGATAAAGGAATAATTACCATTACTATTGATAGTGGTTAGTTTGTTAAAAATCTTGAGAAATAAAAATAAATTTTTATTTTACATCAAATTTTAATATATTTTAATTAATTATATTTAATTTATGCACTCATTTATGATGACAGAATGTTTAAAATCTAAGTATATTGCAATATTTCCTTTCTAATAACTCTTGAAGAAAAAAATGCTCTAGCATTTACTTACATCAACATATCTTTAGCCAAATAATGTCTTCAAGATACAATTTAATCATAATATTGTTTTGCTAAAAAAAGAAATAAAAATTTGTTTAATTTTTTACATCAAATTTTAATATTTTAATTAATTAATTAATTATATTATATTTTAATTATATATAATTAATTTTAAAAAAGAAATGTCATGGAGAAATGTCACGCCCACGACACTCTTCTCACCGGTGTGTTTCGCTCTAATGTGACACTTGTGCATAACACTTGAATACTTTTCATTCCTCTTACAATAAGGGGATATAGAGTAATGCCCTAATTTAGATATAGAAACATTGTTCATTCAATGATAATATATTACAAACTAACTGTTTTTCATTCTTTACCTATTGATATCTTTCCAAACTCTTTAACTAAGTACTCCCTTAAATCTTAGCATATGAAAAATGGAACCATAATTATCAAAATGGAAAAGCTATCAGTTTAACTATTCATTCGGAATTATGAGAATGAACTGAAATAGGCAGACTAGATAAGATAGGTCCCTGGGAAAGATATGAAAAGGGCAAGCGAACCTTCTCTTTAAATTGAAATGATTGCACCTATTCTTGCCTTTAAACTTTAAATGGAGGACCACAGTTTCATAAGCTCAAGATGGACCCCTTCCCTTGTAAACACAAAATACCCATAAAAGGAAAGGGATTATACAGAAGCGTCGTTAAGTATAGCGATTCTCTTCTTTTATCCTTCTTCACTGCGCATGTACATGGAATTTGTTTTGTTCTTTCAACTTGGTCGGATAAAACAACAGTACATGCAGGTGAATTTGGAAGCACGTAGTGATTGAAAGGTAGGGATTAGGGACCACGGTTTGTTTTTCATGGAAGCCTTGTGGGAGCCATTCCCAGAATGTCAAAATTGTCCACATGCCAGCCAGGATATGTAGTCCTTTAGTGGGTCCTTGGAAAAAGACGAGCACTTAATTAACTTAGAGCTCTTAATGTTTATGAGACCCTTTTCTCTCTTTTATGTTTTCAATCGACCATGACGAGTAATTAAACAAGGCACCAACTCAACCGAGCAGTAGAGCCTTGTTATCCATAATATGGCTTTTTGCCTGGAAACAGAGTTCAGGTACTTGCACCTTTTGAGTATCAATTTTCACCTTGTACTTCCTTACCAGTGAATGATACACTTGTAGTAAAATAAGGTGGTGTAGAAGTGCAAAAGAGGTTGAAATAAAGAAGAAAAGGAGATAAGCGTACGAGAAAAACCTGTAGGACTGAAAAAGAAAGCAATAAAAGTCATAGGCCTTTACGGATAGGGTAGGAAAGGAATCCGTCAGTGGTCAGGAGAATAAGCAAAAGAAAAAGATAAAAGGCAACACGCTTGCGGGATACTACATTGCAATCGAAAGGTTCTACGAGTTGTTAGCACGGTGGTTAGCAGACTGAGGATAAAGTCATCAATTACTCCATCACCATCGCTTCTCTTGCTCAAAATATGGTTGCGTAACCTTTAGTTAAGAGATAAAAGATGGATAACCAGTCTCCCCACCTATGGGAGTCTGATTTAAGTTATCAACATAGCGATGATTTTGGAGGGTTACCTGATCCTGTGCTTGACTCGTTTCAACGCAAGGTATTTTATTTAGTGATAAGTTACATAAACATGGAGAGACAAGAAAGCACATAAGCTCGAAACCTATTGAAACACATGCATCCATACACACTATTACAAGGGTCCAGCAAGATGCATTCAGTATTTGAAGAGAAGGAAGGAAACAATAAGTCACGGAGATGGAGGCCAACCATAGAATCCAGCATCTTCAGTTCCTTCATAGAACCTCAGCTCAAGCTCCTCCAGCCTTTGCTCGTCATCCCACATCTCATCATAACTATCACCATCATAATAATCCGCAACATCACCAGCAAAAAATTCCCAGGGCAAGTACTCTGAAGAGTCTGAGTATCCAGAGCAATCGTCTTCCCAGTCATCCATTTCATAGTGGTCCATTACAAAAGGTCCCAATGTTTTCAACTTCGGGAACTTCTCCTTGAGGAAGCTAACATCGAGTTTTACTTCCCAGCATCCTCTCAGATCCAAATATTCAAGTTCTGGACAGCCTGAAAGAATTTTTGAGACAACATCTGAGCTGATATGAAGATAAGCTATCTCTAAACGTTTCAACTTGGGCATCGTATTGGCAATGGCATAAGCCTCATCATCCTGAGTGAGCTTGTCATAAGTATCTAACGGGTGCATATTCCGGCACAAACCCACAAGTGATGTACAATGTTCTCCAATGGCCTCTAAAGCACAAGCACCAATTTTACCACAGTAGCTCAAATCCAAGAATTTGATCATTGAAAGCCTTCCAGCAATTTGTTCAACTATTGAATCACTAATCTCACTCCTAGGCAATCGCAATGTTTGAAGAGATCCAGCACTTGCAAAATCAAGAAAACAGAAGAAGCCCTTGTCATATAGTGTGTGTCAAAACAGACCACCCCACCAAGACTAGTGTTACTCAAAATGCAGGTGTTTGTTAACTAGTAGATGAAGACTATCATGGGCAACTGAGAATTGCAAGCATGACAATATAAAAACAACATAAAAAGAGGTTCTGATCAGTTTAGCCCATCAAAATTAATAAAGATTTATATGAAATGAAGAAATACGAATGCAATTATTTCTTCACATCGAAATGCAAGCACAACAGAGGGTTCAATAAAAGCTAGGCAATTGAAAGAGGGATTTGAAAGAAAAGTATAGTTCAGCTTACTGCTCCGCCAGGAATAAGAAAATGGAATCATTATGGAGGCCTGAGACACAAAGTTTGCGAATTGATCCAGAGCTTCTCCTAATTAACATGCGAAGCATGCGATCAATGTAGTCTGGGTGGCAATGGTTACTCCATTCCTCAATATCAATCTCTTGCCAACAGTCAGGACCTGAAACAGCTCTACACCACGATTTACAAACTCTTGGGACCACTGTAAGCTTCTCTTGTAGCGAAAGATTGGTGAAGATTAGGCCAAGGGCATCAGGTATCAGCTCATCCCATCGCCGGTACACACCTTCATCCTCCATGGAATCTGCTTAAAAATTAATAATACGGTTAGAAACAGAGCTTTTTTAAGCAAAAGACAACTTGAATCCCATAAGAGACATCACGAATCCCATCTTGTATGGGATCCAATAAATAACAAGATACAAAATTTACTGATTTAGGAGAATTGACATAGAAAATATGCAAAAGTGTAACAAGCGGATATAACCAATGACAGGGCCTGAAGATCTGCATCACGTCCGTAATTACATCATAGAGGTATTTCCTTTCCACAGTAGCCAAATACCCTCAAAGAAACAGATGGGAATCGCGATCTTAGAGAGAAAATCAATGAACATAAGAAACAGCAGCCAGAAACAAGTGATTAAAAAAGTAGGGTGAAGAGGGTGTGAACGTAGACTAAACAAAATAATTGTAACCCAAAAAATAGAAATAATAAACAAAACAAAGGTATTCCGATTATAACAAGGCAAAGACCAAAATTGGGGTAATCGAAAGATGACAAAAGAGCAACTAATCTGGATAAAAAATATCTACCAATAATCCAAAGATCGTTGCATGAATGATGTCTAGGACAGCCACCTGCAAGGATCCACCCGGCTAAAGGAACCCACACGAAGAAGATACTCAAAATGTACAGAATTTAAAGAAAAGCCAATCAAATTGCATGCTCACGCACATAGATGCCAATTAACTTGAAACCCCATTTGGCTATCAAAGATAACAAGCAAAATACAAAACTGTACGGAGACTAACAGAACTAACAACAAAAATGTTGCGTCTTTTCTTTTCAAGCTCTCTTTAGCTCGGCAACGAAACCGCAAACAGAGAATAAAACAGCAAAAGAAAAGAGAACAATTATCGATACCCACATGGAGGAAACTGAGAACTTTACCTTAAGAACTTCAACTAAATTTTTTCTGGACTCGGATTCTGAAACAAAGTCACCGATTTAAACGCCAGAAACACAGGAGAAGAAAGAAGCAGATAACACACTTGAGTTTCGTGAGAATCAGGTAAACAAAGAGAGAGAGAAGAGAAACCTACAAAAATAGACCCATTACCCACCTATTTAAACAGGGCCACCCATTGTCCATACGAGACCGAAAGAAGATCAGAGAGAGAGAGTAAAAAACAAACAAAAGAGTGAAAAGCAAGAAGAGGATACGTATGTGTAAAACTCCAGCACATAATTGTTTAAAGAAAATGTAAAGAGGGACAAAAAGAGAGTGGCTTTTATAGTGTGTGTGTGTGTAGTTTTCGCTTTTCATTTGTAACACCGTGAGAAATGTCAAGCTCGTGGTAAATTATTGTATTTCATTCAATCTTCTAGTTATCAGAACACTTACGGATATGAGGAAAATTAGTTTGAATGTGATTGATTGTCACCGAGATACTGCCTAGATATTTGTGACCAATTGTTGAACTACAGTGTGTATATATATATATATACATGTATGAATATACATATATACACGTATAGAGAGAGAGAAAGAGAGAGGGGGGGTGGGGGGTGTATGTGGGAGTTGGTGGCTATGGCTACGAGTTCCAAAGTCGAAACAGAGCATTATGTGCGTTCGGGGGTTGTACACTTGTACTTGCACCGACAAGAGACTTGAGGAGGAAAGTGGCTCCAAGGCCCAGGTTGAGTGGGTTGGGTTTTTGTTTGGAACAGTATGTAGTTGACTGCCATTGAGTTTGTGCTCTAAAGTTTGACTTCTTTACAGTTCCAAATTCCAGAGATCGATTATTCCGAGAATTTGCAACTTACCACATTTGGCTACGTTTACCTATATATATAATTTTTACACAAGTTCATTGGAAAATTAAAATTGAAAAAAAAAGCCTTAATTGACCTTATCTGCTAGTTGTTGCGTAAACACGATGAAGATGTTTGTAAAATTTTAGATTGGGAAAAGCATTCAATCGACTTATTATATAAGTGAAGATGAGTTTGATGGGATATGGCAAAATATTAAGTTTTACAAGAAATCAGTTAAGGGGCAACCTGGAAAAGTGAAGAAACGGATGGAGAGTCAGCGATGACGATGAGGTTCAGCATCTGGGGCTGAATGATCATAATCTCCGATGTACGCTGCAGTTTTTATTTTTTTTGTGGAAGATAGAAACATTTGTCACAGTTGTCAGGAACGTAATAACCAGTGCTAGTGCTACACATGGCGTCAATATTGTGAACCTGACGTTCCCTCTCTTCTATTCATTGGTACATTATTATCATACTTTTACCGACGTACAGAAAATTTTATAAGACAGTATAATACGGTACCTAATAAATGATATATGCAGAAGACTACAGTGACGTCAAGACGCTCAGAATCTTAAAAGAGAGGTTGCTTCTGACAACGTGAAAAGAGAGTCGGGCAGTATACTTGTTCAGAGCAAAAGGGAGACAGTTGGGACAGTCCTTTTTATTCCAATTCTTTTCCTCTATCTAGGCAGTGATAATTCACCGTCACGAGGTGAAGAACTCAATCCGAAGGTGGATTCAGTTTTTGTATGTTACCGTCGTAGTTAATCAGTGTCCATCAATCAATTCACGGGGCTTTTTTGACAAGCAATCAGTGCTGCCTTTCCGATCAATTACTGCCCTAGTAACTACTGGTACTGGAGTGGATACCAAGAATCTTTCATAAAAATTGCTTTGCTGAAGGCGTAGGCTTGAGCAAGAAAATGAAGAGTAGCTTGATGTCCATCAATCAGCTTTAAAGCCAAATAATTTACTCTTTAATCCAAGCTACAAGTTATCAAGTGCTATTTCATAAAATGAAACTGAAACAGAGAAGATGAATTCCAAGAAATACCTTGGAAGCCTAAATTCATTCTGAATTGATTCTAGCAGAATGGCTCAAACAAAAAGAAGAACAAGTAAACTAGATTATTGAAAAGAAACAAATATCAAATGATATCCACAAGTAAAAACTGAGATATCGAATCGAAATCCTTCTTGTTTCAATCCGTTTGTTTTGCAAACATTAATAACTTTATACGCCGGTAGATTCTAATCAAACATATAATAAATTAATAAATTTCTATGCAACAGATGCAAGGCTGCTGAGACATGCTATGTTACCATCATTTTTGCCTTCTCTGCCACAAATATCCTGTTATAAAATCGGCTCAGGAATGACTGTATCTTGAAACTAAAATTTCAAGTTGTTAAGCACAACTATACGTGGTAGGACTAGACCTCGACTACAAGGTCAATCTGGTATAGCATCAACCGAGACGAGAAAAACCTATTTTCCGTAAATCAAGAAAGAAGAAATTTATGCTAACACCATTCAGCAAAAACACAGGCATTGACTTGATCAAGGATCTCCAAGGCCTATCATCATAGGAGGACTATGGAATCTTCAGGAAATGGAGATGAGGAAAAAAAGATTATTCCGATCCAACTCTGGAATATGAAAATTGTCAATAATAAGGTGCAACCTTGTTTTAAGAACCATTGTCTTCAATCATACGCTCTTACAGAGTTGATAACAGATGCTATTCCCTGGGATAATAAGATATGTTGTCAAAACAAGAGAAATTCTGCATAAAAAACATTTCTAACAACAATCCAACCGGTCCATACTAAGAAATTGCAAATCATAAGACTGTAACAAAAATGAAACATCATGATGTCTAAATTGGCAATTACCACAGGTACACACGTTTTCCAATTAACAAAACATTAAAAGGGGTCCAAAATAAAGACATGAATCCTTTGCAATCAAAATCCAATAAAAAATAAACAAAAGCTTGAGCACTAGGGCACAAGATAAAGGGCCAGGGAATATGCTCCATGGTCAAATCCTATGCTTCCGAATTTTCCCAATTGAACAGAACTAGTAATTTTCCATCAAGCCCTTTATTTTCGCATACAAGTGACTAATGCAGAGCAGTACTGTCCACATAGTAGGGAGATCTAATATTAAATATAAGACAAGAACATTTTGTAGCACTAAAAGGAAACACATCAGCAATGACTGGGGAAATGAGAAAACCATTCTCAATCCAACTTCAAAAGCACCAGTATCCACTAGGAATTCCTACTCTCACTTCCAAAAACATACTTTAGCTTGTCAGTTGCCACATATCAACAATTCATCCAACGTACATGTAAAGAAACTCAGCAATTTCTTTCACATAGAAATCATCATCAATTTATCCCACATTAATCTTAGTTTAGAAGCTTCAAGAAAGTTCCTAAATCCCCAAAAGTATACTGTGATAACTCAATTGATAATGGAAGACAACAAAAGACGTACCACTTAATGAGCCAACCAAACAGAAAATGCTGCATAATTGGCACTTTCTCCAGAACCTCTGCCTTGTACATCTTAAGCATACCACTATTAACCTTGTTCCAAGTATGGACTCCACTGATATCATCCAACATAGGTGAATGCTCCGCGAAGAAACCCTTCTTCACTTTCTTAATATACGCAATGCACGACAAATACATGTACTCATTCGAGAAATTATCCAATATATCCTCATTATGAATCGACTTAGGCTTCATATACTTGTGATCAATCAACTGGGACGATCCAAATATAAATGGCAAGAAGTGGAAATCATCGAGCCCCCAGACCCCATGAGACCCTGCAGGCTCCAAGCAATAATCCAGTTGCAATTTCCTCATTAATTCAAGATACTTCACAAAAACCCTAGCCACAACAGCATGATAATCCTCTTCCCTAATAACTCCCATCTTCGCAAGACAGTAAAGCCAAGCAGCAAAATTGGTCTCGTGACCCGTACCATAATCAATCCGACTCGAATTACCAAAACTATCGATGAAATAAGGAACAATTTCAACCGTCGAAGCTTTAAGATCATCAGGCAAAAACCGAAGCATTAAAGATTCACTCTTTTCTACAAGACGTTCGTGCCAGGTTCTGTACGAAACGTTGCCATAGCGAGCAGCTTGTTCAACCGGAGGGATTTCGCCAACCCATTGAGCGAGGATTTCGATTATTGAGACTATAGACTTTACAACGGGGGATTCGAGGCAAGGGTCGGAGATTTTATGGCTGCGGATGGCGTCAGAGAGAGTGACGACGAAGCCAAGAAAGTTTTTGCCGGAATCGGAGTCGTGGAAGCAGCGGATGTCGTCGGGAGAATGGATTCTTTTAGAGGGAGATTGGAAGTTGTAAGGCGGAGAAATTGTGGGGACCTTTTGGGACTTTGGGACGGGAGCGAGGATTATAGCCTGAGAGTTGTTGTTAGGAGGGATGTTGATGGCCGGGGCGCGAATTGGGCGGTAGATTGGGGGTGGAGAGGTAGGCGACAAGGAATCCTGTGGCGGTGGAGGGCAGGATGTTGGGCCACCACACTTGACGCAAGTGTTGGCGGTGCATGGAGTTGAAGAGGTCGCCGTAGAATTTGGATGCTGGTGGTGTTGATGTGTTAGCAGGTGGCCATCGGGGTCTTCCATGTCGAGGGAGGAAATGGGAAGTGCAAGGATCAATAGTATAGCTTTTCTGATATTTATATACAGCAAATGAAGTTGATGCGTTTACTATAACTTCTCTTGACCTTTTTTTTTTTAATAATTAACAAAAACGATATAACAAAAATAATTTCACAACAATTTCTTATATATTTACAAAAATAAAATTAAAAGTTTCGATCCATTTTATCCTCAGACGAGGGTAGTGCAAGAGGAAGTTTGGGGGTTCCACATTGCAGGGAGAAGAAACTTGCGCCCGTTGACTCCATGGGCATTGTAGCTTGCTCCTGTGCTTTTGTCCACCAAAACCTGTCCTGGGTATCCCGGGTACGACCCTTTTCCGAATATGCCCGTGCACGCGCTCACTGCCTCCAGCGGCGCGTTTGCTGGACCTTGGAAATATCCATTGTTAAACGGATTGGTCACCGTTCCCGACAAAACCGTGGCCAGATTTATGATCATCCCATCGATACCGACGTCGCCGTTGGGTGCCACTAACGGCGGCGTCTGTGGGCCGTAAATCGGTTGGTGGAAAGGCCACGCGCACTGCCCGGGACACTGGCTCACGGAGTTGCCAACCCAAGCGTACGCCAACCTGCCGCTCTTAAACTTGACAGACGCATGGGTCCCACACCTACTCATGCAGAATCCGCCAACTGCCACGTCGGCAGAAGTCAAAACAACGTTGACCGCGTTTTTTACGTTACCTGCTTTTAAGGACAAAGCCTCGAGCTGCTGGGTCGTCAGCGATTTTCCGACGGAGTACTCACCGTCGAGGACTTGATTCCCTACAACGACGACGGAAGGTCCACCCCTGTACCTCCCGGTGGTCTGCCACCACGACGAGACAGAAGGCTTCATCAGGGTTTTACTGGAACTGAGAGAGTTCAGGAAGTCAACGATTATGGAGCGCTGGCTTGGAGAGAACTTGCCGTACCAGTGGAGATTGACGGTGATGTTGCCCTTAAGAAGCGGACCGTTGTGGTACTTGAGAACAAGAGGTTGCTCTTGAACTAAAGCTGCAAGCTTTCTTGTTGTTGCAAGTGTAGGATCGAGGGTGAAGAAGAGCACAAGAAGCCAAGTGCAGGCAGTGAAAGGATTAACGGTAGCCATGAACAAGAATGCTAAGTGAAACGATAGGATTGGATTTCGATTTTCGAAGTGATGAACGACAAAGTGTTTGTAAATGATATTTATAGTGAGAAAGAGAGGGTGGGTATAGTGGACACAGCTGTCAGGGTGTGCTAAACGTATGAGCGCCGCGCGGGGTTGACCCAATGGGTGTTAAATACGCTGGAGACTTCACTAACGAAGGGGAGGCAGTGACTTGGGGAGGAATTTGCTTTTTGCGCTTTCATCTGATCCACAAGAGATAACCTCTTAGCTCTTGGAACGTTCCTGTACAGAGCCATAATCATTTCTTCTAAATTTTGGACTTTTTAACGCTGAGTTTCTTTATAATGTAAGGTCATATATTTCGTTTTTAATTGTTAATTACTTAAATAATTTATTTAAAATATATAATTAATAAATTATTTACCAAATTAACCCTACTTTCTCTCATGAAGTTATTGATGATGTATTTGAACCGGGAACTTCCTGTCAGATTCGCTTTTGGTGACCTTGACTTTAATTTTATCAGGGCAGGTTGGCAACTTTTTTTTTGAAACTTAACTTCTTTTTATAAAGAAGGCTTACAACTAAAGACTTCGCTAGATTTCGACCATGTGTTCTTCATTCTTGCAACTATAGCGAGCCAAATCCACGGCGACTCAAGGATGGTATTAAAGTTTCTAGCTGTGAAATTAACTACGACATGACCAAGTTGCAATTTGTTTGGAGAAGGGAGTTCCGACTAACCTTAAGTTTCTAAGACATCTCTACCCTACCTCTTTTTTCCAAAATAGAGAAAAATTTGGCTTTAATCTCACGCTATTTTTTCCTCCATTTTAAAGATGAGCTACAGTACTACTCCAAATTTAGAGGGGCACTGCAACCCCTCTCTATTACTGTTCACT
>JAOQMM010000002.1:3693586-3703771 GCA_027563515.1 Erythroxylum platyclados
AACAAGTACTAACACACCCTTCAATTGGAGGATTCTTAACACACAGTGGTTGGAACTCTACGATCGAAAGTATATCTGGAGGTGTGCCTATGATCTGTTGGCCCTTTTTCGCAGAACAACAGACCAACTGTCGATACAGTTGCGTAGAATGGGGCATAGGCATGGAGATAAACAGTGATGTTAAACGGGACGAAGTAGAGAACCTTGTTAGGGAGTTGATGGAAGGATTAAAGGGCAAAGAAATGAAAAAGAAAGTTGCGGAATGGAAGAAGCTGGCAGAAGACGCCACAACTTGTGCAACTGGGTCGTCGTACCAAAATGTGGACAAAGTTATCAACGAGATACTTCTTTCTCCGAGAGATTAAGACAGACAGCGAATAGATATTTTCTTTAAAATCATTTTATAGTTAGTTTTTTTTAATTACTACAATTTTTTTATTATACACTAGTTCTCTCTTAATTATTTAGAAGGGTTTTATTTAGCCTAATTACTATTCTTGTAGTGGTTGGTTTTAATTTTTTAACTTGTCTTTTTCCTAATTTGTATATTTAATATTAACTATATTTTATATATACTGTATTATGTATTAAATTATATTTTAAAATTATTATATATATTTTTATATTATAATTATTTTGCATTAATATGTGTTCTTTCTATTAGATAGATAAAGCTTAATCTTCCCACATTCTACATTTTATGAGACTTTTACTATATATTATATGTTATTATTGTTGTTGTTGCTGCTCATTAGTTACGTCGACGACATGTGCCTAATATATTCCGTCTGCTGCAAATTTTTATTAACATATTCCTTGATGTTACACCACTGCCTCCATTTCTTGTCAACCAATTAATTCGTTCTTATTTCGTTTTAGGACCTATATAAAATTGTGGATAATTTTGCAGTCGATCAAAGTTGGTCAAGATGACATTATATTTTAATTAATTTAGTATTAAGTCAATTTATTAATGTTAAATTGGATTAGGTCCAAATCACTAACCGACCATCCTGTATGGACAAACCGAAGTTTTGATTATTAGGAGATAAATGTGCGACTTACCTCTGTAATTAATTTGTCTTTGCTTCCTGGTAAGAAAAGAGTTTAGCAACATGTATCATGAGCAGGTTTACTTGGCATGCCACTTGCTGGGTTGGCTGGGATGAAATATTGCGGACATAGGGGAATGAACCATCTCAATCGCCTGCTACGTTTTTCACCAGTCGACACATACAAATGTGTGTGCGTGTCACACTCATGGTCATGGTAGTAGGCTACTTTTGTCCCGTCAGCCGTCGCCTTCGTCACCGTTTAGAAAGATATAGAAGAAGACAATTAGTCAGCCGTTTTAATGGAGCCGTTTTTTGTTTGCTTTTGGAATTTTGGAATTGTAATGTGGGCTAATTTCACACCTATTGCGATTGAAAGCAGCTAAAATACAGTTATGTTGCAGTAATAATAAGTCGCCCGCAACCGTTTTTATGTGGTCAAAATTAAGTTAGTGATGAAAAATGGAAAACAAAGCATAGAAAGATCACTATAACAAAGTGCCTTTTACCTGCGTTTTATTTGACGACGGTTAAAAGTTAGCTTTTGACTACGATTTTTATAACATCGCCATAAGCTTATCTGCTAAATGCATGTCTTTGGTGACAATTTATGAGAATCATCGCAAGAGGCTCATCCTTTTGGGATGGCTTAGTGTTTTCGTTGCCAAAGGTCAAGTCTTTGTCAATAGTCAAAAAAATCTGAACTTTTAGCGAAGAATTTTTTAAATTGTTACAAAAGTTCAAATAACAAAATCAAATTTAATATTATTGACAATGATTCTAAGTATAAAAATAAATTTAGCTATCAAAATTGTCAAACCATTTCAATAATTATGAAACTATAAACTCAAAATTAATTAATTTTACATAGATTTATACTTTTTATTTTTATCTTTTAAATTATATGATTTGACAATTTTTATGGTGTCACAAAATTTTCAAATAATTTTAATATGAAAATTGTAATATAGTGATCATTTATGATTCTTACAAAAAAACAACAAATATTGAAATATACTAAGTAATATAATATAATATAATATAGTGATATATAGTAAGTAATACAAGATTTTAATTAGAATTTTAATAATTCTTACAGACAAAACAATAAATAAAGTTTCACACTTATTCTATCGAAAAGTAAAAGAAATAATTATTTTTCTGAATTCTAAGTGATATGAAACTCTATAGAAAAGGTAAAAGGGTTCCCTGTGTCTGGATTTCCAAGAAGGCTTTTTGCACGTCCGAAGACATCAATTGACACAGTCAAAATCTTCCCTTAGGTGTTGTTTATTGACCCCCTCTTCCAACAACTTTTAAGCTTTAACTAAACTAACAGAAGATACAATGAACGATTCTCCAGGTGCAGTATGGATAATTGAATTAGATGAATCGCACATACGATGCGTTTTACCTAAAAAACAAATAGTATAGAACTTAAATAGTTAAGTCAACTAGTATAAGGAAACTAAATTCGAGCACGTGCATACCTGATTGAATAGACATAGTTTTTGGAATTGATAACTGTTCCAAAACAACCGATTTTTCTAATCCTGTATAGACCATTAGGACAATGTCAACGCCTCCATTTTTATTTATGTTCTCTTGAAGATTCGAGGAAGCTTTACACAACACATAGTATATACAATCAAACGTTCATCTAATAGCTTCCTAACAGAAAATGAGACACAAATAATAATGAAAGAGAGCTAATTTAGATAATACTAAAAACCTTGAAGAAGAAAATCAGCTATTGAAGGCAAGGGGTGATTAGACTTTGATGAGCAGATTTGTTGTGCATCCATATGTTCTTTATCAGGAAGAATTTTGTCACATTCCTCCCATCAAAGCTCATTTCTGCCATTAGAAACTAATCGTCACATTGACATTCCGTAATGAATTTATGTAAACAGTTTTATTCTGAAAAATCAATAAACGATTTCTTATTTGAATGTTCCAACATTCTAGCAATGTTAATTTTGTGATCTATTAACTGAGACTATTTCATATGATGCGGTTGAGAATGTTAAGTGTGTATATACTATGTTTAAGGGATGCATAATTAAGTATTCTTTCCTCTGAAGTCACTATTATGATAAAAATAGTTGGATTCCCCGAACCCCTCCTCGGATATGAAGAGAGTTACTGTGATGGAATTCAAAATAAAATGAAGTACATAAACAACCCCTATAGAAGTTAAATATTCTAATAGACCTTTCATCAAACAATTAGCAAGCTTTCCTCAAACAAGCATGGAAGATGAAAAAAAAATATCAACCCATACATAACCAACACAGAAACACAATTAACCATCTTTCAAACACAAACACAAACAAAAATCTGTACACCATAAGCAGAACACAAAGCTCACATAAAATTCGAAACGTAGTAAAAAAAACACAACAATGAGGGTTCTTGAAAACAAAAAAGAAGAACAGTACCAACACAGGAGATGACGCTTCTACGATGGTGACAACCACAACACAGGAAACGACCACAAGAGAGGAGATGACGCTTCTTAACGATGAACTAAAAGGAAATACAATAGTTAACATGAAAAGGAAGAGAGCTTCGTTTTGATGTTAATAAGTAATGGAAAATGACTTCATTTGTTGTTAAACAAAACGATGTCATCTTTTATTAATTCAGAAGAAATATACCATTTGGGAATAATTTAGAAAACCATTGCTAAATGGTGGCTCATTACTATTTGGCTTGACCTTTGGCGACAAAATTATATATATAATGTATAAATTTTATATAACAGTATATATGATAAATAGATAATTATGATTAAATAGACTAATATATTACATAAGTAAGATATGAGAAAATTTATCTATTATCTATACATTCATAAATCATTATAATAATTACAATTATTATCTATATAGTCATATAACATTATATTAATTACCATATATAATTATATTTATTGCAATATAATTAAAAATAATTGCAATACAGTAAAAAATGGAAATTTATATTACATAAATTTATACTTTTTATTAATCTTTTTAAAAAATATGATTTGACAATTTTATGTGGTGTCACAAGACTTTATTTATTATATATAAATTCTATACTATTTTATAGAAATCATATATTACAAAAAATTTGCTAAATATAAAAATATATATACGAAAATAATTGGTGACGATTTATAAAATCATTGCCAAAACCTCGTTTAGAGACGTTTCTAGGAAAACATCACCAAAGGACAACAATTTGGTGACAATTTTACTAATTTGTTGCCAAAGATGTCCCTTTAGCGATGATTCCGTCAGATCGTTGCTAAAGGACAGTCTACATTGGCTACGATTACTGAAAATCATTGGCAATTGTTTAAGATTTGGCGACGTTTTCTGAAATTAGCACCAAATATTGCAACATTTTTAAAAGTTACATGAAAACGACGTCATTTGTTTAACAACAAACGATGTCATTTTGGTTTAACAAAACATGAAGCCTCCCTTGGTCGTCTTTTTCATTTCTTCCTCTGCGTTTTTCTTCTTCCATCATCGTTGTCATCTTCTTCATTTCTTTGTCTTCGTCTTCATCATCGTCTTCGTTTAATCATCGGTTGAGGAAAGTGATCCATCCTTTGCACTCTAGTTTATCTGGTAATGGTGACATTGTTGTATTTGGGTATCGTTTTATGTTGGGTTTTATGTTCTCTCCGTGTGTGTTATGGTTTGGTTGATGGTGAATTTGTGTTGTGATCATAATGAAGATGGTGAGATGGGTAATGCATCCAGAATGGGTTGATTGAAATTGACTATGGATTAGGAAGCTTGTTTGAGTACTGCTTATAACATGCCCGATGAAAGTTCTGTTAGATTTTTTTAAACTTTTGTTTGAATTGTTTATGACAAATTAGTAGTATGATATTAGATTTGAAGTGAATGCATGTTATGTATATTATAACCATAAGTTAAAATACTCACAAGAAATATATTGGCCTTGTTGTGAAGATGGAGTCATGACTTTTCATGACTTATTTTGTAAGTTCTCGAGTTCTAATCAATCTTGGATTATTATGTCATCAACTATTTTTGGTGTGTTGATATTAATCTTTGAATTCCAGAATTCAGGCAAATTATTACTGCAGTCCCAATTTCTTCTGACTTGTTGACGTTAACGTGAGTTCATAATTAAACTAAATATGGTTCGACTTTTTAAAACTATCATTATATGATATTATTTAACTCTAATGATAAATTTTACATGAAATAATTATATTCTTAATGATTGGTTCATTAAGCAAAGAATAAAGTACATATTTTAAGAAGGTTATTTTAATTTTCAATAATATGTTATTATGTTGTTTATTAATATTCTCGTAAAAATCAATTAAGCTATTATACTCTTCTAATATGAATGAAATTAAAATAAAATTATAGAGACAAGTCTAAATATTAATTAAGAAAATAAATAGAGATTTTGTACTTAACAAATATCTCACCACCAATTATTAAGAATAACATTGAAAAATTCACGGTTTCGATAAACAAGTTACACTATAGATACAAAATATCTGTAGTGTAACTTATAGCCTTGTTAACAAATCATAATATGTAGTTTAGAGGAAGATTTAAGTTTAGGATGTTAAAAGTTCACTTTACATTAGTGTTTACTAACCAATTAATCTTTAAAAATGGGATATCAATTTTTTGGCTATAAAAAAAATGTTGAAATCAATATATTTATGGAGCATTTTCTCCAAAAATATGGACATATTAAAATGCTAGTATAAAAAGTAAATTATGTCCTTAGTATGCTAAGAATCATAACTTTTACTACAATTATTTTTTAATTCATTTTTTCCTTTTATATTTTTTACAATGGAACAATTAGCTCTCCACCTAGCTCTCATCTTCTTTTCTTTTTGTCACTCGGTGTTAAACAAATTTAAATTGCTAGTTATATTGAATAATAGACAATAATTTTGTTTATTATCTTTTTGCTATTATTATCTGACCTTTTTTTATTTACTCTCTTCTAATTGGAGAGTCTTCTGTTCTTTTTCTTACTTATATTAAGTTTATAGCCCCACTAGTATTCGATTTATAACCCTTTGATGTTTTCAAAAATGATGCAATAGTAGCATTACTATTAATAGTTATATGTTCAAACTTGTTAACAAACATAGTAACGTTAGTGTATGCCCAATTCTTATAGGTTCAAATAACGTTAGTGTATGTTCATATTGACATTAAGCAAGTGTATTATATTAAATATGAAATCGCATTTTCTCAAGCTTTGTTTTGCGTTGAAGAGAGTCGATAATCATCCAACTTCGTTGTTCGTCATCTTTGGTTGTCCGTTTGTCCAAGTAAGTTGTCCAACTTTTGTTTAGTTTTTATGTTCTGCTTTAATAGTCTTGAGTATTTGTGTTTGGGTTTTGCATGAATGCAAGGAAGGTCTCGGTTTTGTGTTGTTGTTTGGAATATTGTTAGAGTCATTGATGACTAGATGCATGAATTATATAAGTATTTACTGCATTTGGAATGAGTTTGATCTCTTATAGATGATGTATTTTGTAAACCACGTAGATGGTATATAGGTTGGAAATTCATAATGCAGCTTAAGGCTGATCAGTGAAATATTCTACGAGCTTAGGAGTCACAGCGAAAAGACCATTTCTCAATTTATATGGTCTAACAATGCCACATACCTTGGTTACGTTATGATTTCAAACTTAGTATCCAACTTGTATTCATAATTTCATCCTAGTAACATAAGAAATCCACCTATAATTATGAATGATGTGTTCTATAAACCACTTGGATGGTATACAGGCTAGAAATCCATGATGCAGCTCCGTTGAGATTTATTAGTGAAATATTTCTCGAGACGAGGAGTTACAGTGAGAAGACCCTTTTTTTGATTCATGTGGTCTAACAATGCTACAAACCTTGGTTATGTCATGATTTCAAACTTATTTTGTCAACTTGTATTTCATTGTTTGTTTAAATTAAAACTTAGTATGTCAACTTGTATTGAGTTATCATTATGTTATTTAGAACTTAAATTGCGTTAGTAATTCAGTAATTTACTTTTAATTGTATAGTTAGATGGACAAAAGTTGGATGTCTCACTGGAAATGGTCTACTAAATACTTAGAAGGAGTTAAGAGTTTTAAGCAATTTGTAAAAGATCAAATAGGTGTAGAATGTTATATGATCTAATGACTATCTTTTTTCTTTATTTATGAAAAATGTGAGAAGGACAAGGTGAATAGAGGACAAATGAAAACTCCTTACAACCAAAGCTCCAAACCATTTATTGTCCTGTGAAATGAATATGTAAGATATTCGTTTCTAAGTAAAAATTATATCAATAAACACTATATTATTTATTGCTTGCGTTCATTTTTTTTTCATAAAATAGAGTGAGAATGAGCTATATGGACAAGAGTATGATATGATCACATTCTACTAACTCACTCACTATAAAGAAGGTCAAGGGTGAATGTCTGAAGAAGCGCAAAATAACTTTGTAAGTATTTGCAGTACTAACTAATAATATTTGCATCGAATATTGTTTTTTTAATTTTAGAATAAGATGCAAGAGTTGCTACAAACATCAATGTCTGAGGAAAATGAAACAAATGTAGAAAACATTTGCAACAAGATACTAGGTACACGATTCGGATATATCAAAGGTCTTGGATTTGACCCTAAGCCAATTGCTTAATCTTCATCAAGACCAGCATACGTTCAACTTCTTGAAGATGAAAACAAGTCGCTTAACAAAAAGTTGGTTAAGTATGAAAAGTACTTAAAAAAATTACTTGGACTGGATTATGTAAGCAGTGAGGATGAAAATGAGTCTGAGTAATTAAACTAATCTCTGTATTTATTATTTTTTATATAAGTATTTTTGAAGTTATAATTAAAATCTTGTATATTAACAAATTTAATGATATTTTATTTTTTATATACAATTATTTTTGTATAATTTTTATAAAACATTAACTACAAAAAAATCTAAATATTATATACAATAATATGGATTCAAAATATCACAAATAATTATACTTCAACATAGTATATCATTTCGTTAAAATGTGTATTAAAAATTTGAATATATTTTACAAAACGTAGTTAAAAATATTTGACAACGTTTTCATAAACGTAGCTAAAAATCTTCAACTAGGTTTCTAGAAACATAGGTAAAAGATAAGTGATGAAATTTTTTGTAACCAAATGTCATTTCTGTTGTAGTGAATGTTAAGATCTTCAATTGTGGAAAGGATAGTAGACCCAGAAATAGCATCGAAAACAGAAGAGGTTGATCGGTTTAACGTCGAATCTACAAGTAAATAGAACAAAGTCACAAAATGAGGTTAGAGAAAAAGTGAAGGGAGAACAAAATATTGAATAAAAGTGATTCTTAACCTAGTGAAAACTTTCTACTTTTTTTTGCGAAACACACCGTATTAAATGAGGAAAGTATCAATACAAGGATTTAATTTCAAAACATAAAATTTCAGAAAATCTCAAAACTTAAAGTACAATTTTCTTTTCTTTTCTTATCATATATTAATATTAATATTATTTATTAGTTTTAGAATAATTAATTATACGACTTATTAGTTATTATAATTATGTAGCAAATTCTAAATATTTAGAAATAATTGTTTACATTTAAAGAAGATTTACCGTAACAAAGTTTATAATCTACAAATTAACCTTTATAATACTACAATCACATAATTGGCCCTTTTTGGCAAAAAGTGAGAATTTTTTTTTTCAAAATAAAAAAGAGACAATTGTTAAGAGACAATTGTTGCTTAATACAAAAATGAGCGACCCTAGTTCCGGGCTCAGGTCAGGGGGGCGTACTTTGGGACAGAAGTCAACAAAATACAAGTGTTTAAGATGATTAAGACGAGATGAGATCATCTGAAATAAGGAATTAAAATGGGTGGATGAGATATTCTATTTCTAGTACGGAATAGGAACTGAGTTTTGATACAGAGATTTCATCTCAACGAAGACAGGGCACAAGAGCACAAGATCGAATATGTCAAATTACAAATCAAAACTCATCCCTGTCCCGTCAAAACAAAGGCTAGGAAGTTCGACACGTACCATTTTAATATAAGAAACTACGAGCACTGCGCAAACTTTCGTAAATTTTGGAATGTGGTGGCTAAATAAAATTGGAAGTAGGGTTGGCAAAAACGGCCCGGCCCGACCGGCGTTTGGTTCGAGTTAAGCAGGCCACGAGTCGGTCGCGGGCCAACCCTCTTTGGCTAGCCTGCGGTCCACCTTCAATGCCAAAACGACGGCTCGTGGGCCAACCCTCTTTGGCTGGCCTGCGGCCTGTCCTCATTGTCAAAACGACGTCATTTTGACAATTTTTTAAAAAAATATTATAGATGGACAGGGCTGACCACAGGCTGATCAGCCCGTGGCTGAGCCGACCTGCGGGCCGGCCATCTCCGACCCATTGCCATGCCTAATAGAAAGACGCAAAACATTAAAATGAAAATTATGTCTATTAGAAGAGAAAAAAAGAAACATAATGAAAGAAAAAACATAAGGTTTTAAAACTGCAATATTAAAGTTACCTTTGAGTCTGTAATATTATATTATGCGTGAATTCGTTACTACGATTTATTGTTATTGTAATAATAATTAATTAAAATCTCTTTATAGTTCACAAACAATACTTAAAGAGTATTGAAAATAACAATTATGACTATAAACTCGATGACACGAAAATGCTATGGAACTTGAACTGTTGTGGTAGCTATCAAATAGTAGAGATGAAGTGCCAGAAGCGCGATTGATTGGTTGAAACGGAAGATTTTCTTTTCATACTTTCACGCTAGAATGAAAGTATGATTTTGTATTTTGTTTGTTGAGAATTTGGTTGTTTTTGTGTATTTTCATTTCAATTTGATTATACTCACGTTACGATCGGAGCATATGTGAGCGCAATTTAGGGGCAATTTGATTAATTTCTATTTTTTTATTGTAATTTTTAATTTTTATTTTTATTTCAAATAAAAACAAAAATATATTTAATTATTGGTATGTTATATTTTTACTATTGATAATAATCACCTATTAGATAAAATTTAAAGAAAATTATATCTAATTAATAAATTTAATTCAAT
>JAOQMM010000002.1:3758408-3796747 GCA_027563515.1 Erythroxylum platyclados
TATTAAAATGAATTAAATCTAAAAAAAATTGGACGTTAAAAAATTTTATTTTAAAAATGATTAAACGGTTTGGATTTTTTTGTATGATATTGACTCTTCCCCTCTTTTCTCTCTTTGTCGCATAGCATGTAATCATCATAGGATCTCAAATTGTACGAGTTGAATCTTTTCGTATTTTTAGTAAATATTGGTTTTGAAAGATCCATTTGGGTGGGGGCAAGGCCGCGAGCTAATCAAAGCCACATGATCGGCACGTTACTTGGTGAAAATGGGTTTTAGGTTCCTGGGGTGAGAAGTGGAGGAATATTACATCACCGCTGAAAAAGATAAAAACAATTGGAGAAAGGTTTGAGTTCAGTGACGAGTAAAAACCCGCGGACATATCTCCAATCGGAATAAAATCATCTGTTTTAATTGAGGTGTTTCACCCTTTATTATTTAATTTAATCAACATATTTATATAAATTTTACATAAATATATGAATAAAATTAAATGATACGGATTAAAATACTGTAACTAGAGCGGAGAATTTTATAAGCTCAAAATCTCTCTGCTTATGTTTAAGTGCAAATCTCTAAAACAGGTACTCACCCCATCTCCATTTTCACCTCCTTTCCTGACCAAATATAAATAAACCTCTAAGACTTTTGGTGGCTTTATGCCATTTGGCAACTATTAGGCCATGAGTGAAGGACTTTGGAATGATTACCATCTCTAATTACGGTTGAAAATCTGTCTTAGATTGTGATCTTTTCAACACAAAGAAAAAGCACCTAATTGTAAATCACCCTTACCCACCAACATCTAAGATTTGGTAATTGAGTCAATCCTTGAAACTTTAGTTAAAGCAGGTGCTTCCTATTTAAGACAAATCCCCTTCGATGCTACAAAGACAATACAAAGTCATTAGTTATAATCATTTTCTTTAACATGCTCGTCTACAAGGTATTACTAAAGAAATTTCTAGAAACTAAATAATGCGTATAGCCACTTACAGGCATTGATTACAAGTGTGAAGCTGTGAGTAATGTTGGCCAAAGTCAAAACGTGAGCTCATGAAAACAAGCAACCTCAGCCTCTCTTGTTTATAAATTGTCTTTGGAGTGTGTTTTTGTCTCTTTCTCTTTGTCCCTCAGATCTACACACACATCTTGGTAGTAAACTCCATTTGCTTCTAAGTCCTAGCTCCAGTTCATGGAAGTTAAAATGCCAAGATAACCAACTTTCTCCATTACAAAATAGATAAAAATATGTATCTGCCGACGGAAAGAGCCGATCCCAAAATGGGAGTAATATAAAAAAATGCTCCAAGAAAAAGAGTCGCAGAGGAGGTGGTAGTGAAAGAGATTGGTAGTGAATTTACTAACTGTGGAGACGTCTGGTGAGGCGCCTTAGAATTATTTACAGTTTTGAGTTTGAAGTCTAGCTGTGCCTGTGAGTTGGATACGTAACCGCGTCTTTATGTAATAATTAATAAAACATTATAATTTTCTAGTACTGCTTATAAATATTTTACATTTCTGCTTTTGATAGATTTGCGTGTGTCCCCCCTCCCAATTTTCAAAGAAAATACTATATAAAAGCGACTGTATTCAGTTCTCACGAGAGTTCTGTCGTGGTTGGATCGATCAAAATCCACTCTTTTCCTTTCCAAGTGTAATAAGGAAAAGTTTAGGTGTGAGGGAGTGAAAAAGGCAGCCATTGAAGCTAACAGAAGAGACCTTTGAACAAGAACTGCCGTTTCTTTCTGGGTTTAACCAAACTATAGATGAAGCTTTTCCTAATTTTCTGGGTTTCTCCAAAATTTTAATTCTTTGCCAGCTCTCTGCATTTCTCATCAAGAATCACGCGAGCAGTTCTGTTGTGCCCATTAAAGGTAGTGTTTCGGTCTTTGCTTCTTTTTACTACTTCACTTCTCACTCTTTCTTGCTGAATTTTGATTGGATTAGAAATGATGTTGCTCCTCGCTTCTCTTTCAGCCGATTTTCTGTTCCATGTGAAATCTTTCTCTTTCAGTTCAGATTTTAGCTTTAGGTACTAAATTACAATGAATTTTTACTGAGAAGTTCCTCTTTTTTTTTTTTCTGGTCGATGATCTTACTGACATCTATTCTTATGCTCCTATGGCCCCAAATGTGTCTGGTTTGCCGGTCTTTTACATTATCTGAATCAAAGTTTCCTTTATTTTACTCTCTTTCTGAGTTAAGTTTTAGAATTGGCATTTAGGGAAGAATGTTCTCTTGTGCACTTGTTTTTGTGGATCTAATATAATTTCTCAGATGGTGATATTCATCCAAAATTCCTTTTTCGTCTTTACTACGTATAACCACCTCGTTTAAACTCTTTTTAGCGTACAAGTATTCTCAGTTTACACTTCTATGGAAACTTTTGTGTCTTTGTCCTGTTCTACTACTGGTTAACCAAAGATGTTGATTTTTTTTTTTGGTAGGACATGATTTTCAGTTCCATATTCACTTGATTTAGAATTTGCAGGAAAGAAAATGTCAAGGCCTCTCCATCGGGGTATATCGGGGATACGGATCTCTGGGAACAGTCGTGATTCATGGGATTCGGAAATGAAAGATAAGCCAGAGAAAGAAGATTTGGAAAGGACCAGATCTTCTGATCATAGTTATACAGCCCTAAAATTACCCTTTCGGGTATTTTTTCCTGGTAATAGTTCTCCTTCCAAATGTAGTGTTAGTGAAAACGGTTTTCGGTCTGATACATTAAGCATAGGGACTGCAAGGAGTCGACACAAATTAGCTTTGCTACTTTTGAGATATAGTTTGGTTGTGATAGTAATTCTTGCTCTTACTGTGTCATTTTGGTGGACTATTTCGATATCAACATCGTCAAGAGGTCAAATAGTACATAATTATAGACGACTCCAAGAGCAACTTGTTTCAGACCTTTGGGACATTGGAGAGCTGTCTCTAGGTTCTCCAAGGTTGAAAGAGATGGAATTCTGTTCTGAGGAGTCTGAAAATTATGTTCCTTGTTTCAACGCGTCAGAGAATCTTGCATTAGGCAATTCTGATTTTAGTGTGAGTGACCGTCATTGTGGCCAAGAGTCAAGCCAAAGTTGTCTTGTGCTACCACCAGCAAATTACAAGATTCCTCTTCGGTGGCCTACCGGAAGAGATGTCATCTGGGTTTCAAATGTTAAAATCACTGCACAGGAGGTACTTTCCTCTGGAAGTTTGACCAAAAGGTGAACGACACTTAGACCCATTTAGGAAACCTTACATGCTTTCAGTTTCTGGTCTCTTTTTATGATATCTTCTTCTAAATGTGGATGCCAGGATGATGATGCTGGATGAAGAGCAAATTTCCTTTCGTTCAGCATCATTAATGTTTGATGGTGTTGAAGACTATTCTCATCAAATTGCTGAAATGATCGGCCTGCGAAACGAATCTTACTTCATACAAGCTGGGGTGAGTTGCCACTATTGCATATATAACGCATTTATGTTTCTTTTTCACCGGTGGAAATTGAAGTTTTTGGAATGAGAATTGTAATTCACTTTACTGCAGCATAACAAAGTCCTCTCTGAATGTTTCTTCTATTCCCAGTCAAGATTATGACAGATTAGCTTATATAAATTTTGTAGTGGTGACATTTTTTCTGCTTTATTTCATTATGCTGCTATGGAAATTAAGCCTTACATTTTGAAGTTTGATGCTACTGCTGAAACAGCACTTCTTATTTGACTTCCTCTCTATCATACTTAACAATTACTGTTATATTTACTAACTTATGCAGGTCAGAACCATTTTGGATATAGGATGTGGCTATGGCAGCTTTGGAGCACATCTCTTTTCAAAACAGCTTTTAACGATGTGCATTGCAAACTATGAGGCTTCAGGGAGCCAAGTTCAGCTTACTCTTGAAAGAGGTCTTCCTGCAATGATTGGTTCTTTTACTTCCAAGCAGTTGCCATATCCTTCTCTATCCTTTGATATGTTGCACTGCTCACGATGTGGCATTGATTGGGACAAAAAAGGTATCAGCTCTTCATTTATGGTCACATATTAAAGTGAAGAGAGAGAGAGAGAGAGAGAGAAGTTAGTAGTCTGATTTGTGAATATTCACTAGATTTCATCACATTCTTAACGCTCTCATGCTTTTGCCTGATCAGTTTTCAGATCAATATTTCGGTCAAAATGACTCAATATTCCTTTTGTATTACAGGTGGTGTTTACTTGATTGAAGTTGATAGAGTTTTAAAGCCTGGTGGTTACTTTGTCTGGAGTTCACCACTTACTAATGCTCGTAACAAAGAGAATCAGAGAAGGTGGAACTTTGTTCAAGATTTTGCGAAAAATCTTTGTTGGGAGATGTTATCTCAACAAGATGAAACTGTAGTGTGGAAGAAGACTAGCAAAAGGAATTGCTATGATTCAAGGTGACTGGCAAAACAACTTCATTTACTTGTATACGCAAAATTGGAATATGTCTGGTTTTGTTTAAAGTATCATATCTCTGAGACTCATGTGCCTACATCACGTGATCCTTAGCTAAAACGGCCTTATGTCTCCAGGAAGTCCAGCTCAGGCCCTTCACTGTGCCGCAAAGGCCATGATGTCGAATCTCCTTATTATCGACCACTTGAAGCTTGTATAGCTGGGACACACAGTCGTCGCTGGATTCCAATTGAAGAGAGGAGAACCTGGCCCTCTAGGTCACAGTTGACCAACTACGAGCTTGCAATATATGGTACTCTACTTTTATTACATTGCTTCAGGTTCCATTTTGAATAGAAAACTTTATCTAGTTTGGTGTATCTAAAAGATTGTACACTTGCCTTACTATTAGTGTCGTGCTTGCTTCAATTTGTCAGGTTTGCATCCAGAAGAGTTTGTGGAGGATGCTGACAACTGGAAAGCGGCTATCACTAATTATTGGTCTCTTCTTTCACCATTAATATTCTCTGATCATCCAAAGAGACCTGGCGATGAGGATCCTTCTCCACCTTATAACATGCTCAGAAATGTGCTAGACATGAATGCTCATCTTGGCGGCTTTAATTCTGCACTGCTGGAAGCTGGCAAGTCCGTATGGGTTATGAATGTGGTCCCAACAAATGGACCTAATCTTCTTCCCTTGATACTTGATAGGGGCTTTGTTGGTGTACTGCACGATTGGTAATCTTATTTCCAACTCATGATATTTCTTTCTATTTTATTCGTGTAGTTTATTATTCATTAGAATATGCATTGACATGTTTTAGCTGATCCTATATCATTGGTGAATTTTGTGATAAAGGTTTTAGCTTTGGTCAGTATGAGGAATATTCTTGACACACAGGCCTGAGTTTGATAATATGGATACTTTGTCAAAGGAATACATGCTAAAGAGCACATTTTCAAACATGAAGGTCGTAAAAGAGGATAATATTTGGGTGTGCTTAACTGTGAGCTAGGATTATGTAAAATAGATGTCATGATTGACTAATTCCTTCATACATTCAAATCTGTGCATGTAACCAATTTATGCTTTCATTATTGTACTATATTGTTTAATTTTGTATTAAATACTTCTATTTCAGGTGTGAAGCATTCCCAACATACCCTAGAACTTATGATTTGGTGCATTTGCAAGGCTTACTGTCCCTTGAAACTGGTCAGCAGCGCAGGTGCAGCACACTGGATATATTCACTGAGATTGATCGACTACTTCGACCTGAGGTACCTGACTTAAAATGTCCACTTCTAAATTCTTTATATCTCTTACACTTGCTGCCAATGTTGGGGAAATTTGAGTTGTTATGAGCTTCATACATTGGCATGCACATGTTCTTTTTTTTTTTTTTTTTGTTACAAACCATCTACTATGATGCATATATGAGTTGCAGCAGTATTAGAATTTAAATTATTTTTCTTGCTAGATTTGCATTCTAGATGCTTAATTCTGGGTGGATATTACTGTTTGCCTTGATCACTTAAAATGGTGCTGGAATAATAAGATCTACAGAAGATATTCGATCTTCTCTGAGAACCTTGTTAGGTAGTATGTAGTGCAGTGTTGTACTTGAGCAAACATTTATTTTCAATGGTGCTAGGCTTTACTAAAGTGGTGTTGCTGCGTTAAAGAAGTTTGTTATGTACTTCCCTTTACCCAGTTTTGATGAAATTGGATACTCTAAACTTAAAGCTACTGTGCTTCGACCAGTTCTTTCAGTATTTCATTCAAGTTCACCTTCTAAACATCCCTCTTCAAATATTTAGTAGGATAGGTTTTCCATTGATGTGCTTCACATGCAGATATTCATAAAGATGTGGTTAAAATTGTTTTTTTACTGATGTTGGTGTTTCGTGCAGGGCTGGGTAATAGTTCGTGACACGGTACCGCTCATTGAATCGGCAAGAGCTCTAGCCACTCGGTTGAAGTGGGAAGCCCGCGTTATAGAAATTGATAGTAACAGTGACGAAAGACTCCTTATCAGTCAAAAACCTTTCTTCAAGAAACAAGCAAGCTGATTTCTGAAGGAGGTTCATATTTATTCTTATTCATTTTGTTAAGTTAATTAATGTTCATAAAGCTCAGCCATAGAAAGAACGAAAGATTCTGAACAGAAAGACGAAAGCAGAGAACAGAGAAGAGGGAACAATGTGTATTCTGGTGGAAACAACCACCGAGTTTCTCCGGAACCGTAAGGCTTCGGGGAGGGTAATGTAATTACTCGGTCGAGGCAGCCAGCAAGCAAGAAGTACAGCATTAGATTTTCAAGTTTTGACGTTCCATTTGTTGTCAAACTATAACTATACAACCACAAGATTAAGATTGTGAAAATGATTACAGAATAAGCAAGTTCCTATTTCATGTATTATATAGAATCTTTATCACCTGTCAAATTCACTCTTTTATTCTTAGTGTTGTCAGTTTGTTACAGTTGTTGCAAATGCTTCAAGCTAAATTAGTACTGTACCAATCTGATTTCTGCAATCCATAGTGGTGAATTTTGATCTGGTTTTCTAAATAAAGGAAAATGCCAGTAGAGGTCTTCCTGCCGGCCTCCACACATTTTTTTCCACTGTACAAGGTTTTCTGGGTTCTTTTGCACCTGTAACTGAGAGAGTATCAATACGTGATGCAACCTCGGTTAAATTCATTCAGGAACTTACCTGGGTCACACTGTCTTTGCTGTTCCAGGTGGTGCAGTAAAACGCTGGTAGTGGTTTTCGGACAACTTCCCATTTAACACACGTATGGGCTATAAATATAGAATCACAAAGTCCAACGCTTCACCTCCAAACCAAACTCCCATGGCTTTGCGCTTTTACCTCTCCACATTCATTAACTCCAAAACCCTATGCCTAACCCCATCCCTCTACCAAAACCCGACCTCCCCATTCTCCACCTCCTTCCTCATCACCAAACTCCCCAAAAAATTCCGCAAGAAACGGAAAAAGCCCGACTCTCCTCGCACCAAACCCGTCCAACATCCATCAACCCGCAATGCCCACTTCGAGTCCCTCGTCGAACGCGACTCCTACTACTTCCGTTTCCTCACCAAGTCCAAAATTTTCCTCTCCCAACAGCCCGAACACGTTCTCCGCCTCGACGACGCCGGCAAGCTCCACCGCGAGCTCGGCTTCCCCCGGGGCCGCAAGGTCGCTCTCTATTGACCGACACCCTCTCCTCTTCCAGACCTACCGACACTCCGACAACAAGATGTGGGTAGGCTTCACCGATCTCATGGAGGACTTGCTCGATGAAGAGAGAGGGATTATGGATTCTATGGAGGCTGATCGTGTCACTAAAGTTCGTAAGTTGTTGATGATGTCTAAGGACAAGAAGATTCCTTTGAGTAAGATTCACCATTGTCGATCGTTGTTCGGTATTCCCGATGATTTTAGAGATAGAGTTGTTAAGTATCCTGATTACTTTCGGATTGTTGTTGAGAGTGATGGGAAGAGGGTTTTGGAACTGGTGACTTGGGAATCGAAGTTAGCGGTGAGTGAGCTGGAGAAAGAGTTCATGATTAATGAGGATAAGGTTAAAAGGGCATTTAAGTTTGGGGTCAAGCATGCCAAAGATTTGGATTTGGAATATGATGATACGAGGAGGTTGAATTTGTTGAATACTTTGCCGTTGGTGTCACCTTATAGTGATGGGCATAAGCTGGATGTCTGGAGCTTGGACGCTGAGAAGTATAGAGTTGGAGTTCTGCACGAGTTCTTGAGCTTGACTCTGGAGAAGAGGGCTTCTATACATCATATTGTAGAGTTTAAGGAGGAGTTTTCGTTGACCAAGCATACTTACGATATGCTTAAGAAGCAGCCTCGCGCTTTTTATCTTGCTGGGACTGAGATGAACTGGGTTGTGTTCTTGAAGGATGGGTGTGATGAGAATGGGAATTTGATTCACAAGGACCCACAGGTGGTTTTTAATGAAAAGCTGTATAAGTTTGCTGAAATGAAGAAAAGAGAATTGGAGTTTTAGTGGATGAAAAGTGCCAGGCAGATGAACTTCTTCGATTTATGATTTGATCATTTTGTATTGTACATGAGCAACATTACTGGGTGGGACTGAAATCTAATTGCTGGGATTGATCTTTGAGGTTCCTTTGATCGGCCATGGCCACTCTGTAATCTATTTTTATGGATTAATCGTTTTGAAGAAACTGACAGGGACTCTTACCATACAAATAAAATAAATGTTGTTTTGACCAACATAGTACTACATGAAACAAATCTGTTAAAAACATCAGAAAGAAAAACCATCGCTAGCATCAATTCCACGAGGAGGCTATGGTGGCCTAACACTGTAATTCCCAGATTTATATTTGCGAGGCAAATGCTAATACATTACATCGAAACCACTGCTTCCAAGAATCCAAACAAGATAAAACACATACAAGAAAGAGGAATGTCCCAAGGAATACCACAAGTGTGATGAAAAAGGTTGCACGCAAAACACTTACCAAGAGCTATGACTACTGGATGGGGAAATATTTCAACGGGACGAAGAGGCGAGCAAAGATCGTGTTGCCTTTGGGTAACTGGTTCGGTTTTTGGATCTATTCCTGCTCGATCTGTGCGAAACACTGGCACTGCTCCGATTAACGCTCGAGGGTGAGCCACTGCTGCTAATTCTCCTTGCTGCTTTTCTACGAGAGTTATACCTGTTCCCCAGCGCTGCTTTGGCAACACTGTCTGTGACAACCTCCCGTGCTCTCTGTGATTTGATGGGCTGCTTGTTCAAGTACACAAGCTTCGGAAGAAGACTACAAACTGCTTTGTGAAGGTGATCATCGCCAATGTTGGTCTGAATAGGATTTCCCAACAGATTTAGAGCTTGCAGAGAGTGATAGTTGGCAACGAGCTGGCCCAAAGCTTTAGCAGTTGTAATCTTGTTAAAGCTAAGGTCCAAGACTGTAAGCTTTAGGAGCCTATGCAGTCCATCAACATTACTAATTTTATTACCAGCGAGCGAAAGTTCCTTTATCATTGTGCAGTTTGATAGCCCTGACATAACAAACATCCAAGAATCATTATAACAGCGAAATTGAAAGTTTTCAGTGTCAGGGAAAACATGCAAATCATATAGAGAAAGAACTGATATCAATGATACCTTGCCCAATTCGAGATATGCGATTATAACTGAGATCAAGCACTCGCAACCTAGTTAGTTCTCTTAATCCTTCAATAGTGCTGATCTTATTTCTTGACAAGTTTAGTACATGAAGGCCCTTTGGCAATGATCCTGGGGTTATACAGACTGCAAAACAAGGACAAAGCAAACAGGCAGCTCAATTAGTACCAATAAGTAACTTTCATTCCTAAGATAAAATGTGTCTTCAGCCAGATGGTGTTTCTGCTTTTGGTAGAAGCATACCTATGGAGTTATTAGATAAGTCCACAGATCGAAGACTAAAGAAGTGTGACATGATGGGAGTGGCTTTTAACCCAATAGCGGAGATATGTGCCACAGTTGTGGAAGAATTCAGGGACTGGATCACACTGTTAGCAATCAGAATATCCTCAGATAAATTATTATCTGGAGATCGAGTAATTGCAGCTGTGCTTTTCGGTGGTGATCTGTCTTTCAAAGGAGAGGGTGGGAAGATGATGCCCTCATCACTGCCAGCACCATCGTTGTCATCATCAACATCATCATCAGATGGTGGCATTTGAGTCTCAAGATCTTTAACCCATTCATCAACTCTAGAGTAGGACGTAGATTCTGATGGGAAAGCAACCCACCGGTTCTGGGGCCAGAAACCAGAAAATGAATCCCCAATATTTCTCCAACTTTCTTCCATTTCTCCATTTCTGCAGTGGTCCTTTTTCAAGGATTCTCCTATAAGTGACTCGTGGGATTGTGTTCTGCTCAACATCATAGCACGGTTTGGTTCAACCGTATCTGAGTGGTATCCACCTTTCTGGTTCAAATCTGTACCTACAAATTGTGGCTGCTCCTGCTGCTTTGCAGTCAATTTATGCAGATTTCTGTGGCTCCAAAGGAACAGTTTCCACCACAGCTTTCTACTCCTGGAAGGTAGGACTTGGCTTGAAGAATGCTTCCTTAATATCACTTTGTCAGCGCTGCAATGGCTTCTTAAAGATGCAGGGCTGCCTGGAGTCCACTTGTCTGATTGTTCATGTGACTCCCCACAAAGGAGCAACTTTGAAGGTGGTAGCACCTCTGCAGTTACTCTCAGCATTTTGCTTGTTTCCAGATTAGAGCAGGAACGCTTGAGCTTGGGTGAATCGCAGAATCTACCCTTAGTAATACCAGGATCACTAACATGTCCACTTTGGATCACGTCAATGATACCCTCGTGATTCTTTTCAGATTTTTTTGCACTTTGTTCAGTAAACTCAGTGGCAAAAGAATTAAAGGAGGCCACCCTCCTATTAGCACTAAGTTCATTTCCACTTGAATCACCCGTGAAAGATTGGAGGTCCAGATCAGACACGTCCCTCCTCAGTGAGACATTTTCTTCATGCTCATCTTCTCCTTCATATGCCACCTCAGGAGCGTCATCAGATGCTGGCAAAGCAGATGCTGTCAGTGTTTTCAACTCCTCAATCTTTAATGGTGTTACTGGGTATTCAGGCCCGACTTTAAGGGACTTCACAGCCTTGTTGAAGTCATCAACTTTATCGAACAACTGGTCGCCAACCTAAAATCACACAAAAGAGAAATTAAGAATAAGCAGATAACACGAAATTGCAATTTTCAAAAATCATAATACGTCAATAGTCTAAATCCAATTAGTTCTCACCATCTTTTCCTTCTTTCTCCCAGGCAGCCAAAGGCAGCAGCTGTATCTTGCCATCTTAAAAGGAGGTTTTATTCAAAATTCCTCAGAAGACGCACTCCTTTATCCCTTGAACTTATTATTTCCCCAATTCTTTTACCTTTTCGCAGATAAATCCGTGCTGCTGATGGTTACATCTCTAAGGAATGCTAATTGAATGGGTACAGAGAACAATTATTGAGAAGTAGGGATTACATATAAGATTGTGGACCAAAAGTTAGCCGTAATCAATGGGAAGACCCCAAACCAAAGATTGAGTGCAGTAGCATGAAGATGATGATGATGATGCCTGAGGACCGGAAAACAAATGACCAATGTCTGTTCCGGTACATCTACAAATCACCACAATGACGGCCAGAGTTGTATGAACGGCAGCTCCTCTCGAGAAGCTTCAAAGAAACTATTCTGCAAAACCTCCCCTGCCGCATATTCAAACAACCGTAAGAATGCAAATAATTACAAGGAAGACGAATTTGTTTAAAACTAAAAAGACGAGAGTTTCACGAACAAAGGGGATTTTCTGAGGTCCCCATTGATCTACCAGGAAACCTAGCGAAAGTTAACAATTTCCCAATAACATCAATACGGTTTGAGAATAAAGACAAGAAGCATTCTAGACCTAATTTTCCAGAAACCAAAATTTGGGTCGAAACCTCTGGATAAAAAGATGAATCCTTTAACGATGTTTCACAGTTAGCAAACGAAACTGGTCAGACTTATATAGAGCCCTTTTTTGCTGCAACGACAAAATACAGCATAAAACGTGAGGCTAAACCTACCCGGAGTGTCCACTTTCGTTGTTGTACAATAACCTGGAATCGATCTTGTCCTTGCAGTCGAGGATAAAGTTTTGAGGAAAATAGAACCAAATTTACATTAGATTCCACAGAAGCAAAGAGAGAGAGAAAGAGCGAAGAAGTTATGGTGGAGAATGTTGGAAGAGTCAGGCAGAAGAGAGACGACGAAGAAATAGACAACAAACAAACGTAAGAGTTGTGAGCGTAAGCGACCGTCCGAACTAACGAATCATGACATTACGCGGATGTTACACGGCTTAGTGCTTACCCCGTGTTCTATTATTTTAAGGAACATCAGAAAAAATCAATTCGGATTCTTTTATCTTATGACCCGTAATAATCTTGTGGTGATCAAACAATTTATCAGTTGAACTGTATACTTATTCCTTCTATGGTACGAATGAATATATTGTTTATATTCTATTTATAAAGGAATGATACTTCAAGACTCAAGCCTCTGATTAAATAAAATAATATATAGTTTTAACTCTTGTTTAACAATTAGAACAATTTCATATTTATTATTTCGTTGCCAACTTCTACCATCATATCTGTTTCCCAGTATAGTAAAGCTTTAATTATTCAACTACTTATAGTTAATAATATTTTTTATAATTTATATGATTAATCGAGAATAAATCCTATATTTTTATTATTTTATATTTATTTTATTTTATGAATATCCAACCATCTAATAAATAAAACTAAAAAAATATAAAGTTAAGAATATCATAATAAAAACAGATCGTATGAATATTGACGATGTTATTACTCATGAGGTAGGTTGGAGTGATGATCAGATGTGGCATTACTAAGGTGACAACTCACAGGAGCCGTTAGATTCTAGCTGAGGCTGGAAATTGACGATTGACATTAATACGAACGACAAGAACATGTGATAGTTTTGGACTTATCCGTCCTCAATAAATTATTGGGTTATCGAATTGACACTGCCAGGTCCGGGAGACGTCGAACGACCTTTCTGAAACAGTACAATTTAAGCCACGTATCCCATTTTAAAACCATACCTTCTTTGCTTACTTCTTTCTTTCTAATTATATAACCACACCTTTCTTTTTCTTTTTAGAAAAAAGAAAGACCTGAATAAATCTTTTAGTTTCTATTTTAACCCTTAAACTTATAATTATACAATATGTTTTTTGTTATAACTAAAAGATTAATAACATGCTTAAATATAATTTATAAAGTTATTATGTATTTAATACAACATAAATTAAAGAAATTAATAAATTTTAATTAAAATTAAATAATTTCTTATTTTTAATGTTTTGATATGTTAATTTAAGGAGAAATTTTAAGGTTAAATATAAGTTTAGTTTAACTAAGTTTATCTACGAATTTATCACATCATGCAATAATAAAACTTATTTGCGATTTAAAACTTATATACTAATCGCAAAATCATGAATTTTGGTAGGAGAGGATTATTTATATTTTATCTTTCATCAAGCCAAATTGGCTGTTTTGATGTGACCTAACAAAGTGAATAGATGAGGAGCGACACATGTTTGGTCCTTCAGTAATCGGCCTCTCGGAATCAGAAAGGCTAACAAAACATAGAAAGAATTGCAAAAACAATATATGAAAACCCCGTGTCTTTATTATCTCGCAATATCGAGAATTGGAGTTTGGCTCCATTTTGTATAAGTACGAGTACCTGACAATAAGGATATGATAGAGACATCATGTCGTACACCTTTCCGTGCTTATCATCGCCGATATTTCTTGTCCGTCTCAGCTTCACTTGACTGAAGTCATCCCTTCCGTGTTCAATCTTCGTTTTACTTTCGGCCTGTAGCTCTCACAACTCTCAATAATGCAGATTCCATGCTCTGTACGAAAATACAAAACAAAAAGACAAAATATTGTTTTGAACTAATAAATCATATTTTATTTTACCAGATTTACAGTCAACGACTTTGAGAGCGTTCTTCCCAATTTTAACGAGGGTAGGTCTAATAACTTCATTTATTATTCTGAAAATAGAAAAAGAATCGGAATCTTATTCAAAGTAATATTCGATTTGAGACAGTAATGGAAGACGTTGTCTGTACTCTGTGTTGTCCAATCCAATTACTAATGTTTCGGAATCCCCTAAAATTCCTAATTTTAATCACCGGGTCAAGCTGTTCACACCTGATCAACAAGGAAAGAAACTTCCAGCATGTTCACATTCCGGAAATAAGGAATTAAAAATAATACTATGCTTGTCAATGTATAAAATTTTGGTGTTTCTAAGTATCTAACAAACCCAATGTCAACATTAAACGTAATAATGTTTTTTTAGAAAATTAAAATTTTCATTAAAGCTCTGAAAAATAGAGATATAATACAAGGTGATATCATCTCCGCACAATAACAAAAGGATAAAACAAAAACGATGACTTTACACAACATTTCTCCCTACAAACACAATGACAAAAGACAAAAAAAGAACGACGATGTTACACAACATTTCTCCTTATGAAGATGAGAGAAGAGTAAGAAATGACACTATCATCCTCTTCCAATTCGTTGACATTTTGTAAAATGGGTAAGAAAAATCATCCTCCACTATCGATGTTTCCAAACTTTACCCAAATAGAGCTTGGAAATTCTGATGTCTTAAGGGATTACCGTCTCTCCACCATTGGATTGTGCTACCAGAGATAAGCAAGTGTTCATCCAAATTGCAATCAACTTCCTCCTCTTATCAAAACGTTTTTCCTCTTATGCTAAGTCTGTCTTTACCTTATTGAGTTCGCCCTATTGTAAAGAAAACGTTACTCAGTTGGTTGAATTCATAATCAGGTGAGTCTTATTTGATTTATTTCATAAAAATTTTGAGTCAAGTTATTCTCCACACTTGTTTAATCTCACCATGCAGTTCTTTGTCTTCCATAAATGTTACAATATGCATTCTGATGTTATCGCTGATGGCCATCCCAAGCAAGGTCCAAGACATGGCCCTTTCAGAGAATATTCTTTGGTTCCTCTCCTCCTAAATACCTCTAACCAGGTAAGCCAATCCCACTCTATTTATCCATGCTTTGTTATTGTTCTATATTCGCATCAATTGCATGCTCCACCTTTTAACATCCTCCCATCTATCTGGTAGGTATTCAGTCCCTTATTTACCTGCTACATCTTTCCATATAACTTTTGTCTACTAACAAATGAATAGCATATGATTTATCGATTCATTGTCTCTTTTGCACAGTGTGCACCTATTAGGGAACATCATATATCTGTTGGCTCTATCCTGTATGGGTAGTCGTCGTTTAATGGCCGTTTAGAGGGTTAGAGCTACCTTTGGGATAGTTTTGTTCCCCCAAACTAATTCATACTAGCCCACTCTATCCTTCATACCCCAGAACATGTTCCTCGTTGTTTTATTAGTGAATAGACCATTTTGAGTCCTCAGACATATTACTATATCTTTCTCATCTGAAAGATTGGTGTTAAGCAAGAGAGTTTTTACTAGAATGTCTGAAGTCATCATTCTTAGGATCTCCTTGTTGCTTAGTCCTTGCTAAACAGTGTATTCCTTCGGAAGATGCTGTTTCAGCCTTTGAAATTGTAGTTGTTTATGTAGGATTTCTATCTACAGCCATTTGTCACACTAGAAACTTGTATCTTTCCCATTCCCTATCATGTGTCTTATGTGAGGTTTGATCAATTCCCTTGTCTCAATTATCTTCCTAAGGATAGGTAAACCCTTTTCACGAATTTCAATGTTCCAGATGCTATCCTTGTTTAGGTGTTCTCTCCATACCCATCTCACCCATAAGGAACTCTCCTTTTTGATTAGCCTCCAGAATCTTCTTGCTAACATTGTGCGATTGACTACTTGAATCGGTGTAAGGCCTAGTCCTCCCTCTTTTCTAGGCTTACAGATCTCTATCCATTTGATCTTTGCTTTGGTCCTGCCTTGCCTAATCCCATTCCACAGAAACTGGTGAGGATGTTGTTAATTGCTTTTATTACCATACTTGGTAATACCAAATGTGAGGCCCAGCAAATATTGATTGAAGAAATGACAGACTCAATCCATTGTAGACGTCCTGCCATTGAGAGGCATTTAGTACTCCAATTCTGAATTCTTCTTTTGATCTTCTCCTCAAATGGTTTGAAGTCTAAATATCTATACATGTTGTAGTGCATTAAGAAACAAGTATATTCCACTTTTCTGGTTATTTACTTCAAGCCTCTATACATTTGTGAACATTCTTAGAGCTGTAATAAATGAAGTTATGGAGTGATGGTTAGCCCTAGAGAAAAGAAGTAAATCATCTGCAAAGTTGAGGTTTAGGATTCCACCTGTCTTGCATTTTGAGTGGAATTTAAAAAGGGAGCTCCTTTCTATCACCCTTACTAGCAGTATATTCAAAGACTTCATTGTTATGGAAAAAATAAAGGGGGATATGGGGTCCCCTAATCTTAGTCCTCTTGCCCCCATGATCCTATTGGAAGGTTCTCCATTGATTAACACATTGTAGGAGACTCTGGCTATACATAGCTCTATCCACCTTATGAAGATTGCATGGAAATTCTATGCTTTCAGGAAATTAAGAATAAAACCCCAATATAAGGAATCGTATGCTTTTCTGAAGTCTATCTTGATTGTACAGTTCCTTTTCCCTATCTTCTTTGAATAATTCCTCAACAACTCTTGGACCAATAATAAATTGTCCCTGATCAACCTTCCAGGAATGAATGCACGTTGTTGCAATCCTATGTGTTTAGGAAGCACCCTCTTCATTATCTCTAAAAGGACCTTTGCTATTATCTTATATAATGTATTGCAACATGCTATTGGCCGAAAATCACTAACTTTTTCTTGCTTTTTCCCCTTGGGTTTTAGGCACAGTAGAGTTCTGCTGAGTTTCGACTGTAGTTGCCCATTATTGAAAAATTCCTCTATTGCCTCATACACCATCTTCTATGTCTATCTCCATGTTTTCTGGTAAAAGAACACATTCATGCCATCAATCCCTGAAGCTTTGCCAGGTTTCATCCCCTTCAGTATTACCTCAACCTCCTCCTTAGTAATTGGTTTGGCTAGTTCATTGCTTTCCTCTTCTGTGAGTTGGTCTTGGATTTCTTCACTTATGAAATGTTCTATGGATTTTGCCTTGGAAATGGTGCCCAGTGTCTCTTTGAAGAAGTTTTCCACCTCTGCTTTAATTTCTGCCTTGTTATTAGTGTACATCTCATCTTTGTTTAAAGAGATTATTCTGTTAGAGATCTCCCTAAAGATGACCTTCTTGTGAAAATAGGGTGTATTTTTATCATCATTAATCAACCACTCTTGCTCGGCTCTTTGTTTCATGATTTAGTGTTCAATGGACATACATTGAGAATATCTGGACAAAGTTTGCTTCTCTTACTCTTGGAGTGTTTCATCTGTTGGATATCTATAAAGTTCAGTTTGAATTGTCTCAAATCTTGTTTAGCCCTCAGTTGTGCTTGCTTAGTGTTTCTTATTTTTTCTCTGAATAAGCCTTTAAGATCCCCCTTAATCTCTTGTGTTTTCCTTGCATAAATGAATTGTTTAGTGCCCCACACTTTCTTATTACACTTTTTTTTGATCTCCTCTTCAAAACCAGCCACATTTGCTAAGAAATTATTGAAGCTGAATCAGGATTTTCTTCCCCCTATTTGATCTGCTGCATGGACTACAATTGGAGTGTGATATGAAGATCTTAGATTAGGGTATGAAGTTTAGGAGCTTGGGTATTTCTGGAGCCATTCCATGTTGACTATGGATCTATCCAACTTCTTTCTAATCAGCTACTAATTCTTCTGTTTATTCGTCCAAGTAAAAAAGTTACCACTTTGGGAGAGATCATGGACTTCAATGATTAAGGTCATGATTATAATTCCTGCTGCTAATGTTCCCCTCTGCTTCCTCATGATTTAGGATTGTATTGAAATCACCAAGCAACAACCAGGGGTTATGATTAGTTACCATAGCTCTTAGTTTATTCCATAACTCTTTCCTTTGGAACATGTGATTAAAACCATAGACAAAAGTCACCATGCATTCTTTCCCCATCATCATACATCTCACTTTTGTATGTATGCATTGATCGTTGTTTTCAACCTCCTTAACTTCTATCTTGTCCTTATTGAATAGGATTAGGATTTGCCCATTATAATGGACATCAAAGTTATTTATTATCCCCCATTTAGTAGGCAAACTATGAAGGATGGAGCTTTTATCCTTGGATATCCTTGTTTCCATGAGACAAATAATATCTAGCTTGAACTCCTGAATAGTTTCCTTGATATCAAGCTGTTTTGCATGCGAAGTAAGTCCCCTGATATTCCATGCTGCTATAATCATGTTTCCATATCAAAAGAAGATTTTTTTTCTTTCTTCTTTATGGATTTCTTTCTGTTAGACATTGCAAAATCTTCCTTCTTGTTCTTTGTGTTAATTTCCTCCATGCTACCTATACTGTAAGTTGTGTAGTCCTCCATATTCTGCACTTTCTCTTTTCCTTTGGTACTTTTCCTGTTCTCCTAACCCTTTTCCTGATTATGAATTGTTTTCTCCTTTATGCTTCTCTCCGGATATATTCTCCACACTTTCTTGAAAAAATCCAGTAGTAAATTCTTCATATTCTCCAGTTTTGAAGGTTCTCCCCGTGGGTTTCCAAGCTTTTTTAAACTGTTTTTCAGGTTTCTAGGCATATGAAGCCTTCACAATATCTTCAGCTAATTTCATGTCTTCATTGAGTCTCATTATTGGGATCTTTGTAAGATGATCTCTCATTGCCTCCACAGGAACACACACTCTTGCATAATTGATTCTTTTAATTTTGCTGTTGTCTGGTTTAGACAAATGGGTTTGCCTACAAAACTAGCTAGATAATTTAGCCCTTCTGTGGTCTAATATTCAAGCAGTACTCTATGAATACACATCTATATAGGTACATTAGAGGTTTGAATTTCATCCAGTATTAACCCAGGCCTCCATTTTTGCAAGAAGATTGGTTTGTTGTAAATATGCCATGGACCAGCTTCAATTACCTTCAAAGTAGCTTCCTTGTTGGTGAATCTGAAGAAGAAAATGTCTTCGTCATTTACTAGCACTTTATTGAGACCAAGTTGGCTCTAATTTGAAAAGGCCCATGCCTTCATAGTAAGGAACTCTTTTATCCATAAAATAACCTATCACTGATGTGTTCCATCTTGTAGCTCCAGCTCTCAAGACTTCTATTGGTGGGGTTACTACTTCATGCTCCCAGGATTTCGAAGGTGAAGAGTATTACAGTTTTATGTGTCCAAGTTCAACGTTAAAAGTTTTTTTTGTGTATTCTGGTTCTGGTTTTGAATAATGTTTGATGGTTATGGTAATGATTTTTCTATGCGAGGAGAGTTGGTTGTGATTGGAGGAAACTCATCTGAGTTCAGGGATGGTGGGCAGGAGGGAAGGTTTGGTGGATTTAGGTCCATTTTGTCTTTGGTTAGGATGTGATTAAGAAGATGGATCCATGGTGTAGAAGACAAGGGTTAAGGCAATAGGTCCTTTAGTAAGAGCTTGTTTATGTGCAGAAAAAATATTGAGGATGTGTTACTAATTTTAATATGATTAAATTCAATATTTTTGCTTACTAAAAATTTATCTCTTAAAAGTTATTTTGTTTTTCGCTTGATTTATAATAGCTTCTTTTAAAAATTTTAATCACATTTCCTTATCATATTTATTTAAATCTTTCAAAATATATATGTTGATCAAATTTTTATTTTCTATTGAGATTAAAGATTCAATTAACTTGTTTGACACTCACATTTTACTGATCTTAGTTATTTTAAAAATTTTTCAAAACTTTGTTAGTTATTTATATGGATAAAGCGAAGAAATTAAGATCTTTATTATTTTATATCCAACTTAAAATTTTTGTTCTTGAAACAATCTTTTCCTTTATGTTTTCTTATATTTTTAAATTAACCATCAGTCAATCCTTTAGGTCTTGTTTGGTAGCAAGTAATGATAGATTTGGAAAAAAAAAAGGGAATGAGAATGGAAAGTGGAGATCGGAATAGAAATGAAATTACTTATTATATGTGTTTGGTATGGTATTAAACAAAGTTAATAGTTATGTTAATATTTAGTATTAAATATTAAAAATAATAATGAAGATTTTTTTACTCATATTTAGTTATTATATGATTTAATTTTGTAAATAAATAAATATTTTTTATTTTATAAACAATTAATAATTTTTAAATAATTTATACAATTTTTAATTTTTAAATAATTATAAATAATTTTTATGATAAAAATCAACATCTTGACAATATCTTGATATTGTTTTAATAATGACCTAATAGTATTCTAATAATATCTCTTACTTTTTATTCCTGATATTTGATTCCACCTTATACCCATTAAAATATTTTTTATGATAAAAATAATATCTTAATAATAACTTAATAATACTTTGATAATATCTCTTATCTCTTATTCCCAATATTTAATTTCAGCTTATACCCACACCCCTCTGAAGAATAAAAATATAAAATTATTTAAAATTTATTAAAAAAATTTCATGACTTTTATTTAGAATTTATTAAAATTTTTCATTCTCTATTTTATCTATTACCAATAACGAAACCTACCTCTTTATTATTTGTTACCTAATAAGAAATGTTAAAAGTGTGCTAGAAACTTCGTTATATGCATCTTTTAAAATAGTTTATCTGTTTGAAAATAAACCTTAGATCCTTACCATTCAAGAGGCATATAGGTTTAAAATCAAAACTTGGAATTAAGTAGAAACACATGGTAGAATGCTTGAGGGGTTGATTTTAAAACTAGACCCTCGTGTAGGTGCATATGATTATATGTATGACTTGACTAGTTTTGGTCGGGTCAACCTGCGAACCTAATGGTTCATTACTCATTAGTCGAGGCCGAGTGAACCAATCAACCAGGGCATCGAGATCTGACCGGGTTTTGCGAGTCCCCTAAATGTATTGGATCAAGCCCAATTAAATGGTCCTACCCATTTCATTAGATCCAGTGATCAAGTACGTCGAAACTCACAGAGAAGCCCCAATTCTTCTAGATCCACTTCTTTAATACCATTTTACACCTCTCTCTTATCTCCGGGGTCCGGTGTTCGCATCTTTGTGATGGCCGCTGACACCGTGGAAACCACCTCGCCGGATCAAGAGACGAACCGTCTCCGTGCAGAATCTATCCCCGTTATCGATCTCCGCCTTCTTTCCCAGTCAGAGCTTCTCTCACTCTCTCTCTGCTCCTCCTCCTCCTCCTCCGTCGCCTCCTCTCTTCTCAACGACTCCGATGTGTCTACCCCTAAAATTGATCGCTCCGTCTTCAATGAATCCGCGGGAAGCCGAAAGCAAACATTCTCTCGTCTCCGACTCGCTCCTCGCTCTTCTAGTTCGCAATTTGCTCCTTCTTCTTCCAATCATCACTTCACATCTCCCATTCCCCGCCAAAGTATAGAACAGTCTCTGTACGAAGAGGACATGCAAATCGTTTCTCTTCTCAAGTCTCTATTCGGTGACAATTCTAAGGAGAACGAGAATGTAGACGATAGCGATCTTGTTCCGGTTCCGATTCAAGAGTATCTTGGTTTCTCGTCAGTGAAGGATCAAGAATTGCAAGATGTTCCGGTTAGTTTTGACGGAACTGAAGTTAGCGATGCGATTCCGATACCCACCGGCATTATTGATGCTGTTTCCAAGAAACGGAAGCGAGGTCGGCCGCGGAAGAATGAGAATAATGTCGATAATAATAATGACAACAAAACTAATCAAGTGGCTATAGAGACTGAGAATTGGGACAGTGACAGTGAGGAGATTGATGTGAATGAGAATGATGTAGAGGTGATGGAGAACAAAGATAGAGAACAGATGATGACGGTGAACAAGAATGGAGTGGTAGTGGACCTGACGGATCTGGCCAGAGTGGAGGAACTGTATGGAGAGGAGCTGAGGAGGAGAACGACGGGGCTGTCGACGGAGGCGGAGGTTTTAGGGTTTTTGCAGGGTTTGCCCGGAGAGTGGGGGAGTAGGAGAAATAAGCGGAAAGTTGTGGATGCTGATTTGTTTGGAGACGCATTGCCTATTGGATGGAAGCTCATGCTTTGTCTCAAGAGGAAAGCCGGTCAGGTCCGGTTGGGTTGTAGAAGATACATAAGGTTTTAAACTGATTTTTGGCTTTCCTGGTTTGTTTTCATTGCTATCACTATACGAAATAGAATGATTTACTGTGGTTCATCTTCTGTTTAATTGTATGGAGAAAATGACGAAAAGTGGCGCTTGAAATCTATGTTTCTAGTTCATCTTCTGTTTAATTGTATGGAGAAAATGACGAAAAGTGGCGCTTGAAATCTATGTTTCTAGGTAGTCACAGGTGGGAAAATATTCTCGGAACCTAATGGTTGCTGAAAAATTCTGGATTTGAGTCATGAGATATATGATAATGCTGTTTCTAGCATGATTAAGTTTCGGGAAGACTTGAATATGTGAACTTCTGATTGTGGCTTGTGTTGTATGAGGGTAGTTGACTAGCAGAAGAATAATGGTTGATATTGGACACATTAAGATAGGACTTAGGAGCTTCTGATTGTGCTTTGTGTTGTGTGGCTCAGATGCATGTTAGCTTCTGATTGTGCTTTGTGTTGTGTTGCTCAGATGCATAATATGTCCAATATAAATCACTATTCTTCTGCTAGTCAACTACCCTCATTTCTGTTGCTGTGAATTCATATTTCTTCTTTTTGACTATTCTTTTGTTCTTTCTGTTTCCTTGTACTGCTCATATTGGTTGCTTTATTGTTCTGGTAATATATATTGTAAGCATATATATTTTTACACAAACACACACACACGCACACATGTATATATTTATGTGCCTGTAGATGTCACATTGTTTGAAGGCACTGTAGATATTCACTCATTTATCTTGTATAATTTCACTTAAACTTCATAGGTTATTTTAACAACAATCTCTCTGTTGGTAAGGTTTATGTGAATAAGTGTCTTGTGAGTTGACCTGGTCTCATTAACAATTTGACATGCCCCTACTTGTTCAGTGGTTTGATTGGGAGGCAATTTTTATAGACTGATAGGATTGAAGTTATTTTGTTGAAGTTGATTGACTTGGGCTGTTCATAACAATTTCAGGAATTATCTTATATGTCTGGTGTATATTCAGCATTTATTCAGTTGATATTTCTTGAATGGTACGTCTTATGTGGCAGTATTTTGCTATTCCTTTTGGACGTCCTTTTGCTGTTGTTGCTATAGTTCCCCATCCTTATGCAGTTTCTAGATAGTCCTAGTCCCCTTAGGAGTGGCAACTCCCCTTCAACTCATCTGGGGTAAGCTGTAAAGGATTTGTCTTGTAATGTCCTCTGGATCCCTCTAAATATGAAAAGTTTTGAAATAAAATGATATATTTATTATATATTGCTAGATTGACATTGTTTCCTTCAATTTGGTGATTTCTTCTTTATTGATTTGCTATGTTACTTATTGTTTGTATAACACTTACCTCTAAATCCTAATTTGGAACTATCCAGCCCTAATGGGCGGCAGTTTGTGTCATGCAAGGAAGTCTCATCATACTTGCTATCATTCCATGGTCTCCAAGATGCAAGTGAGTTGGACAATGGTCATTTTGACAGCAATATGCAGTTTACTGACAAAATAACTTCTGGCAGAGTAAGTTGGTGTTTTAACATGACTTGCAGTTTTCAACTTCTTGGTATAGATTATGTTAACAAAGAGTCATGCAGGTCAGTGATGTTCTCAAAAATGACAATAATGGGGGTGCTGTAACTTCCTGTTTGGTGTTGCCCATAGCTTCCAAGTCTACTGAACATGAAAATCAACCAACACAACTCAAGGGTGGGAGTGGTGACTGCATGCAAACAGGTAAAAGATATAAATGCCACAAATGCACTATGTCTTTTGATGAGCAGGATGACTTGCTGGAACATCTATTGTCATTTCATCAGAGGGCTCCAAAGAGGCTTAGATGTGGAACACCCATAAACGAAGAGGTGATACTTAAAAATGGAAAGTATCAATGCCAATTCTGCGGTAAAATTTTTGAAGAAAAGCACCGGTATAATGGTCACCTTGGAAACCACATAAAAGAATATGTCAAAAGAGTCGAAAAATCTGGTGGTGTGAAGGGCTCTAGACATGCATCTACTGGAGTTCCTTCCATTGCTACAAACATTAAAGAATCAAGTACAATTGAGCAGGATGCTGTTGCACGAACTTCTGATAATACAACTCAGGATGAAAGAACTATTGTTCCATTTTGCGAAGTAAATACTTCTGTTGCAATTGATGTTGGTTCACATGATGTTGTTAGTTTTAGTAATAGTAAAAAAGTGGAGAAGATGATTGAAACTGCTGAGAGAATAAATTTTTGTTCATTTGGAGAATTAACTTCCTCAACTATTCAGAATAGTTGCATTCATAAATCTTATGATGAAGCAGATGCTTTAAGGTCTCCAATGAATGGGATCAATAATTTTGATGCGGAGTACACCATTGCACATATTGACAGCTGTGTTTCTGCTAATTGGGACCAGGCCTCTATTGGTAAGGACGATTTGAATAGAGTTGAGGACATTGAGGATAGAGTTCAATCTGCCAAACTGAATTACATGGAAGTTGATGACCAGAATTTTATTGGCAAAGATAAGCCAATATCTGATTTTGGTAATAGTTGCATTATGCAGGAGAATGTTGCAACTAAGATTCAGGAGAACAATAGTTCCACAACTTCTTCAATGGTTCCATTTAGTAAACAAATAAATTACAGATCTCTAGGTAGTGAAAATCAGATTCTCGTTTCCACCACAGTGGAACCTATGCTGGAAATGAGTTCTAACGATGCTTCATTAACATATTTGGATGAACAAGAACATGCTTTAAACTCTAAATTGAATGCTTTGTCTGCCATTCCGATGGATGAATCTGAATTTGATAAAGTGGTTGAGTGTGGAAATAATGAGCAAAGAGCTGTTGCTGGCAGCAGTAACCCTTTACAGATTGAGAATATTACAAGTCCTGGAAGCTGCTTTGTTGTTCCAAATGCAGAAGAGCAAATGCATGATATTGGAAATAATACCATTGCAACTGCCAAATGCACACTAATCAAACCACATCAAGAAAAGGAATATGAAGGGATTCAGCTTACTTTATCTGGCGTTGAGCAAACTTTTTTTCTAAAAGATAATGAAGTCAAATTCTCTAATGTCACAATGGAGGTGCACAATCATAATGTAGTGTCATCCTCTAAGGATAGTGATAGCATAGATGTTGGTTTGGTTGCTGGCAATGCTACTAAAATTGATGTGGAAAAAGGGTCTGACAGTTCCTTACTTGGAGTCTTCAATAGCCCACAGGAGAGGCCTGTGGAGAATACAAATTCTGATCGCAACGTGTTAAGGCTATTTTGTAACAGGCAACAAAATGAAAATAATGTGAATGAGGAGTTCTCCGTCACAATGAAGGAGCACAAACATAAGGAAAAGAGAAGCTTCAGTAATGATGAGAAACATTTTGTGTCATACGGCAAAAAGGAGAGAGATTTAATGGCAAGTTATGTGGAGGAAACTTGTTCTCAGAGTCAAAGCAATCATGAGCAGCATACTTTTGCTGATGAAGACAATATTGATCAATGCAGTGTCAATGCACATGAGCTGAAGCACAAAGGGGAATCAGTAGCGAGTATACTTTGTCTCTCTGGCAATACTACGTCACAGGGCATTGAAAATAATATAAACAGGCTTTTTTCAGGCACACCTGATGTCGTGCCTAGCATTGACGGATTCAAGAGTTCTAGGAAAAATGATATGGTGATTGATTTTGATAGACACAAACAACCTAAAGAAAATGTCACATCTGATTTTATGTGGGGAATCAATGATATGCAATCTGCAGACTATTTTCCTGCATATAGTTTGGTGTCTGATAAGGTATTAGCCATGCTCATACTTAAAAAGTACTGCATGTTAATTGAAGAACATGCTTCTATCGTGGCATTTATTGTTACAGTATTGCAAATTGTTTCAATTTTAGGAAATACTTGGTCAGTCATTTCTTTATGGCACTGGGTTATTCTGTTATTCTTGGGCATTGTGAATGGAATGTTAATACTCCTTTTCTTTTAGCTGTTGCAGCTTTGTCCTTGATTTGTCCTATGTGGCTATGTTTAAGTTTCTGTTTATGCTTGAAAACAAGGATTTGTTTTAAGAGGCTTATCCATTTTTTCTACAATGAAAGTTATAGTGAGCATATTAAAGTTTACAATGTTGGAGAGTTGTGACAGTTTTAGCTTAGAGTTGAAGTAAATCTTTGCTTCAGATTCTGTAGAAATATTTGGTTTTTCTTCAGAACCTTTGTGTTTTTGGTGATTTATAAAGTTATCATAACTCATATTTTTTTTTCCTTGTTGCAATGGACAGGGTGGAAGTGAAATTGGTCCAAAGTTTGATGGCTGTCAAGGGAGATTGAGCAGCATGACAAATTTGGAATATTATCCAACAACTTCTAAGATGAGCACTCATTCAGATGAATCCAGTTTCTTTTCTTGTGCTGCGGAAATTTCTGATGGTTTTAACTCATCTATCTGGCATGAGAAGGGAGCTTTGCATTTGTTGCCTAAGGCTACAAGCGGAAACTCTGTTCCTACTATCTGTGCAAGTTGCAAGAATGAGTTTTATCATGAAGCTTTTGGAGCTGAAATACAAACAGCCTCGTTGAATTTCATTTGTAGAGTCTGCAAGCCTAAGTTCTGTGGGTGCTAGATCCTTTGCGGAATGGTTGACCAAGAAAATCCAAGCTTCATTTAGGAGTACCATTGTGCCCAAGTCAAGTTGAGCTATATTCAGGTATTTCTATTGGACAATACCTTTTTCCTTAAAGGTCCCAAGGTTTTTAGATTGTTACAATCCACTATTCATTTGGTATCTCTATCGTGTCTTCTGGTAGTTGATCATGGAATGAGTACCAAAATTGCTTAGTTTAATCCCAACCACCAAATGCTACCTTCCCGATTTGATTTCTGATGGAGGAACAAGCAGTGTGTCTCCCTCTCCCACTAGGCCACAGTGGTTGTTGACTTGTTGGTTACTTTTTGAAGGTTGCTTGAGCTATCTGTTTCATGTTCTAATGATGCTCAACATATAAATGTAAACATCCAGCTCTTAGAGCAATTAATTAGACCTACCAATATTGTGTTTATGTGAGACTAACTCAGCAGTCATGTTTGTCCTTTTTGGATATTACTAAAGAAGTGTGCCATGTTATTGAGAAGTAGTTAGTTTAAGAATTGTGGTTGTTTGAATTTTAGTACTGATGGCATCCATTTTGGGTTCTTATCATCAACCATTTGGATCAGTGACTAAAAGGACCACGGGAGGAGCATCTTAAAAGGTCTAATGTGTTCGATTGTAAATGTTCATTAATTTGTTCGTTTTTTCATTCTGGCCGGATTTATCCTTTGTTTCATGTCATTTCCTTACATTGTTTCTTTTTAGAGTTTTGTTCCCCTGATCGGTTTGTTGTGTAAAAAGAATAATCCTCTGCCTTCTATATCGTGCTCCTAAAAATGGTTTTGTTTAAAGTCGCTGACACTTTTTTTGTTATTGTGACAATTTGTGTACCCAGGGTTGATGGCTGCCCAGCATTATGGCCCAACCTGACCAGAGGCAAGAGGCTGATTTTAAAGTTCTGGTTGGACTCTGTTGTCTCTTGCCAGATGATAAAATGGTTCACAAGTTAGATTGCTGATTTTTTTTTTGGGTTCATTTATCTTGTCAAGGGCATATCATTTCATCAGTAGAAAAGTATCAGGTGGTCAATCATATAACCAATTACTTTAGGTTCTATTAGGCATTTGTCTCGAACGCAAAACCCTTCATTCTAGATGTTCTTTTTCCCAATTCAAATATTTAGCCAGTGATTATTTATTCTACGACTACTGCTTTACTTTGCTTCTTCGTGTATGCCCAGATATTTCTTGGGCGCCTCTGTTGGATTGGAAGCCTTTGCATGTGACCTGGTTGAAAAGGATTAAATTGTTCGTCTTCAGGGAGAGTAAATAACCAATAAAAAATAGGAGAATAAATAGAAGAACTGTAGTTCAGGCGGCACACATCCTAATCAATATCCCCTCTTATCTGACAGTACAGAGTATAAGAACATAAATATTTTAGGTTTAGGCTTCTTCTGTGGGTTTGTCCATTTTATACTCAATAAGCTAAGCCGGATAAACTCAATGAAAGTGTAACATACATTACATGTTAATTCTATACCTGGAGAGGGGGAGAGGGTTAATGTTATCTAGATTATGTGGTAGACTTCTTTGCATAAGATCATTTACAACTACTAGAGCTGAAGGAGTCGATCTTGTTAGATGCTGGGGCTAACAAGGTGAAAGCCAAATACTATGGACCACTCTACAAGTGCTGCTCCATGGAAATAGTCCTGTCCTCGAGTAAATTTTGTGTTGACAAGTATCAAGTGAGGCAAAATGCTTAGGTGGTGGAAGAATAGGAATCATTAACATGACGTTTCACTGCTCTGTCTTCTAGTTATCATTCCTACAAGTATTTATATATATGTAATGTATGCCGATGCTGTGCGGTGCCTCTGCTTATTTCTCTAGAATTACTTTTATCTATAATATTATTCATACTATAGAGTTGCAAATGATTGCATACTAAACTGTCTCCCTAAAATTTTTCCCATGGGCTTGTCGCTGTCTTAAGGATGGAGGAGACCCCTGTAGGGTAACAAAGTAGCTAGGCCGCTGAATCTCATTTGTTAAAATATCTTTTACTTGGTTTGATTTGACGCCATATAAATTATACTTTATTTGTAATATTCATAATAAACTTTAAATACTAAAAAATAATATCAGGCAGCAGCAGGTACTAAGGCTTCACATTGCTTGCCAGTAAGATCTAAGAAAATAGAACAACAAAAGGTCACAAGTTAAGAACCCAGTCTAAGTTCAATAATCTATTTTGGCTAAGGAATTGTAAAAGTTGGCACCACACCATAGTGTCGGAGTGGCTCACTTCATTAAAACCATACAAAGAGAATAGCCCCCGACCAGACCGGTGGCTGCGGCGGTGGGGAAGGTGATCAAGAGAGAGGATAAGAAGAGAAGTTCAGTTTGGTAGGACTAGGAGTAGGAGTGAACTATTTATTTATAAATCCATAAAATTTTTAATTCGTGTGTTCTTTATCCCCTCCCAAAGCCTAAACTAATCTTCAACATCTGACCCTTTCATCCAATCGTTTAGCCATAACCTGGGAGGTTCCGCTCCGAAGAATAAGATTTTATTCGGGTCACGAACCAAACCTCCACGCTAACGAATCACAATCCCCCAGCTTTAGTTTGTCCCTCCTTCTATACCCACCTGAATTTGTTTATTATAAAAACTGGATCTACTTGTGTCTTCCTTTTATTTGTTTTGGAGATTTGTCTTTTGTGCGGAAGATGGGGGGCCGGATCGGCATGGGTTTGCCTTTGATTTTGATTTTGATTTGTGGACGGCTGCCGTACTCCTACTCCTCCGCCACCTCCCCGGCCCAATCCGCTAGGGTTTCGATGTGTAAGTTGCAGTCCCTCTCGGATTCGATCTTTGGGATTCGAGATCGAAACGATATCGGTGGTTATCTCCATGTTCCTGCCGTCACGGAGGTCAGTGATGTCTTTTTCTAGCTCTTTCTGTTTCTTTCTTCTTTTTTTTTTTGGGTGAAGTTCTTGATCTTTGCCTGATAATCTCTGCGGGTTCTTTTGCTTTCGTCTTTATCAAGATTATTGAAACTTAGAATTGGTAATACCGTTAGTGTAGAGAAAATTCCTAGTATACCTGTTTACTATTTTGCTTCTGGGTCTCCGTTCGTGGGCGTAAATGTGTCTACTTATGCATTTTAGGCTTAGTTCAGTTGGCACTTATTGCATCTTTGACAGCACTAGTTCTTACACACCAAAGATTTTATCTTGTGAATGAATTGTGCAAATTTTGTGGCACATCTATACAGACTTCTGATGATTTATTATTAGGTTCTTAATTGTCTATATTGAATTCGATGGATATTTGCTAACTTCGATTGGTGTTTAAATGTATTTGTTGCTGTTGGTATCCTTACTGATTGGATTTGTATTGCCTTTTGAAGGGAGATGAGGGCTCATTGCTGAAGGCATTGGATGTGCTTCACAAGAATAATCATAAATTTGTAGCTGTGCTTTTCTATGCCTCATGGTGCCCTTTCTCCAGGAACTTTAGACCAATCTTCTCCCTCCTGTCTTCCTTATATCCATCAATTCAGCATCTTGCAATCGAAGAATCATCTGTTAGACCAATGTCAGGACTTAAAATCTATGTGAATTTTAATACATTCATAGCATGTTTATGGTCTCTGGGGTATAACAATGATTGGATTTCTGCAGGACGCTGCACAGGTATAAAGTTCATGGATTCCCTAGGCTTTTCCTACTGAATTCTACAATGCGTGTTCGCTATCACGGGTCCCGTGGTCTTGGTTCCCTTGTTTTATTCTACACCGACGTTACAGGTGGAACTTTTTCTCCTCACCTTCTACTCAAATTAGTTTGAGCTGCAACTGGGCAATATTATCTACCTATCTGCAGTACTGGAAATGTTGTGGTCATTTTTTGTAGGAGAATAATCTTAGTTACAAAATTTTTCTCAATTGTTTATCTGTTAAATTAATGCAGATGTTCTATTCAAGCATTTTTTAAGTAAGATTTAATTTATTGTGGTAGCTTATAGTTATTTTCTATAATCTTTTGAAGGGTAAATGCTAGTTTTGCTATTCTTTTTGGTCTTGAATTATGCATGCAGCAACCCTTGACTATGTCTGTATACGACGTCCTTGAATTTGATGTACATCTATATGCTTGTCATGGTTGAGGATTTATGTTTGCCATGGGACCTTACGAGGATGGTTGATTGTAGGCATTGAGACTGCGTCTCTGGACGAAGGAGTGCTTGACAAAATTGCACATCCACCAAACTATGAAAATCATGGCCAGATTGAGCAGGAAAATTGTCCATTCCCATGGGCAAGATCTCCTGAAAAATGGTTTGCACAGGAGACATGTCTGGCACTGGCTACTGCTTTTGTGATTTTGAGATCGCTTTACTTGTTTTTGCCAGCACTTAATGTGTTGACCCGGGTTCTTTGGAGAAGACGCATTCGGATCATCAGATTAGGGAGCCTCTTGGATCATGCACGAGCCTATTTGAATCAGGTGATTCAACCGTGTATTTCATTTAAGGAACCATGTGGAAAAAGGAATTTGCAGGAAGGAGCTATTAATGCTAGGGCATGGGCTTCCAAGTCCCTAGTTACTGTGTCTATAGGAGATTCGAGCTCCAGTAGGGGTCCACCAGTAAGTGACTAATGATGGCTTAAGTTTGGAGATAGATATTGGATATTCCTACAAAAGGTTGTGCTACAGATTTGTCTTCTGCCAGTAGCTTTTTCCCAGGAATGTTCTTGGCATTATTAATGTTGACCATGTAGTGACCCATTTGTCATTTGTGCATATGTTTAGAATACAATTTGTTTACCATTCAAGAAACAATAAATTAGATTTCAGTTTCTGAAAAGATTATAGTTGGCTGAACTGATGTGGACAGCCTCATCTTGTTTGTTATACCAAGTCAGTGTAACAATTTGCAAAGGTTGAAACTTAATTCCTGGGACATACATATAGTAGCCTGTCCAATTTATGATCAAGATCCCATTTACCAGAGTTTTTGAACTGTCTACTCTGATTCGGTAATTTTATTTTGCGACTGTATCCATTGGATATAGTTGTAGAACTTGCAGAGAGATGTATGATTTTTCCCTTTACAATAAAAACAAGAATCAATATGAAAATAATGAGAACTATTAGCTGCAACTGTAAAGAAGTTATACTTGCAAAGTGCATATGAAATGTCTGCTAAACCAATTAGTGGATTTTGGGTCCGACTCTTACTATGAGACAGTACACTGATGATGCTATTTCTGTTTACTTGTAACCAATAATGAAATAAGCATAAGAATTATAAAGCATAGTGTAAAACTATTTTCCCATCTCCTCCTATTACACAGGTAATGACTAGTCGGTATAATGGCAAATTATACTAGTCAGTATATTGACTGTTGGTTTTAAATAATAAAAACGTCTATTCTGCTCTGCTCTGCTTTTCTTTCTTTCTTTCTTTTATAAGTTTATCTCCTCGGGTATTAATTTATAAGTATGAAAAAGTCAAAATAACATTATCTCTTATTTCCTTACTTCATTATATGGTTAAGAAAAGGGAAAAAAAATCAAAATTTGATGTAATGAGACTAAAAACAAAAAAATTGTATCACATGATATGAAAAATGACTAGAAAACATGAAATTGATTGTTGAAATTAGGAATAACAATGGATCATTCTGTTAATTTTTTTAAATTAAAAATGTAAAATAATGTTTTTTTAAAATTGAATTTGACCCTGAACTGTTCAAATTTAAGCTTATCTAAGACTTAACTCTTTTATATTGTTTTGCTTAAAATAGTGACCCATTAAAAATACATGACCATCTCTAAGATGTAGATACAAAGTAGTGTAACTAGTGTGGGTCCAAACTAAAAATGCATGTATTTTTTATGATTTAAATTATTTTTTAATTTAATATATTTAAATAACTCTCCTAATTTTTTCAGTTTTATCATTTTTTAATTAACAAAAAGATGTTTTTTAACTTAAAAATTTAAAAGCTTTCTTACACAATTAGATGCCAAGTCTTAGAGGCACATAGAACAAAGAAAAAATCCGACAAATTTCCACTTAGTTTAGGGGGGCCTGGTCCCATCGTTATGATCGGTGACTAGAATCATCAACCTAACCCATCAGGCATCCGCTATTGGTTTTTCAGTCAACGTCTCACCTTCCTATGTGACCCGCACTAAATTCCCATCCAACGGTTCTGATTCACAAATGGACCTTCAGAGTTTAGAACCCCAGTTTTGACCGTCGATTTCACTGCGCCAACATTGTTAAAACCGCATCATATGGCTCCTGACTAGACCAACCGCTATATATCATCAGCAGTTGTCCAGTCCAGCCACCAAAAACCGCAATTTCATTTCTCACGTACACGCATAGTCGCACAGAGAGTGAGAGAGAGAGAGAGAAAAGCAATGGAGAAGGAGCGAGAGCAACTGGTTTACTTGGCTAGGCTCGCAGAGCAGGCTGAGAGATACGATGGTACTTCTTCTTCTTCTAGCAATTTATATTGCAAAATCTAAGCTTTTGTACGCTTGATAAAAGGGGGTGGTTATGGGTATGTTTGATTTGTGTTTTTAGATTATGAACAGACGGGGGTTTTGCTTCGTTTCTCTTGTTGGATTTCCGAGTTTCGATTGGTTGATGTATTGTATGTTCCTATTTCTAGTCATTAACTTATCATTTTGTGTTTCAGTTATTCCCTTCAATTTAGGTTCTCTTTCTCTAGGATTAGTGTTGTATTTTGATGCTTTTTTAGCTGCTTCGGCTGAAGTACGGTGTTCGGTTCATGTCTGATAGGCATGTCATAAATGGGGATTGTCTGGTTTATACTATTCTTTCACTTTGTATCACATCACTTCTCGGTCCCTCTTGTTCATAAACACGAGCCTGGGTACCATATCGGTGAAAGAGTCGATGTGCTTCACATGTCTATTTGTGTTCTATTTATCCTCAACTCCAAAATGTTCAACCTGCTTGTTGCAGAGATGGTTGAGACAACGAAGAAAGTTGCCAAATTAGATGTGGAATTGACAATTGAGGAGAGAAATTTGCTCTCAGTGGGTTACAAGAATGTTATTGGTTCGAGAAGAGCGTCATGGAGAATCTTGTCTTCCATTGAACAGAAGGAGGAGGCTAAGGGGCATGAACAAAATGTAAAGAGGATAAAGGAATACAGACAAAGGGTCGAAGATGAGCTTTCAAGGATATGCAGCGACATATTGTCAATCATTGATGAGCATCTTCTCCCATCCTCCGGGTCTGGGGAATCAAGTGTCTTTTACTATAAGATGTGAGATTCATTGACCATTATATAATTCCCTTTCCTTTTAGTTGTTGAGCTGTTCTCACTCGGAGCAATAGTTCTGCTACACATTGAAAAATGGACAACACTTTCAAAGGTGGAGGAACTTTTAGATTTTTTGCTATTTCTCGTGTAATTTGAGTTGATAGGCTGGTGTTTTCTGTGAAGTGATGCAGCCAAAGACCTAATTAAGACTTCAAAACATTATTGTGTAATGGGATTTATATCTGGCAACCAGTTTATGACCCTTTTTTAAATTGGTTCAGGACGTTTATTCCCTCCAGAGTTTCAGTTAATCAATTATGTTTACTGAGATAATTTCATATTTGTGGTTGTGCTACTTGCTTTGAAAATTTCAAACACCCTTTTATTATATTTTCAGTGTGAAACTTTTTAATCTCTTTGGAGTAGGAAAGGAGACTATTACCGTTATCTAGCTGAGATTAAAAGTGGTGATGATCGTAAAGAAGTTGCAGACCAGTCCCTGAAAGCTTATGAGGTGTTTGGTGATCTTCCACTCAGTTTGAGATTCATTTGCTCTCCACTTTTTTGCTCAATTTATTTCCTTACGTTTCTCTCATTTTGTTTCCGAATATTAAATATGAAAGTTTAAGAGAATTGTTCACTTAATGAAGGATGCCGCATGTTTTTATTTGCACTGCAGGCTGCCACTTCTACTGCTGCCTCAGATTTGCCACCGACTCATCCAATCAGACTCGGCCTGGCCCTGAATTTCTCTGTCTTTTACTATGAAATATTGAATTCCCCAGAAAGGTCAAAATGCCTTTGCTAAAAGATTTTAAACTCTATACTTCAGAAAAATTGTATTAATAATAATGGAAAAAAGTTGGTAACTATGCTATTTTCTTCATGCATACAGCTAGTTGGTAACTTGCATACTGCTTCTCCGCTCTTGGATGTGAATTTTATGCTGTTGTCTTTACATTATCTATGTTGTGCAGGGCCTGCCATTTGGCTAAGCAAGCATTTGATGAAGCTATAGCAGAACTTGATAGCCTCAATGAAGAATCCTACAAAGACAGTACCCTTATCATGCAACTTCTGAGGGATAACCTAACACTGTGGACATCTGATCTGCCAGAGGAAGGAGGTAACTTTACAATTACCCGCTTTCCCCAGAGCAGTGAGCTCCTTGATCCTTAAAATTTTCTTTAGAGAAATTCAAAGTATTAGGGGTTACTTTTAGGCTTATGATCTGTAGCTTGTTTTCTTCCAACGAAGAACCTTCCTCTCTCTTTCTTTTCTGGATCCATGAGGCTTGGAGTATTTTTAATTTTCTTTTGTTCTGAAGGAAGTTTGCAAGAGGCGCTAGTCAAAGAAAAAAATAATTGAAGTTGATGGTATACTTTAAAATCTGAATTTTGGGTCAGACAGAATTCTGACGGATTTGGTTAGGGTTAAATAATCCATATTATGGTACAGACTTTTTAACTAGGTTCTGAGTGTTTTATTTATGATGAAATGAAATCTTTGTAGCAGGAATTGCTTTTTTCAGTGGTGTGTGCGTGTTGCTTCTTCTGATTCATAAATTTTATTGTGGGGCTAACAATGAGAGTTCCATTATACTGTTCTATGGAAGCTAAGAATTTGTCAGGCATTTGGACCTCGATCAATTTATATGATAGAATGGAATGACTCTAGCCCGTATGATGAAATAAGATTAATTCTTTCTTTATCAATCAGTCACCATAATCATTACATAAATTTTTGATAATTACAACTTTGCAGGTGAGCAACCTAAAACTGATGAACTTCAAGCCGAGGTAAGAACTTTGTGATTTTGACGTATGCATTTGTATGCATGTACCTACAATTGGATATCTGCATTAGCTGCTCTGATCGGTGATGTTGTAGGTAAAAGCAAAAGATTATAGTTACAGAGGGATCCAAACAAATTTCATTGAATCATATGAATGATAAATTCATGATTTTGAAATCATATATTTCATTTTATGCATTGTACAATACAGAATACAATGAAAGATTAGGAGTATATACTGCAACTCCGTACCCACCTTATTGAGACCGATCACAGTCTTCTTTTTATCAGTAACAGTTGCAATACTGATGATTAGGTAGTCCAGTCTTTTGAGGTTTAAGAAGCACACTTGATGGTGCTTTTGTTTCAATCAGTTTGTTATTGCTTTGGTTAAAATTTTTCTCGTTTGTCTTAGTGGTTAAGGTGTATAGTTGAAAGATCTGTTATGCAGTAACAGCGAAATTAACCAAAGCGTTCATTTTAGAGAAAAGACCAAACCAAGTTCATCTTAGATATGCACACAGAAAAGGGAAATGTTTTAGGAGATAGTAATTAAAAAAATTAGTTCTGTGAAATGCAGTTGCATTGATGGTCTTCAGTTCCGACATTGGTTTTGAAAACTTTGAAGGTAATGTTATTTGTTTGGCCTAGCTTTGCAAAATTTTACTTATTGCATGATGCTGCTCGTACATGCAGATCTTTTTTTGAAAATTTAAAATAAATTAATAGAATAAAAGGAAGATACAGCGTTAGAGAGTAGTAAACTCTCCGACATTCGTACATGTAGATCTTATCTCCTTATGCACTAACCAATTGTGCCTATTTATTTTCCAGAATTAGCTGGGATAGAAAGGAGTGGTTTTCTGAGACTGCTTTCAGTAAGAGGAAGGGAAAATTATGATGCATTACCCTTTTAGTAGATGTGTGTGGAGTGGTGGACCATTGGCTTTATGGCTTGTGTCCATGTATGATCAATAGATGGTTGCAGACAGTTTGTGATTTCTATTTAAACGTAGTTGGATTTTGCTACTTTTGAACCTTTGCTGTCGCCTTTAGAATATATAGATTGAATTGGCTTCAGACTTGGCCATGCGAACTTTCATATACTGATTGGTGTTGCATTTGATCTTGTAATATGGCATTTCTCTTTAATGTTTATCCAATTTGCAAATTCACTATTGATTGTAGTCATGTACTTGTTGGGCAGATTTTTGCGTCAGTACATGGCTAGTTTGTTTTATGGATGATTTAACTTTTATAAATGCAGAGGCAGCTTGTTGGCCATTTTTGCACCCCCTTCCAGTAAATGTAATTTGTAATAGAAATCCGGTAGCTAGTGCCTGTGTTGGCTGCAAGACTTAATCTGAAACCGTATAAAACTGAAAACACGCAGTCAAAGTCACGGGGAACATTTCTGTGTTTCCAGCAAACAACCTGTGTCTCAAGTGAGAGAATCAGAAAACGATACACCCACCCCATCTTTCATTTTAATTCCCTACTACACTATTCCACTTTTATATTTTTCGTCAATTAATTACCTACAATTTTAAGTAGAGAAAATGTTGATATGATTATATTAATGACGTTATAATCGAAAGATGAAATGTAGCCAACACATGGGGGTCAGAAGATGCAAAATTAGGAGCAAATAATCTGAGAAACCCCAAGGGTTGGAAAATCAAATGATATGTGCCTCTAGAACAAAGCCGTCAAGAAATCGATCATTAAGATCTCACACCTTGCAGCCGAAAGGAGAGGCAACAATCGCCATTTCAAAACAGCTATTTGTTTGATCCAAAAGAAACACAACACACCCACACAACAATCGCCAATTTAATAATATACACTATAAGCCGACGCAGACCGTTACTAACAAAGAGCTAACCAGAATGCTAAACAGACGAAAGAGCACGAAATAGTTCCGAGTCATTTCTGCTCGCTCAAATCATTCCTTTGATACATGTACATATATATAGGGAGAACTAGGAAACTAAACAAAACCCTAGCTTGCCTAATCGTGTCTTTGATGGTTTGGGCCTGGGTTTGTCTTTACTATTATAGCACAGTAGATTCGGCCTGCCTGTTAGTTGTTAGAGGAGCAATTGGCTTTATCGTGTAATCAAACATGATTTTTGAGATTATGTGATTTAAATAACAGAACATAATTTTCTTCTGGATTATGTTTCATTAAAAATTATATATAACTAAAACAGGATTAGTTAAATAAATAAAATTTCACTATTTGTAGTGAGTGAATGGGTCATTATTATTCAACTAAACTAACTGAATTCACGTCATACTTCTATTTTGTATAATTATCGAAAATAATCTCTCTATTCGATAGGAGTAAGACTATATACTATCGGACC
>JAOQMM010000002.1:3827722-3839409 GCA_027563515.1 Erythroxylum platyclados
TTCTTTCTTTTCTTGAGGTTCTAGCATTTTTGCCTTTGGCCCTCTATTTGCATAGCCAAACAAGACTGAATTTAATGGGTTTGTGTACGGACTCTGTTTACTCTGACTGACTGCTCACGCTCACGCTCACGCCATTAAAATGAAGTTGAGTCGGCACTATACGCAAAACTCCTTCACTAGCAAGTCGCAACACAGAATTAAAACAACGCAGACACAGACTGGTGCTTTTGTTGGTTGTGCTTTTTAATGGTTTAATAAATAAATAGATATTTCTTAATTTAGTGATATTTGATAATTATTCTGTAATATCTGTTTGTTAATAGTATCTTGTATATGAAACAGATTACCTTGATTTTCTCACTCCACATTTGACTTTGATTCTTCGCTCCCAAGAGATCATCTTTTCCTTATAAAAACGTGTTCTTTAACTTTCACATTCATTTTCTTTTGTTTATTTTTGTGATATCATAATTTATATATATATTTATAGTTATAAATTATTCAATTTTTTTATTCGGAGATAAAACAAATTCTTGGTTGGCCAAGTCTGAGCTCCCTAGTACCTATCGCTCTTTTGTTCTCCTGTAAAATTACGGCTGTGTCAGTTAGAAAATTGCGGTATTTTTTATATTATTTTGGCATATTTTGCGATTTTTTCTGTTAAAGAAGAAACAGCCTTTGTTTCCGGGACAAAAGGTGCACGAAAAGATATGTACTATTAATACCATTTACCTACCTGTCCCCTCGTTTATCTTTTTTCTTTTGAAATTTCATCCTTAAATGACACATGCCCTTTAAAGACCGACAAGACCATTAAATAAAACGATCAAATTAAACTGAGACATTATTCCATTTAATAAATAAACTTGCTCAAAAATTTGCAATATAATTCACCCTATGCTTGCTTTTAGTCAGTTATGATTTATAACAATAAAAGATCATTTAAGTGCTGCCAAATGCCTGGAGTCTTTCGTTCTGCAAATGGAACGGACTCCCGAAAAATAGCCATAAGACCGTTTCTTATCATACACACGCGAATAACGCAATGGGGTTAATTACGTCGAGAAGAATGATGACAATTTAGTGCCAAGGAACCAAAATAAAATATTCAACTGCCCAAGCATTTTGTTGCCAACAAAAAAAACACAAACATATGGACATACACAATCCAATTAGCAGAGAGTCGTAACTTTTTTGGCATGTTAAGACTCAACATAAATCTCCCAAACCCAAATGTATAATAACAACACCTCCCCTGCTAGGTAGCACCAACACAAAAAACCAGAGACGCCGTGATTAAATGTCTGTGTCAGACCTAACATGTTAAACCAAGGCAATTGTGCTCTCGCCGCCCGGAGGCTTGCGTACTCCGCCTAGGAAGTCTCGAGACTCTACCTTCCCATCAGCAAAGATATTACTGCCACTCATCTCTCGCAATTTTGCTGTGCTTAGCTGCTTCTCGGCGGATGATGGAGGAACATCGCCTTTAAATATATCATTTCCGGATAGCTCCGAGAATTTCTTGTCGTAAATTTTCTTCGCTGTCTTCATCACCTCGCTTGATTCCTGGCCCCCAGCAACAGGATGTAAAATTCAAGCAACCACAACTCCAATGAGAAGAGTCCCAATGGATTGAAATACAAATAGCAAGCAATTTACCGGTAAAATTTTCTCAAGATGCATGTACTTCCATATATATGTGAATCGCAAACAACAGCAGACTTCTTTTCCATAATCTTTTCAAGTTCTCATTGCGTATTTATCATGCATTCCTCATCTCTGAGAGTTTGCATTATGCATTTATTATGTAGAAATTATAGTATGAGAAGTTCAAGCTGCTTTCCAATCAATAAAAATGTAGATTTAAAACTTTTTAAAAGCAGATGCAGGCACAAAAATGAAGATATGCAGGCACATATTAGAAGATTTGGCTGCAATTCTTACATCCTCAGAAGCATGTTCCCCCAGAGTAATGTTTTCTTTCAATGCCAAAGCACGTGTAGTTGCCGGCCGAGGTAAAATTTCGGGAGGGGAAGCAAAGATGTTATGTCCACTAAGCTCCTTGCACTTAGCATCTGAAAGCTGCTTCTGTAACTTCATATCTGACTCACTTTCTAAGGTCCCGCTCAGTTCACGCTGTTTAGCTACCTCGGGCAAAGTAGTAGGCTTTTTAGGTGAAACACTCTCTTCTTCAGCAAATGAAATGTGACTGATTCCAGCGATTGCTTGCTGCAGATCCCAGAAAGAACAACTAGCTACTGTCACTTCAAATTGAAATGGCATAACCCCAACTACTTTTGAGTTGAACTCCAACTAAATTACCTGATACATTTTCACTCCTGTCCTATTTGGAGTAGGATCAGATTCGGATGCTTCATCTTCTCCCTTGCCAGAAAAAATGCCACTGCCAGTCATCTCCTTCATTTTATAACCTGAACAAGGTTTCCTACAAAAGATGAAAGTGTCGTCAAAAATTAAAAGAAATAGTAATTCCTCTAGCAGGAATTCCCACCACGATTTCAAATCACAATATGAAAAACCCAACTAAAGTGAACTTTACACTTCAATCCGGGTAACAAGAACATGCTGAATAGCCAAAATGAGTTTTACTAGTGCAGCAATGATAAACCTTTTCAAGCCCACTGCGTTTAGCATCCGAAAATTTCAATAACCACAGACTACTGATTAGTTGCACTGACCATAGAAGTCGACTGACTAAACATATGAAAGTAATATATGGTTAAACCTCAGGTACTATTTCTCCATAGACATGAGTTCTTATTCAAATCAACTGCACGCTGAGTAATTATAAAATTTTTTTCAATGTCTATGATCCCTGAAAAACGACAATTAGATAAAACAATCCGCTCAAAATGTCAATAGAAAAATTCCGAGTCGATAGGATTCCATCAAATAGTGATCAACTAACATATCTAAACAGAGACCAATGATAATTATCCTCAAAACTCGACATTATCGAGTAGATAACAAACTATAAATAAAATTAGAGATCTGATCTCAGCTAAAAGATCATCTTTCCTTTTATTCTTTCAAGAAGTCCAATATATAGAAGTTTTACCAAGCAAAAAGGGAGATAGATCAAAGTTTCAAAGAGGATCAAACTTGGTAAAAATGTTAATAGGAGATTTTTGTGACTTATCCGTTAAAACCAAGGAAAAGAGAGCAAGAGAAAGCTATAAAAATGTCAAAAACACCGCAAGTTACAGACAACAGCAATTGAGACGAATATGGACCAAAAAGAAAAGATATTTCTTTTAGAGAAATCAGTTAAGTTGTTCATTCTCAATTTGTATTTGGTGCCACACTTAAAAAAAAAAAAAAGAGGTAAAAAGGAACCAAAAGATGAAGAAAAGCAAGAACCAGATCTCACCGCTTGTTTAAGCTCTCGGTCTCCTCATCCGTGACTTGACCTCCAAAGACCACCTTCCTGATCCCATCCGACGGCTACAAATCATTCAATCAAGTGAAAGATTCATTAAAAACAGGAAAATTTCTTGAAAAATGCAAGTAAAAGAAAAGGCGGAGGTGAGATTACCTGGTGGGAGCGAGGGGCGGAGACGACGGCTGGGGAATCAGCCGGCGGATTCTCCGACCACGTCAGCAGATCTGCCGTAGAAGTGTGTGGTTTTCTCACCGGAGTACTCCTCTCCATTTTGCTCTACAAAACGTATTGTTATTATTACTCTTCTTCTTCTATTCACTTTTTCTCCTTGCAGATACTAGAATTGGGAAAACAACTAAACTGCTGCACTTAAAAGTGTTTGTCTGCTCTTCCTGTTACACTACAAGCGCTGTGTGTGTGATTTGAGATGAGATCACAGTGAGTAAAGTGTTCGGTTTGGCTTTGGCTCTTAGCTCGCTTCGCCTGGCTCTTTTTGAAGCAGTAGATGGGATGGATTTATACGGCTTAAATGACGAAAATGACCTTTGCTTACTCCGCTAACTTTGATCTGGACCTTTCAGTTTTTATCACTAGAGAGAGAGAGAGTGAGAGGTGTTTCTAGAGTAGCAGCTACTCTTGCTGTTCTGTTGTTTTGGAAGCAAAGAAAAAGAAATATTGAAAATGCAGAATTAATTAATCTCTCAATTTGAATCTTTGTACCGCCCTTTCAAAAACCCAATATTTATTCAATCAAACGGGTTTTACGATCTGAAGGTACTGACAGGTGTAGGCTTTACAGTGAGCAATTGACTTGGCTTAGCCGGTGAACGATGGATAACTTTCGATCTTCCCGAAAACGCCCTTGATTCTTGTGCTGACAACACTAACCCTTCCTAGGTTGTCTCTTTTCTTCAGTTCAAGCAACGGATTAAAAAAAGAGTGCTTATTTCCCAACAACCTGAAAATGATACATTTGGTGCTCGTGAGATGAGTGTCCAGAGTTTTCTATTGTGCGACTCGGAACTTCTATATTCTTCTTTTTCTTCTTCCTCTCGTGATCCTACTGGCAGAAAAGAAGGTCACAAACTTCTCTTGGTTCTTGGCTTAAGGTCTAAGGACATTGGTGTCCTGAGGAAACTTGCGCAATTGGTAAAAACGTAAAAGTATTCGTGGAGGCCATTCGCTACTTATGATCCAAGAAATGCATCATTTTGACTTTAAGGTCCCCAGCGTGTGAGCAATCAGGAAATCTTGTAAAGCCTATATACATGCTCAATTCTACAAGCAAGCACTTGAACTCGAATGATAATCATTTCGTGGGCCAAATTTGAAAAAACAAAAAAAAAAGGCAACAGAGTTTCACGTGTAGTGCTATCAAAGTGTAGACTTTACCACCATTTTTTGCGTGATTTGATCATTGATTGCATTAATTACCACTAATCTCTTGCATAACTAAAACCAATCCAACCTTTTGGATTTTCCTTCTTTAGCAAAATTTTCTTGGACAAGGGGAAGGGATGGAGTTTGTTGTCGCTATGTGAAAGAAAAAGAAACAAAAGAAGCCAAGTCATAACACTTGAAGGGTACATTGGTAAAATGAAGTGCTGATTTGATCGTTGGAATTCGACGTAACGGTAAAGCTATCCGTTGGAGTCTCGATAGCCAATAAGCGGAATTTTGACGTTTAAATTACCGAAAACTCTTGTTGTTCGAAAAGGTACAGAAGCATTGAATTGGGGAAGGCCTGGTTGGTTGGGTTGAGCAGAGCACGTGCCAAATTGAGGTTTTTGGATCCTCATTTCTTGTCATCTGGGATTTTATTAGATTCTGCTTACTAAAACAAGAGGTTAAACAATCTGATGAGTCCAAATATTTCGGGCTGGGATTCCGTTTGATAACTCTGGCGATATCCTGGAATATTTTTAAATGAGATTCCCCATTCAAGGGTAGAGGTTGTGAATGGAATTGGAATGCTATCATTTTGTTCTTCTTTAACAAACATAAGCAAAGCAACTTTTTGAAACCAATCAAAGTCATAACCTTGACTCTAGCTCCCGGGTTGTTTTGTGTTCTTTGCTTTTATTTGCATAAGAAACGAGGAGATAAAAGAAGTTGGTTAAATGTCAATTATTAACCCCTCTAGATCCTAATCTAATTGCCATGTTGCACCAGCATATTTAACCGGAAAAAAACAGTGTTAAAGAAGAGTGTTTGACTTAATGTTGGCAAAATGTGACATCGGAATTGTTGAATTCAGGGTGAAGAAATAGAACTATTGGAGTACACATCAATATCATCACCCGACTGTACATTTAAGAAAAAGGGTTTTCATTTTTCGATCAAGCTAAGAAACAAAGAGATTGTTGTTTAATTTCCCGAATTGGCTAAGCTTAATCACCCAGCAAACCAATTACTTAGCATCTACCTTAATATACACAATATTTGCAAATCCATCCAGCATTTCACTTTTTCTATCGAATTGTCCAAATTTTAAAGAGTAGTTGTGGGTAAGTATACATTATTAAAATTTAAAAAAAAACAAGTTAGATGTGTCATATTATGTTTCCAGCAAGGTTCTGTTGCCGGAAGTGTGATGGTGACAAAAAATGGGCCTAAAACTTTTATTCACATTTAATGAAACCAACTCCTCTAATTAGTTAATAATCAGGTAAACCCTACAACAGAAACACCATAGCATGACTTCGACGTGCGCAGTGATTGTACTATTGCTTGTAGAAATGGCAGCTTGTAGGGACTAGGGAGAGAACTTTATGTTCATTAACTTCAGTACGTGTACAACTTATTATTAAGCCGAGAGCCCACGTGAAAAGATAATAGAAAATCGTATACTTCGTGGCTCGCCGCCACTAGTCTTGACATTCTAAAGTTCAAATCTACCCTCAAAATCTTATTATTATAAATTTGAGTTTTTGTAGAATTTGAAATTTGAGATTAAAATTTGATTGACTTTCAAGACTATTTAAACTAAATTTTTTTGATTTTTGAGTCAAAAATATCAAAATTAAAGTCTAAATTTAAACTTATTTTAGTATCTAAATTTTGATTCCTTTTAAATTCAACTTAACCAATTACTTTGAAATAAGTTAAACTCCAATTAAAGTGTTACCCAACTCACCATTATTAAGAGCTTTTTACTCTATTACTAACTAATAATTTTAATTGAGACATATTTTGACAAAATGATATTTGTATTCGGTCCTAGTTTGACTTGGTCTGATATAAATTCAATAAGCTAAATTCTATAAAAATTATGACAAAATAAGGCAATTAAATATAAGTTCCAATTAGTACTCAATTTGTTTTGATCTAGTTTATCATCATCATTACTTAGCTATTAAGTAATCTAATTGGTGCATTGATTAAGTGTAAGGATATAGGGGAATTATTAACGAATTGCAACTTACAAAAATTGAGCATTTATGTTTTTTAATATTCAAAAAGAAAAGAAAAAAAAGTTGAAATATAGATGAGGAAGTGATGATAAGTCACCTCTTTAGTTAAGTCAAATTTTTACTGGTATTTATTTTCTATGTATTCACTATGAAATGTTATGCTTACGTCACTTAAAAAATAGATTGATCTACATGTATTTCAATTATTGACACACCACTTTAATGTTATATTCAATTATGTTCTTTCTATTTATAATTGAAATGTATGTTTGTGTATTATTATTATTATTATTATTATTATATACACACACACATGCTAGTCATCCAATATCATGAATTAGTAATTACGACTGAAGTTTAGTTTCTTGTTTAGATTTGTATATAGTTTTTTTAATAACACAAAATTTTTGTTAACTAATGTTGTGCTATTAGTAAAAGAATAACTTATGCTATTAGTTCATATGGGTGAGAATAACATTTTAGGGGAGAGTTTAGTTATGTACCAGGCAATATACCAATGGAGAGTTATAATCAGATAATTAGTAATATACTAAGAGAATAAGCGGTTCAAGTTGAAAGAACTAATTCGTTAAGAAGTGATGTTTGGAATTACTTCATTAAGACCATATGAAGTGATAAAATTTAAAAAGTATAATGCAAACATTGTCATAAGATGTTAGCCGGAAGGTGGAATCTCTCAATTGAAGAGACACATAGAGCTGTGTAAAAAAAAAAAGATGATATTAAAAGGTCAAATATTTTTGACCCCTAACCAAATAAAAAAGGAAAAATAAATGATTGCCACTAGTTATAATAGCAAACAAATTAAGGTTTTTGCTAGCCAAGATAATCATTGGTGAAGAATAGTCACTCTTTATTATCAATAGCAAAGACTTTCGGATGTGGTTCCCCTCACTCTAACTGACCTTCTAGATTCAAACTCAAAATCCCATAAAGAAAGACAATTTTAAGATTTACGATGATTAAAAGAAAAAAATATCAAAGATGTTATCGAGTAGTCACAGGTGAATAGTCATCACATCAAATATGTAGACGATCGACAACTAAAAGAAGTTATATCGTGATGACAACACACTACATTGACAATGACTAAACTTTAAGCAATCAACTAATAAGATAAATGATATTCTTTAATTTATTATTTATTTATTATAATTGATATTTATTTATATTTTTGAATGATAGGTTATTTATGTACTGATGTTGTATATAAGTGAAACATTGACATCCATAATGATAGAGTGCTTAATGAATTAGAACATAAATACCAAGCTTTTAACCATAACTTCAGACAATTGTAACATAAATGATATTATGATCGAAAATTTTGAAGAATAAGTTATGAATGAGGAATTTGCTAATTGGTAGAATGTTATTCCATATGCGTTATTTCTTGCTTATCATAAATTTAATAATGAAAAATGGGTTAGACGTAATAAAGGAAATGATAGACGCAATTTGTAGTAGTGTAGTGTATTGGAGTACGATACTAAAACGGGTTTAAAAATTTTAATAAACTACATGATAACTATGCATTTGGTATACAAAGAAGTTAGTTTTGGATCAGATGGAATTCAACTCTCAAAATGTTAGAGTCAGCAATCAAGTATATTGAGATGTTTATCAGGTTGAGACAAAAAGATTCTTAATATACTTGCTTGCCAACCAAAAAACCAATAGGAGTTGCCTAAAGCAATTTGTATAAAGTTGACAATATTTCATGATGCTAGTGAGTTATTTCTAGGGATAAAATATATAATTTTATACATTTGCTTTAGCCAAATGTGTGAGATCAAGCAAGCATTATCTAGTTAGATTTTTTATTCCAATAAGGTGATATGGACCATGGCAGAGTAGATGATTAAGAAACTCAATTTTTATAGGTCTATGGTAAAACAAACCATGACAATCATTTCTATGTTATACCCAAGACATAATATAAAAGGACAACATTTTTATGATACAAAATTGTATGGTGATCGAGATCAAACACATATGGATATCATTAAATAATTATGTTATGATTTGTTTAATAAATAAGACTGAACAAAGATCAGAATTGTAGTAGTTCATTTTCAATATTAACTTCGGCTTCATCTCCTTCTATTGTTCATATAACAGATGTGAGTCTCGAATTTGAAGAATTCATCAAAGGAAAAGGACTAAGACTTCTTATAATAGGATGGAGTTGTACAACTATTTAGAGGCAAGTATTGTGATCTCAATTGAAAAGATGCAATTCAATGTATTATCATAGTGGAAGTCAAATGGATATCATATTATCTTATATTGTCTTTTTTATATTGATATAAATTTGGAGACCATTCTTTTAACTGAAAAATTTTGAAGCAAATATTCGATGATGTAGGTATAATTATCATATTTTGAATATTTATTTAGACCCCGTTTGGTTGATAGCTTTTCAGTTATTTTTCAGGGTTTTGGAGGGGACAAAGTTGTTTGACAAGTCAAACAGCTATTATATTCGTTTCGTTATTAGCTGGTGGGATGGCTTATTCAACCCAACCAATTGAAAATTAAAAAGCTTAAAAAAGAAGCGTTTTGGGTTATTAGTTGATAAAAATTCATATGGTTGACAATTGTGCCCTAAACTTTACACTAAAATACATAGAAGCATATTAGAAGCCAGCCATTGCAATTGTGTCGCATCTTTTTCATCACATCCACTGCAATTGTTTCGGCCACTGCAATTTTTCTTGGGTTCCTGAAAATTTAAAAAGAAAAAAGATTTTAAATTATTTTTTAAAATATAGAAAAATATTAAATTAAATTTAAAAATTGATCAATTTTATTATTATTATTATTATATATTCTGTCTTTTTGTTAGATTTATAAAATTATTTTTTTGTAAAATTAAATATCTAAATTCTAAATTCTTATAAAAATATTCAAAGAAATACTAAGATATAATACTTATGTCCTTATAATTTTTTTAAAATCATGCACTTATAAGTCATTTTATACATAAACAGTTAATTTTACCAAACATTTTTAATAAACAGCTGATATTATCTGTTGGTCAAATCAGCTAATATAATCAGCTATCAGCTAACCGCTGATAGAATCAACTAACAGCTAATGCAATCAACTGATTGCCAAACATGACTTTAATATAATTGTTGCAGAATCAGGTATAATTTACATAATAATTTTCTATATATAGATGAAGTGGTATGAATTATTAAGGATTTGATTATAATGATTAGCTAGCCACTTTTTCCTATTCTTAGTTTGTTTTAATTAACTTTTACTCTCAACTCACTATTTTTTTTATGTGATTGATTTTGTTTTTTGGAAATAAAAATGTCAATCTTTATTTGCATGATTTTATGCAGGTTAATAAATATAACTTCATACTTCTTTCTATGCCCACTGACTGAACTTCAATCTCCAGCTTCAATTGATTTTTTAATCTTTTTATATTTAGATAATAGCACTTTAATAATCTTTAGTTTTGAAAATAACAAAATTTTAATAATAGCACTGGATCCTCTGTGCATGGGCATATCTTTGGCCCCTTGTATAAACTCATGTTTTATTTGTGCTATATCCTTTATTCTTCAATTTTAATAGGATAGTATTATAATGTTAATTTTTTATAAGCTTTGCTTTTATATGGTAGCATAAATACCATGTTTGATGTCAAAGGGTTTAAAGTGTACTGCATGTGTCGAGCTATGATTTTACATGTAATTTTAAATTAAAATTAATCTGAATTGTATATTAAATCTTACGTTAACTTATTTCTTAATTTTGTTGTGAAAATTATAGCAAAACCACAATTACATTTAGATTGTATTAAACATTATTGATAAACAAAATTTGATTATTAATTTATTTAATATTTTCTATATTGGATTTTTGGCTACTTAAAAAATAATAATATTATGATTTTATATCTAAAAATGAGTAGATATTTAAAAAGAGTTGATTCCAAATCTAAATTTGTTTCGTCAAAAGAGATAACAATTTATAGAGGACAAAATAAATTTGAAATTGATTTAAACTTGTTTTTAATTGATTAATACAAATTAGAAAATTAAAATTATTAAATAATTTCATGATGATGATGAAAAGGGATTAAGTTCTTGTTTTGATATTAGTTAAAACAATTTTGCCTAAAAAAAAAAACAGAAAGTCCCAACAATTTTATAGTACAAGTGGATTCTTAGAATTCTGTCAACTTTAAGGCTATGCGAAATTGGTATGTCTTGTTTTCACAAGTAATGTCATCTCTTTGACTCAAATCCTTTCCTTTATTCCACAGAAAGTAGATATTGTTAGAATAATTGCGTGGGAAATGGAGTTAGAATTGCAATTGAGCATTCACAAAACAAACTATATCCAACGAAAAATTCTGTGTATTTTTCCGGTACTAGCCATTTCTTGTATATATATCTTCACTATTAGAAATGTTGAAAGTACAAGGTAACGGAAAAGAATTTATTTGAATGATTAAAAGTAAAGTCCATTCAGGCGTTACTGGGCTTTTAGCTAATGTGACGTGACCTAGGAAACGGGCTTATGCTATGAGGTCTTGATCCTACAAGAGTAGGCTCGCAAGATGAGAAACAACTCAACAATCAAGTATTGGTATTTTATTATGATAACATTCATTAATGTAAAATTGATAATTTTGGTTGGAAGTGGAGGAGGTGGGGAAATCTGAAAGATATGATCTCTATGGGGACTAGTGAGAAAGGGCATATGATTGCGTCTGTACTATAATGCTACAAAAGCCTGGCCCATCTCATGAAGAAGAAACAAACATGACACAAGTGGTACAAGAAAAAACTCTTTTTTAGAGTACAAGAAAAAACTCTTTTTTA
>JAOQMM010000002.1:3839509-3853652 GCA_027563515.1 Erythroxylum platyclados
CATCCTCTAGCGGTGATAGGATGTGGAAAACTTCAATCTAACCTCCTGTAATCTAAAGGCTACTTGCTACTCTCCTCACCTCCTATAAGGAAAGTGTATTATAATAAAATACTAAATAAGTCTGCCTCTAATAAGTAATAACCCACGTGAGGGATCAACCATACGCGTGTCACGTTACCCTTTTTATTGCCCTTTTTTTCGAGGGACAGACGCCGTGCCCACACGTGTCTCCTGTATTATGGTAAGCATGACCTCCTTATGACGTCCTTCTTTCCATCTCATAGCGTATGAACAGAATTTTATAATTTTTAGACGTATAGAATTAACACAACCGTACAATATATTCTTCGTCGATTTCAAAAATAATTATTTATGAACTTCAATTAAATTTTGTAAGTATTATGTAATTTCAGATACTACTTTTCATTATAGTTAATTGCACACGGTAATTTCGTACTTTGTCCAAATAGAATTGTTTACAATTTAATTCCCTAGGACTAGAGATACTCGTGGATTTGATTCATATTTAGTCATAAAGTTGTGATTCGTGGGAAAGTAAGAGAAAACCTGTGTCCCACACCACACAAAGAGAACAGCAAGCAAAAGTGAGTGGCCTACATATGGCTAGCCAGTAGCCACCACTTGTTGCATACCTAGCCATTTGTACGGATTCTAAGAGAATCTCCATCGGACAAACTTCATTTCTTTTTTCTATATATATATATATATATATATATATAACACAATGGAACAATCTCCCGTTCCCTATATTTCGTGGAGAAGAATCGAGTTCTTTCACAGCCAACAGAAAGCTCTATCATAATAAGTACATTATTAGATAGCAGCTAATAAATTAAGTCGCATAATTACCACATTAATCTTCTGATTTGCAAGTATTTTATTCAAATAAAAAAGGAACAATGTGTGTGTAGTGGGGTTCATGAAAATAACAGAAGACCCGCTGAGGCAGACAAATGTCTTATCTCTGTCTGCTAGAATCCCATTATATATCTTGACATCTTAAGCATCCATTCCCAACTTGTGTGTTACTAAGATAGTGATAGAGAGTTTCAGTAGGGGATTAAAGCAAGTTTGGTACACTTAATGGGGACAAAACTAAACTTGTTAAAAGTATAATTCGAGACTTGTGAGTGTTTGAACTAATTTTTAGCGATAAATATCCCATATTTTAGTTAAAAACAACTCTTGAGATACAAACTGCTTTATAAATATATATTTACCACCCTGTTGTTACATGTGGGCAACCTAAAGAAATTACCAAGGAGATGGGAGTCTGTTACTTCCAGTTTCTGCTCGATCGAGACTATGGGATTTTGGGAGCAAGCAAGAGCAGTACAAGGTTAGCTGAGTGCTGTTGGACGAGCCAATGAAGGAAAGTCATAGAGCGACTATTTGGGCATGAACTTGACCTAGGACTTTTATAAACATACGGTTGCTTCTGCTTCTGCTTCTGCTTGTGTTCCCTTCCAAGGAAGGACTTTTCTATCTAGTGGGCTACCTAACCACACCTTTAACTTAAGATGGAGATGTGACTAGGAATAGGATATCCTCCCAACTCTTTTTCTTTACGTGATATAATTTACCTTACCTATTCTTTAGGTTCTAGCCGTTAGTAATGAAGTGTTGAAAATGGAAGTGCTTAAAAATTAATGACCAATTGGAATTTACCTTTTTATGTTCTTAGAAGAGAAACGAAGGTCCTGTTAGGAACTTATACAATGAGTCTGATGATTTATATACAACACATATACATAATCCAACATCTAATAATTTTTTAAAGGAGGCCATGTCCTACTTCCATGTGAAATAACACAAAAATTTCCCTTTAAAGATCCAATAAAGGATATTAAAATAAAGTTGGGCCCTAATGGGTATGAAGTAAGAACAAAATATACCTGAATCTCATAACCCTATTTCTATCTATTAGTTCAAGATGGTTGAAACTCCGTAAGGTGAAGAATAGGAAAAGTTACTCAAATAACTTCTTGAATAAGAAAATTGGTTTACAAAACTAAAAGAACGGATAAAGTAACTCAAGTCAAGGGAGAAAAGCATGAACTCAAATTTATCGAACTCTTTCGAAAAATAAATTGAACCCAATTCCTAATGTTTTATAAAAAATTAAAATAATATAAATGGGTGGAATCATTTGTAAAGAAAACACGTTACTAAGAGCTAATGAATTAAGTTATATATATAAAAGAGAGAACGAAACTTGAAACAACTAATAACGTTATTCCTTTGTGCTAAGATTGTTGTTGTTATATACATATATATATATATATATGTGTGTGTGTGTGTGAGAGAAAGAATCCATACCTAAAGTCAAATTATGTCTTCATGTAGTTACAGTTGTAAATAAGGAAGAATTGCCAAAAGAGATCGTAGAACATCTACAATAGGAACCAAAACCAATTGTCTAAGACACGAGTTTCTGGTTCTTATCTTTCGAAACGCACATGTTTGAGTCAGGTCGCAAGTTTCTTCCATTATTGCTTATGTATATTGTCTCGCAGCAATTTAAATTTGAAACGAGAAAATCCAAAACTGTATCAGAAGAAAATTAAGTGAAAAAACAAATCCACCGGTGACGATTGCTTGAAAAAGATAATCGAATAAATATAATATTTGTGAAAGCGATTAAGCAGAAAAACAAAGAATTATTTTGTTACTAATCTCACTCTCTATCATGATTTCTTCAAATGATTGTTTGAGATAATATTATTTTATATAAAGAACATTTGCGAGGTTCTTTCTTCCTTTCCAGTTTAATATGCTTCAGAACAAGTGGTGTGGAGCTCCGTTTTCATGTTAGACTATGTATACACATATTTAATGGAAATGAATGATAGAGAATGAGTAAAAATTTCTAAGTTTTAGTTTTTTCTTTGAAAAGAGTAAGTGAAGGGAAGAAGATAGAGGGTGCTCTTTTCTTTCTTGGTTCTCCTACTCTAAAGATTGAAATACTCAATCGATGCGTGGTGAATCCAAGTCCCACAGGCACAATCTCCCTCTGAATTGAGCCTAACCTCATTTGTAGGAGAGCCTACCTCAAAAAACTCTGATATAGACTGCAAATTGTACACTTCCTTTCAGTTGAAACAACAGGAAATTCCAGTTTCTCTCCCACATGACCTCGATAGACTGTACGAGAGCTGATGAGGGGCAATTGAGTGCGTGAGGGAAAGAGGTGGCTGGATGAGAGGACACAGTCATGATTGCTAAAAACCAGATTATTCTCTGGAGTGGGCCATTTGGATTCCGAAAGAGAAGATGTCACATGTCACCACACTCCTCTCCCATCTCCTCAGAGATGTCTTCATCACCACCACTATCATCATCATCATCATCACCATCTCTCTCCAATTGTCGTGGCTAATCAGCTATTTTTGTTTCCCAAAAATCTGTCATTATTGTGCTTCAGTATTGATGAGTTATTACTATATGTTTTTGGTACCAATCTCTCTAATTCTCACGCCTAATCATTTCCTTTACCCATCGGAACGGTTCACAAACATATTTGTTCTATTAAATTCTCTTATCTACCTCCTTGCAGTTTCTCATTAGTGTCCATAATTACATGATCATGCTTTCATTGTTTCAACTGTATGTATTCCAAAGCCACTACCTCTTTTCTTGCCTAAAAGATAGGCACCATGTGAGGGAAATCTCGGACAGCCAATCAACAATTGTAAGAGTAGTAATCATCATTGAATTTATCGGTAACTTTGAGGTTATTATTTTGTCATTGATTGGTATTCTTGAAAAAAAAACAACTAAAAATTTTTAAAACCGAGTTGAGTTTAGTTTAAGAGCATGTAGTCGCATTTGGTAACTAAATCTTCTTCCATTATATCATACTAATGAAGGGAAGACATGAATGGATCACGGTTTTATCGCATATATTATAACAACTCCGCTAAATAATATGCAACTTGTCCGGATTGATTCTGCTGTTGTTTTTTAATTGTCGACTTGTCGGGAGATACTTGTTTGTGTTTCTTTTTCTTAAAAATATACTATAGTACTCCCTAACATAGTGGCGTAGAACAAAACTCAGTTGGATAATGCATTCATCTAATAGAAAATTAGATGCTTGTCCTTTTAAGTCAAATTGGGATTGGTGTGATGAACTCTAAGCTAAGCCAGTCCTTGTGCACATGTTTAGAGGGTCATTGGCTTCAAAACTTTAGATTATATTCAGCTCGAAATAAAAAAAGAACTAATGTGGAAAGAGAAGACCTTTGAATATAGGTAACTAGGTCTGATCTCTTTTATTCTTATTTGGTAGGCTACTATCTCAGGAACTAACTAAAGAATCATAATCAAAGAGATAAGCAAATAATAGTACGTTTACCAGACATTCTTATCTTGTAGTTTATGGTGTGGCAAGTGGGGATTCCCCTATTCTTTGTCATTAAAATCTCTCGTGTTATGTCTACTCCTAAGTTGACGTGATGCTGATTCCATTAATGAGCTTATAATAGAGGATGAAGAACTATATTTTCAAGTTTTCTCTCGGTAGAGCTCTAAAATAATTTGTCTCCGATGCTAATCAAGTTAAAAGACTAGGTTCCCACTATAACAAATTGGAATTAGGTGACAATAATGCAAGGCTAGAAATAATACTAAAAAAAAAAGAGATGAATGAAGAGACAAGCAAAGGGAAGTACTTTAATAAAAACTAATGTAGACTTGCACACTTGCATGAATTAAGACACAGATGCAGAAGGGTCACTGCGAAAAGAGAGAGACAACGAAAAAGTTCATACATGAGGTAACCTTTTATGGGCACCAAAAAATGTTCCTTTTGACTGTAACTCATCAAAATCTCAATGGAAGTGCTAAATGGTTCAATAGAATCAAGAACTGGACCACACATTGAAAAGCAGTAAGCAAATCTTTCCGAGCAGACAGAATCTTTTATTAACGCGGCACCGACCTATTTATGTTTCCTCACTTGGATAAGGTAAGAGGAGGAAAATTTTGCACAAATTGTGGCTATGGATTCCACACTGAGGATCCTTTGTCTAATATTAAGACATCTAAGTTCAATGTCTAAAATGACGTTTTAGACATCGGACAAGGTTGAACAATCTTTAAAACGTTCAAAACTACGTCATGTTGGATATTAGACAGAATTTGGCCAGACTGATATTGGACAGAAATCCGAACTCTTGATTCCAATGTTAGGTTTATAGCAGTAACAAGACAATATAAAGCCACGGAAAGTGCTGAAACCCAGATGAAAAGAAGAAATAGATGCAACAAGTCAAGTGTGAACGGAAGCCCTGATGAAACGAATCAAGTGATAAAAGTAACATATTGCATTATATTCCAATTATAAAGAAGAAACGCACGTCTAAGTTATCTATACATATTTTAAACAGTTCTTCTAGGTATGCTCTTAAGTTGATGCTAATTAAAGTTCCTCTACTTCTTTCATGGAAGAGAAGAAGATTGAAAAGAGAGGACAATATGATTCCACAATCTAGACAGCAGGAGTGGCGATCGGTCTATCGATGCTAAAGGCATAGTCTTTGCTTTATCCTCACTAGCTAGCTAGTTATCTGAACCATCATCTACTCTTCATCACAATCGTCACCAATGCCACTCTCATCATCTCAACCATCATATGGTTAGCTGCAGAGACGTCAAGTTTTGATATTGTATTTTCTTTCCCCAAGTACAGAACTTAACATTAATCCTCCTACTCTGAAGGACAAATCCATGAATCCACTGTACCTTCACCTCTTGAAGAAACGTTTTCCAAGCCCTTGTCACGGTCACGGCGGAATTCAGACGAGGGAGCCGCGTAGTTGAATTTACAGTTATTGGCTGTGAGGGAGTTGCTATGATTATTACCCTCCAAAAGCCTCAGTTGATCTTGACTCCCTTGGTCAGATCCCAACCCATCTTTCCAGCTATTATTATGATCTCTTGGTCGCCTTCCTTCTGTTATAGCATGATGACCTGATAATCCACCAAGTTCTGCATTAACATGTGTTACATGTCCTTGGCTCAAGCCCAGTTCTTCAGCTGATAAAGTTGCAGAATTATTGACGTTAAGAGAAGGCTGAAGAGATTGAGTCTGCAGAAGAGACTGGTATGGGAACATTTGGTTTTGTATGCTCATCATAAGGTTTTGCGGCTGCTTGGAAAGGCCCCCCAGTTCGGAAGGTAGTTGGTAGTTAATACAATTGGGATTTGAAGAAGTGCTTGTGGTGGCTGAAATGTTTGCCGCAACGGTCGTGTTAATCTTGGGACTAGGACTACCAGTATTAGCGGCATTAACCATGTCATTAGTCAAAAATGATGACGAAGAAGACGGTACTAGTTGGGATTGTTGATGAACCTTTTGCAATGAGGGGCGTAGACGGTAAAATGACTCCAATGTTTCCAGATGATGACCAGACCTCAAACCCGAACCACTGCCAAAAAGATCAAACCTTCGAGAGTAAGGAGAGCCAGAAAATGGTGGTTCTGGTATCCCTGTGAATTCCTGCACCATTGCTCGGAAATTGGACGTGTCTGTGTTGAGAACTGTAGTCGGCGCTCTTCTCGATGCCCTTGTTCGCTTCTTGGGGTTTCGAGCTACAACATGTGTGTGATCTGAAGTTTGAGAAGATCCTACTCCCTTATTATCATGTACCGATCGCAATTGCATAGATGAAAGTGGAGATTGGTTTGATCCTTGAGCAGTGCCCAAGATTGACTGAGTCGATGTCAATGATGATGATGAACTTATACCTCGCAGCTTGTTGTTTCCGTGGTCGGTGCAAATGGGATCAGATCTTAGGCCAACTGACCCAACCATATCAAGATTTAGCGAAGAAGAACTGGGATTTGGGTTTGGTGGAGAGTGAGAAAAAGCACCAAAAAGATTTGGAGAAGGATCAAACAGAAGAGAGTGTTGATGTAGGTTTGATAATTGACCAAAGTGACCGGTCGCTCCCAAGAAGGTCGGAAATGAAGGCTCCGGTGCTCTAGAGTCATACTCGTCATCACCACCACTTGATGATTGCATACTACCACTATTACCAGAATCCATCTTGGAAAGATAGAAAACAAAGAGAAAGACTGAGATAGCAAAAAGATTGTGAAAGTAGAAGAAGAAACTAGTTGTCAAGTTACACACGAGAAAAGCTAAAATCTTTAGCAGTTATTTTGATATGGAAAAGGAAACCCATCAAGTAAAATGAAGGCTGGATTGGAACAATATCTTCGAAATCAACTTTTCCCAATGTTTCCATATCTTTCAAAGCCTGATCTGAAATAGAGGCAATATCTCTTCCTTGTCTTGCACTAACAGCAAAAGTTTCTGCCAAAACTGTGAAGAAAAAGCAAAGAAATAAAATGCAGAGAGATCTTAACTAAGGGTTACTAAAGAGAAAAACAGAAAAGAACAAAAGAAACACTAAACGCGTGGTAAAAGATTAAAGGGTCTGTATGGAACCTTCTCTCTTTCTATCTTCTTCCTGAGGATTAGGGTTTCCAGAGAAGCAAAAACTGAAAAAGAGAAATGAAAGATAATAGAAGCTTATTTATTAAGGTTTTTTACTCCAAAAATAAAAATAAAACAGAGGAGTAAACTAGCAAAAGAAGATCCTCTAGAGAGTTCAGGGTGGGGTCTCCATCGGAGGAGAGAAAGAGTTGCCGGTGGGTGGCAGCGGGTCAAACTCAATGTGAACGAGAGAGTGACAGAAAGAGAGAGAAACAAAGAGCGTCTCTTGGTGTGCTGGCTAATAAGTTTAAGAAAATGTGAAAGAGCAAATTGGATGTGAAACTGAGGTCAAATCAACTAGTGCTCGCCAATAGGCTGCCGAAGAAAACAAATACGTAGAGTTCATTATTACCACCGCCACAATCACTATTTTACAAAATTCTCTATGCACTTCGTATACATACAAATACCTGAATTGTTTGAAGTCCCACGACATATGTGATCTCATATTTCTTTCCTGTACAATGAAGACAGCCTTCAACTTCAGATGTATGGAAGAGTTGGATCTCTTTTTTTCTTGTCATCGTTAGATTTTCTCTTCATTCCTGGCAAAATGAATAAGATATAGGAAGTAATTTCTTTTCCTGTTCTCAGTAGTCATCGCATGCATCTCCAAAATATTTAAAACATAGAATGAAAAAGTAGATTCTTAAGGTTATGATACAATTGTGAATTCAGAATGAAATTGATACTTTTAAGTTGCATGCTATTAGTTAGTTAAATTACTTCATCAGTTGATTCAATTCTATTATATAATGAGATCGCTTGTATGATAAAATTTGGTTTGGAATTCTTATTGATGATTTGATTTAAGCAAAATAGATGAATTGTTTATGACATGCGTGTGATGCAAAGCCTCAGCCTTTGACCGAGTCAGAGCCCAGATATAAAATCCAAGTTGTAATTGATTTACATCAGAGAATCTTCTTCGTCTATCCAAGTTGGAGATGTTTTCTTTTTACCTTTCGCTTTGTTTGGTTCCAGCATGTGAAGTCTGACTTTTATTAGTATTCAAGCATATCCAAAATTATCAAGATACAAAATCCGGGACCCTAATGTTTCATTCTTCGTATCACTGTACACTCCTCATAATACTAAAGCAATTCAATAATTCAATAATATACTCTCTACTTTATATAATACTTTCACTGGTTACATGCATAATAATCAATAATATATGTACATAATGAGATTACTAATTGTTTCTCTAATCTAATGGCTGTCGATAGTTACTGAAAAGAAAACAAAATAGAAATATACATAGAGCTTTGAGGCAAGCGTCGTTGTCAAAGGCACGCGTTATAATACTCTTAAGCATAGGCTATTGAGTTGTCATCATCTATGTAATTCATCTTATACGAATCAGAGATATAGACTGGATATGCATATGCGTAACATAAGAAATTGTAGAAAAACTGAAAAAGGGATCTATCCACCTGCTTTTTTTCTTTTTTTGGTTTTGTTGAGCTAAATCCTCTTGAATCTACAGTCTACACATGTTCAGATGTTTAAATTTTCAATGGAAGAACGTACCAGTTAATTTCTTGATAGGGAGGGCTTGTTTGGAACACGGTTCGTACAAGATACACGTGATTAACTGATTGTATCTGAGTAAATGTGACGTTATGTCTACTGCTCTAACAAATCATCTACTTGTCTTATCGAGTTCTACCATTTTGTGTTGGACAGAAGCACTCCTTCAATTTGGAAAGGCCTCCTTTTTCGTTTTTGGTTACAGCCAACAAGTGCTTCCTGGCTTAGTAGATAAATGCAGTCCTTTATCTGTCAAAACGGTGGTTCCGTTGATAAGCTCTTACCTTCCGCATGCGAAAAAGGAACTTTCTTTGAGAGGGCTATTTAATTACACTTTGCTTTTAGATTTGTCTCCGTGTCTTCCGAGGATGTGTCACTATGTTCTCCCCAAGTGTCAGATCTCCAGAATCTGAGTTGTTTATTATGTTGATTAGAAATGTAAGAGAATAGAAGAAGTAGGAAAGCAGTGGGAAATCTTCTGTCTTCCGGATTGTGTCCACGAAGCTGCAATTTTTATTGTGAGGGTATGAACCATGAGGAATGCCTATTTATTGTGTGAGGCATAAGCACTGCAAAAGTTGAGCTTTCTAGGGAAGAGATGACTAGTTCCAATGCACTGAAGCAGTTATAATAGTCGAAGTTCTTCCTTTTCTGGCATTTTATGCTTGCTTTGAGTACAACAGACATTTATGAAAGTTTATGAGCTTTGCTTAAGTTGCTGTGGTAGGACATGGATTTAAGGACAGAGTTTGAGAATGTTTTAGCCGTTGAGCTCTTGAATTTCATGAAATGCTTCTTTTTTGTTTATCGTCTGAAAATAAAGAAAGTGCAAGCTGGTTTAGATTGGTAGCTTAGCTGCAAGGCTATGGCTATTTAGCAGAGATGAATACCAATCGAAATACAGTTTGTTGCTTAATCCTCTTCTGCTAGCAGTAATTATCTGGTCCAACTTATTACGCGCATGGATTTTTGATCATTCTAGTTGATCTAGTACGCGTACAGCGTGAAATTAACCTTCTTGCTTTGGTTGTTATTGGAATTTTAGAGACCCCCTTTGAGATCTGAAGCTGCATAACAGGGAAGATGGGCCTGACATTCTTGTTTTGCTAGCCAATGTTTCAACCCCTTTTTTTAGTTGCTTTATATGGCCTCTGAAAAGATTTACACAATTCCCCAAGCTTTGTCTCTCATGTGCATTTCAGAAAAGGTTTTTCGATAATGATATTCTTTAAGTTGTATTGGTACGAAGTAGTTGATTTTGGCTGCTCAAAATCATTCAATTGAGACTCGGCCATGTACGCGTATCAGTATTCTCGTTACGAGTCTGCACTTTCCCTTGTTCTGTCAGGAGCTCCGTAATTAAGAAAAGCAGGAAACGAGAATACCCTCGTGTGTGTCCCGTAATGATAAAAGAGAAAAAAAAGAAGATTAACATATACGGCTAGAGTCTAGTGAGCTACTCTATTTATTGACAATTAATTTTAAGATGGAACTTCACTTGAGTTTAGAGAAAAATTTGAAATTTACATAGAACAAGTGACCCAGTAATATTGTTTGACACAGGAGGGGGCCTATTTGACCACAATCAAAAGTCCAGACCTGATGAGGATTGTTTACGTACCTCTCCAGATTGTCCAAGTAAAAAGGGGCCCACATGTGAAGGGGAGTATTGGGAATACTCACATGTGAGTGTCCCACATCGAACAAAGAGGAGAAAGAAGACTAACATATAAGCCTAGTGAGTTACTCCACCTATTGCCAATTAGTTTTAAGATGGAACTTCACTTGAACTTATGTGTGGTCTAACTTTTCTCTTCTTGTGAGCCCACAGGCCCATTACAAATTTAACAGCACTGATAACTGATTGCACTATCCCTCCTCTATAATGAAATAGATAGAGCTAAGTACAGTAGGTAATGAATTTGTAAGTATTATTGATTACTAGAAGGGTCGAGTCAACTTAAAACTTCTGTTATTTCTATTAAAGTTTCTGTTAAAGTTTTTGTAATATAGTAATGTTTTCCTACTGAGAGTCACACAAGTTGCAAGTGAGAAAGTGTGGAAGTGATCAACTAACTATTTCTATATCATTGCTCATTTGGTTAAATACAAACGATGAAATGAATAACAAGCAAAAAAGTATGCCAAAAGTTATGAATAAAACTTAGAAAATTTAGATACAAGTAAAAGAAAAAGATATAATTACTGTTATAGGAGGATTAACATATCTACAAACATTACAATTAACCTTAAAAAAATATTTCTACAAAATGTTATTAAATATGCATATGATTTAGGATACTGTTGTACCTTAGAACACATTATTCTTTTAAAATAATAGTGCTTAAAATTTGAGAAACAATTGAATCGTGTTAAATATTGAGATGAAAAAAGGTTACGCAAACATAATTGTACACGTGTATCTATTTACAATTTCAGCAGAAGTAATAGTATGGTGAAGCTCCTATTCTTCATCAAATTTGCAAAAAACAACATTTAAATAGACTTGGAAGGAAGAATGATTTTCATGTTTTAAGGAAATGCATTAACTTGAATACTTCTCCTTGATGTATTTCCTAAAAACATCAAGTCTAAATCTAGATAAATCAATCTATCTCTTGACAAAGCTTTAGTCATGATATCAGTCACATTTTTTTAGAAGAACAATATGTAAACTTTGCTTTTCCCTCTTTTCTAGCTTCTTTTATAGTATGAAACTTGACTTTAATATGCTTTGTTCTCTCATGTTGAATGAGATTCTTTACAATGGCTATAACACTTTGGTTATCAATGTAAAGAGAAGTAGCTTTCTTATGTTTCAACTTAAGATTATCCATTAATTTTCTCAGCCATATACAATGGTTTGAAGCACTAACATTTGCAACATACTCTATTTCAAATGAGGACTGAACAACAATTTCTTACTTTTTATACCATATGAAAACTCTACTACTAAAAAAAATAGATAACCATAAGCATTAATAGCAATACAAATAGAACCAATTCAATCACTGCAAACATGCCGTATCAATTTTGTGTTTTCTTTCTTCTTGAAGATTAATCCAAAATCTAATGTTCCCTTTACATATCTTAGGACTCTTACAATGACGAGCTGAATTTTACTTAGCTCATATATAAATCATGATAACAAATTGATTGCATTATGACTTTGAAGCTGTTAAATATAAAAAACTTCCAATCATACTTTTATAAAATATTGCATCAACCTCATCCTCACCATCTTCTTTTGATAGTTTCAAGTTCACAAAAAGAGGATATGCTGCTAGCTTAAATTTTTCTATATTGAATTTCTTGAGAATAAACTTTCCATTTGTTAATTAACTAATAAAAATAAAATCTTTAGCTTATTCAAGCTTTATGTATAAAAAGTAATGTATTTTTCCAAGATCAGACTTCTTAAATTCAAATTCAAGCTTTTGTTTGAATAAAGCCATGCACTCTTCATCATCTTCAGAGATCAACAAATCATCAATATATAAGGACATAATCATCTTTATTGATTTATTGTTAGTAGCTTCATTTTCACTTCTTTGAAGCCTTAGCTTAAGAAGATATTCATTAATCATGTTGTACCAAGCTCTACGGGTTTGTTTTAACCCATCAAGAGCTTCGTGTAGGAGGTATACCCCATCTTGTTTACTAATTTAAGTGAAGCCCTCATATTGCTTAATATATATAGTTTCTTTGATGATGCCATTCAAATATGCTAACTTGATATTAAGATAATACAATTTTCATATTTAACAGTCAATGCAACAAAAAATATGATGGTTTCATTCCTTGCTACTAGTATAAAAAATTTTAACTAGTCAATTTCATATCGTTGGAGATAACCTTTCATAACTAACCTTGCTTTAAGCTTATTGATTGATCCATCAAGAATAAACTTAGTTCTAAAGACCCATCTAACTCCAAGAACTATATAATTAGATGATAGTTTCACCAAAAACCATGTTTTATTCTTATGTATCATGAAAATTTCCTCTTTCATAGATGCAACCAATTCGTTATTGGTTATTGCCTTATTGAACATAGTCGATTCAACATCTACTAAATGTGCTCATTCATAAATTTCAATAAGGATTCTTGTTTTCCTGATTGAAAACTTGATGTTAAACTCATCTTGACTCTCTTTTAGAACTTCTTTCTCATCATGAATTGGTAAAGAGTCATCATCATAATCTTAAGAATCATTGTTTAACATATTTTTCAAATTGGTGTTATAACTTCATCAATTATAATATCTTAACTCAATTAAATCGTCTTTATTGTAAGATTGCAGACTCCATAAGTCTTTCTTATATTGTTATATCCTAAAAATATACCAAATTCACTCTAATTATCAAGCTTTCTTTTTTTGACCTTTAGAATATATAGATAACATAAACATCCAAACACTTTTAGATTTTAAACAGAAGGTAATTTACCAAACCATTTCTAATATGGTGTTCTACCTTATAATACCTTGGTGGGTAATATGTGTACAAGTATTGTAGATAATGATTTGAAAAGCGCTATTAATTACTTCAAAGGTTGAACCTATTGAAAACTTAAGTTATTTTTATTAATGTTTTTATAAAATTTTTTTACAGTATTATAATTTTTTCTTACTAATAGTCACATAAGTCGAAAGAGAGGAAGTGAACAACTAACTATTTTCTATTTCATTGCTTATTTGACTAATACAAAAGATAAAATGAAAATAAGAAAAATAACATGTAAAATATGAATAAAAGTTAGAAAATGGAGATACAAGTAAAAGAAAAAGATATAGTTACCATTATAGGAGGATTAACCTATCTTAAATTACAAACATTATAATTAACCTCATAAAAAACATGTTTGCAAAATTGTTAATCATGCACACAGCTTGGGGCATGATAAGACGCATGATTCTTTTGAAACTTGACTTTAATATGCTTTGTTTTCTCATATTGAATGAGATCCTTTACAGTGGCTATAACACACTTGTTATTAATGTAAAGAGAAGTAACTTCCTTTTGTTTTAATTTAAGATCATCAAATAATTTTCTCAGCCATATATAGTGATTTGAAGCACTAACA
>JAOQMM010000002.1:3891527-3903899 GCA_027563515.1 Erythroxylum platyclados
GATAATTATAATTAGAATGTTTATCAACGCCATTAGGAATTTTGAGACAATGGCTATACTTTATTTCATGAAATTAAAAGCACTACAATTCAGCAGCTGAATTCAGATTTCAAATCAACGACTGGAGAATTGAGATATTGGAAACATGTCAGATGGAAGGTCTGCATGGCAGTTTGATGGCATGCCAATGATTAAAGAAAAATGATTCTGAATAGGTCTAGAAATTCAGTAAGAGCATAATTTAAAAGAATTCCTCCACTGAAGTAGCATAACTTTTACGTACAATATCAGTGGATGTACTACCGAAGATGATAAAAAGAAAGAAAAAGGAAGAGAACTTCTCAAAGGTCCTGCTCTTAGATGGCACATGGAAAATGAATTATTCCTGCGAAAAAAAGGAAGCATCAGAGGGGACCAATTTCTTCCATTAGGGACATGTCTCTAGAGACCTATATATCATTGAGAATACTTGAGGCAGAACTGACCATCCGCTGTGAGCCATTTTTATTTGTTAAATGGTAGCTGTAGTATGAAAACCATTGATTTTAATACTAGCTAGAAGATGCTTATAGCTTAAGTTATGGTTCGTAAGATTATAGTACTAAATAAACAAACTAATAATATTACGAGACTGTTGCTCAACTGGTGTGCATTAGAGGGTTAGACTGTAACTTTTGAATACAAAAAGCCAATTAGTATGGCAGCATATTGCTAAAAATAATAATAAATCTATAATTTGGTAGATTTCAATGTTTTGGAAGCATGTTGCATATGGATTTGCGTTCAAATTGAGCACTTGAAGTGGATTCCGACTCCTCCTCAACCATGGGTTCCGTTCCCCCTATTATAGTGGGTATCTCTTTCACCAACCAATTCCTTGAAAATAGTTACTAAACTATAAATTCCATCCATTAGAAAAAAATCGCATTTAGATTCCTTAGATCTACTAAGATAAGCCCTCTCAAATCTAAGTGCCCAGTCGTTTCCGTCGATATTTCTGTTCTTAAGCAATCATCTTAAACTTGCACTTTTTGCTGTCTTTTCCTGAGGGCCACAACTGACAAGTGAAAGGATTATATAAATATCTATCACTAACATTGGTTATGAGTTTCATCTATTATCTAAAACTGATATAATTAAGAAGTAAATGATGCAATTCATTGTCAGATGAATTGGACTAATATTCTAACTCTAATTGTAACTCTTGGACAAACTAAGAATCAGAAGATAAGGGATATCGAAAAAACAGAAAACTGTGATATCCCACTAACTATTGCTGATGTCCCAAATATTTCTGAAAATTTTTACGTGTAATTCAAAATTACAAAAAAGAAATCTACTAGGAAGATAAAGTAAAATCTTAAATATCAGAAATAGTGAATGGACTTTTTTCATGAAAATGAAAACTCAATAATATCTATAATTATTTCTTGTTGTTATCTATTATGCTGATAATTATACTATTTTCTTTTAAAAAGATTTATTTTTGGGTTATATTGCAATATGATAGCTAACTCGTTGAAATGTAAATTTAGTTTAACTGTAATCACAGTCAAATTCTCATGTATATGTCATCGAGTGTTATACCATTCTGATAGTTTCGGTAATTTTTTTAATAAAAGTAATGACTATCTAGGTTCCTAGCTATTTAAAAAAAAGGACGCAGAAATGGTAAAGGACTGCAGCTATTTATTCTTGATCACACGTCATCAAGTACTCTATTAGCCACAATAATTATTATTAAAAGGGTCAAAATAAGTTTTGACGTCAGCTGGAGTCGGTTTCTAGATACATACTTATCTTCAACATCTACACTCGCAACCTGATCATTTCAACAAGCCATGACGGTCTAATAATTTTTCCCGAATGCCAAGGATGGTATTTTACCAACTATTAACAACAATATAGATTATTGAGTTTTTAAGACCTTGCAGTGCTAAGTGCTAACCGGCTTTGGTTACACAAAGTTCGAGGAACTGACATTTAGGTTCGACTGCAACTGCCCATAATTCTAGAAAAAGAAAAAGCTATTTATATAATGTTACTGAAGAGTGATGATTGTAACAGTTTTATCCACTCCGTAGCGGCTAGATTGACAGTACTTATTAAGGTAAAGTAACGGAGGACGATACAAGCATTGCGTAATACATGACGTGAAGTCTGTAAACAAAGTTAATAACTGCTAAGGTGGGAGGTTCTCCAGACTCCAACCGAACCATCCAAGTGTATGGCACTATAACATACGGTCGATCATTTTTCATGTGCATGAAATTAAAGCAAGCGCTGTTCTATAAGGCTATCTTTCAATTCCGATGAGCATACAAGCTACAGACATAGAACGAGAGAAACAATTGCTGCATTCCTATTTCTTTTCATTTAAATTTTTAGACATTAAATATTAGATATAATGAATCCACCCTGCACCAAATATTTAAGAGGGTGTAGTCAATTATTTCTACAAAAAAAAAAAGACTTTTAGACCCTATAGCTTCCATATTGGGATAATTGCTTCCATTCCACCAGTTGTTGCAAAAATTGCTTAACCTGAATCAACAGATTCCATTTATTAGGTCAACATGTAGAAGCAAGAAACTAAAGGCCAAAGGAAGCCCTTGAAAATTTACCAAAGAAAATGAAAAGGCAAAAAAGAAATTTGCTTTTAGGAGCAGAAAAACTTGCCTCGGTTGGGTCTTGTAAGGAATATGAAGCATTTGTTTCTTTTGGAACTTTAGAAACAAGAATTCCAATACCTTGTCCCCGGTTGCGTAAAACCTGAGTATCATTGACGAAAATTGTTCAGAAATACATAAAAACCTTCTTGTATTATAAAAAAGTTGTACCAATAAATTGAAAGCTATGAAATACCTTAAAAGCATCCTCATCGGTTCTATCATCTCCGATATAGACCGGTAGCACATCACCAGAATCGGCATATCCTGAAAGAAAACTGATGGTAATTAGCAAGAGTAATCGGTAGGCATACACAGTTATCACAATCTTTTAAATCACAATTATTTACTTTACCTAGTGATTCTAAGAGGAATTCCAGAGCTTTGCCTTTGTCCCATTTAATGGTTGGTCGGATTTCTAGTACCTGGTGGAGCAAGAATAAGGGAAGAACATTATTCTGCAATGATCATAGATGTTGTAAACTTGCTCTAATTGTGTGAATATACAATTTTGCAAATACCTTCCTTCCTTGGGTTAATCGGAGCTTTGGATAATTATCTAATACGACCCTAACCTTCTCTGCTAGTGCAGCCCACATCTGTTAAAACAAAATATCACATAATTAATAAATGATCAAATTTCACTTAATATTAATGATAACACTAAATTTCAATTATTACCTTTTCTTCTACGCATCGATAGTGTACGGATAAACAAAACTTATTGTTTTCTATTTTGACTCCTGGAATAGATCTTGTGGACTCCAACAAAATTTTGTATGCCTGAAATTCATAATTTTGTTAGTATATTTGCATAATTTTTACGTAAATTCTTCTATTAACTCAATGACACAAACCTTATCAATCATGGACAAATACTCGTTAGCTGGTTGAAAAAGAACTCCCTGACGGCCCTGAAAATTACATAACAATTATTTTTATTGTAAAAAGTAAAACATATTTGAAATGTATACATATAATAAAAGTGGAAAAGCCTCACGATTTTGTCGTCGTGATTAATGGACGGCCCTTTAATGTCCATGCCGTGACTACCCGCGTAGTAGACTCCTCCCAATTTTACAAAACTGTAAACCTGCGAAATTTTGTCAAGTATAAGCATGAGAAGGCAGAGTTATTAGAAAAGAAGGCGAGTCACTGCAGCAATGATTACCTTGTCTATACACCTTCCGGTGACTATAGCTGTAGGAAAATAACAAGCAACTTTCCTCACAACTTCTCTCATCTGATACAAGGAGAAACCACAGTTAAATTTAGTGCATAATGAACATGAAATGAATATAACAGTAGAAAAACTAACCTCATTGGTCATAAACGCTCGGTCTGGATCTTCCACGATAGGTGAGAGTGTACCATCGTAATCAAGAAACATCACAATTTGCTTTTCTTTGGAAGCACTCGCTATTTGCTCAAACATGTTTAAAGCCGAAGGATGATTAACCTGATTAATTTTCATTTAAAGGTAGCATCATGAATGATCAGTAATATTAACTATTGAAAGTATTCAACGCTTTTTCTTGAGAATACTCACAATCCATGAATTTTTTTCTTCGGCTTCAGATGGAGAAGTTGCAGGTTTGACGCGAGTAGGTGATGAATCTCTCATTGAATCAATCCAAGAGTTGATTTTCATTCCACCACCACCAACTCCTTCGTTATCAGTAATCTTCCTTGTATATTTTGGTCTACTAACCGCGATGCTACTTCGGCCTTTTGACACAATCCGTGGAAGAAGAAACTCTCCAGACTTAGCATCACGTACAACCACATTATGATTAGTCATGTTTCCTCTCTAATCTTCGAAATAACTGCAAACATTTAAATAAGAAGTTAGAACCACATGCAAACCGAAACTGAAATAACTGCGAGAGCTAACAAAAGAACTTGCCTGAAGTTTGAAGTAGATTGTGGAAGGAAGCAGGAAATTAGAGGAAGAGGAAAGAAAACAAGAGCAGAGCAGAACGGAAATAGAAAGAAAAGGGAAAAGACAGGGTATTGTGTTGTCTAAGAATTGAACAGAAAAAAACGAGAGGAAGGAAATAGAGTCCTCAAAAAGGTGAAAACAACAAAAGCTCAACTGGGGTCTCTTGGGGTGGGGAGAGTGAAGAGGTGGTGGCAGTCAATTTATAGACATGGTTCTCTGAGCATTCCGGTCAAAACAAGGGTAATGACATTATGTCACTATTTTTCTTTTGATCAATTGTTGATTTCTTAACAATATTTGAAAAAGAATAATGGTCTGAAATACTAATATTTACTGGTTATTGTGTGTATATAAAAGAAAATAATAATCACTTTTAGGAAAAAGAAAATAATCATTTCAAAAAATTAGTACTTCAAATTAGGAGAACGAACTTTAAAACAATGAGTAAAAGTTGCTCTTTTGTAATTAGAAGGTCACAAATTCGAGTGACGAAAATAATCTCTTTCTAAAAAACAAAAGTACAAATTATAGGCTATTTAAAAGATAAAATTTTATGGTATAAAATAATAAATTCTGAAAATAAGAAATTATGCATAATAAACAACAAATATTTTAATTACAAATTAGTTGTCCACAAAGGACTCCCACCATCACGGTCCCATAGATACCTTTTGGCCACTAATAGAAATTATAAAAAAGAAAAAAGAAAAACCTAAAATCCTGGGGAAAAGGGGCGGAGGGGCCACTTTTGTGATACCACGCTCAACAGAATATTTGTACAGAAAAAATGAAATACCATATTTGCACCAAAATGCTTAGGAATAATTTCTGAACTTTCTTTCAAACATAATTTCCATGTGAATCATACCTTTAGATATTGTTCTTCACTTTTGTAACTAAACAATCATTCTTATTCGTATTTTGCTCTTCCATTTGGTGATTTCACTAAAAAAAAAGAATATCATGCACTCGGACTCAATATAGTTTTAGAATCTAGGCGCATTTTCATCTTATTTTGTTTCTGCTAAAAATGTGAAACTGTAATCAATCAGCATCGAGTGTCCTAACCATTCAGTGGGACATTTACACTGAGCAATTAATGCACATGTTGGTTAAATAAATCAAACCATCAAGTTCTTACGATGTATAACTCTTAAAACTTTCAAGATTCTAACTTCGGTGTTACTAAAATTCTAGTTTTACCAGTTCTATCCAGAGTGAATTAGACTCACAAGCAATGAACGAACCTAACTTAACAGACAATTGCTTCCCCAATTCCTTTCGACTGCTATGCCTACCACAGAGAGAAACCATTGGAATGACTTATTTTCTCGTGCATGTCCGGTATCAAAGGTTTTTAGGTAACATTCCGCTCTCTGAAATTTATGTAGCGTGGAAAATTAGGAGAATGTTTAAACCGCCCCTTGTAAAGGGTAGTGAAACTAGCAGCCATAACCTAACCTTGCATAGTTTTCATCGATACCAGCAGCGTTTTTCTGGTTTTGTCCTATAATCTTGACATTGGGCCAACCTCTGTCCCTGTCTTTGTTCCGTATTATAAACTCGGCCTATTCTGCATGGCACGTATAGCTTTTCCACTTCCAAACAGTCGGCAAGCAATTAGAGTCAGTTTAGATTATTCTGAACTCAAGTTTAAAATTATGTTATTGTTGGAACTATTCCAAAGTGAAACAAATAATCTATTGGAACTTGTATTCTTAATAATAGTTTTTGAAATGTTCAATATATGATAAAATACATAGGAGTTCAACTTAAAATCAAACTTGTAGCACTCCAAAATTTAATATCGATGAGAATCTTTCGCAGTCCATTTTTTGGTTGACCCGACAAGATCACTTTGTAAGATTGTGGAATGATAGAAAGATGGGATGGGGTGGATGCAAAAGGAGGTGAATAGTTGATCAAAGGCACAAGGTCGACATAGTTGAATTTAACAAGCAACTTACAAAAATCCAAATTAAATTTATGTGAGTCTTTATACTTTCTTCTTAAGAAATGATTTCGTCGTGGGCAACAGATGAGACAAAGAAACGCGAAGTTTCCCAGCTATTAACGTACAACTAATGCACATTTTGCATTTCTCACATATGGTTGGTCACAATATTTTTAGTTTAAGCTTGAGAGCATAGTTTTAGTTATTTATTTTAAAGAAATGATTTATGATACTGACGTCTTTGGAAAAGTATAAATTCAGTGGTAGCGGTTAAAGAAATAAGGGTTAATTATTAAAAAAACTTAAACTTTCGTTAATTTTTTAATTATAGCTCGAACTTTAAAAAGTAGTAATAAAATATCCAAATTTTCAATTTTTTCAATTATAGCCCGAACTTCAAAAAGTAGTAATAAAATGCTCAAACTTTTAATTTTTTTCAATTCTAGCCTGACGTTAGTGTTTCCACTAAGTTTGCTGATGTAGCTTGCTACGTATTTCAGAAATTTTAACTATTAGTACACGTCAGTCAAAATTAATACAACAAATGAAGATTAATGAAATGATGTCGTTTAATCACGTAATTAAAACGATTTCGTTATTTAAAAATAACATAAATCAGATTACGCAGCCCTAACAATATTACACTTTGATTTCAATTTTTTCCTTCGTTTTTAGTTTGTTCTTTCAACGCCTTTACTCTTTGATTTTCAGATTACGTAGTCCCGATGCCCTCACACTAAGGGCATCAGGAGAATAAACTAAAAACGAAGAGCTTACTAGTGCAGTACGCTGTAACACGAGAGTAGCTTGAGGTATCAGAAGAACAAACAGAAAACAAAGGGTTGAGGGTATCGAGAGAGCAACAGATAACGTCGGGCTATAATTGAAGAAAATTGAAAGTTTGAGCATTTTATTGTCACTTTTTAAAGTTTGGGTTAGAATTGAAAAAATTGAAAGTTTGAGCATTTTATTACTACTTTTTAAAGTTCAAGCTATAATTAAAAAATTAACAAAAGTTTAGATTTTTGTTTTTGGGTAATTAACCCAAGAAATAACAAATACTTAGTTTAAATTCGCCTAGAATGAAGTGATGGTGATGCATGTGTGGTTGATGACTGAAAGCAACGAGTTTACAATAGAAACTGTTTTGCTAGTTATCAAAAATTAAATAAAAAAAAAACTGACATGATTGATTAATACCATTTACTAAGGACAAAGGACTACTTGTCACTCGGAAAGGAAAACAATTAAAATCATTGTCATATAATTATAAATTTCTAACTGTTACGGAGACATAGACAACATATAATACCTAAATTTGTTGATAGAATACTTGCCCGACTTGGTCCTAACTCATGACGTTGATAAGTTTAACGTATTTTGATCATCGTCTTAATTACTACATCCTTTCAAAAATATATAACTATATAAAAAAATAACAAAATAGAATATATAGAACTGCAATTTTTAAATTATACATAAACTCAAGTTTGGATTACAAAAGAAGGGAAGTATGTTACCTAAACTAGACAATAGATATACGAATGTGATAATTAAATTGACAAATGAAAAATAGAGAAAAATATCAATAGATCTCAATGAAAGTTTCCTCACTAAAACTATCTTCTGGTTGCGATCACTTTCAGGATTGTTTAACTTTCTTTAGTCTATGTTCAACAAACTTCCAAAAACAATGAAAATGAAATCATTGAGCCAACTGAAAGTTGTTGAAGCCTTCTATATCATAAGTTAAACTCCAGTCTTGAAAATTTGGATTGGCATTAGATTCTGTATATAGTCACAGTTCACGTTCATTTCATCTCTGCTACGAAAATATACATATGCTAGAAATAGTCAAAACCAGAGGTGATATAGAGATGCTTTTAAAGCCAGCCCCACGTGCCAGAGAGGTCCAGTCTCAAAGTTGAGTTTGATTATATTTGTCAAAAAGAAGAGTTAGGTTAGTTAAGATTTAAGAAGTAAAAGAGAAATGAAAGCATCGATAGGAATAACTTTGTGTAAGAAAGATACTTCCAATTCCATTCTCATTTTGGTCGTGGAACAGTTTTATTCGGCTGAGTTGTTGGCCTAAAGTATCATACCGTTCCCAAACCCAAAGAACGAAAGTAGTTGATTCTCCAAGTAGCTTCTCAAACTTTAAGGTGCGAAATTCTGGTCTAAACTTAAAAGTAACTTGGCAGGTATTAATTTAATTATGCCTCATAAATTCATAAAGCAGTATGGATACGGGCAATGTGCATTGTTGAGTTCATATTTTGTATGAATCATCGTCTAGATAAAAGTGTTTTAAATTAGAGTAAATAAATGACATAATATTGACCTAAAAACAGACATATTTAAATAATTTATATATTAGTTTTCTATATTAATTAAGAAAGAGAGAATAAATTAGTTCTTGAGGTTATAACAACTTTTAACATAGATTAACTTATTCTTAATAAAGTATAAAAAAGATAGAAAATTTACCAAATTTTAAATTCTAAAAGAGAAGAAGATTCTCTAACGTTCTTGTTTCTAGCTTTTATTAGTTGAATGTCAATGGTTTCCTTGTTCTTCATCACATGCTTGGTAGCATCAATGTTGATAGAACTCTCTGGGGAATATTTAGGGCGGTGGAGGGGAGATACGAATAGTAGGTCCTGTAAAAGTTGCATGGAGATGGAGGTAGCCTGGTCATATACGTTACCCTTTTCTTGTGTGATCTAAAGGCCACTGGAGTGTTTCTCAGGAAGTTTCTTCTGCTTCCTGATGACATAGAAGGGCGCGGCAGATATTCTATGTTCTGGTCATCAACTCGCAACTGCTATATGCTGACCCCACCTGTTACCTTTTGCCACCTTCTCTATAATCTTTGAAGGAAATTGCGATCCAAGAATTCTGAAAAAGTGAATACTACAGAACCTGAAGTTTGAAAACAAAAACCAAAGATTTGGTGTTGTTCTAAAATTTCTATGCTTATGACTTTTGACTCCAAAAGGTGTAGCGTTGGAATCGTGTGTTAGGTCGATGTGCCACCTTTCGGTTTCACCTCCCTTTCCCTGTTTCCACTATTTCCACTAAAAACAAATGTTTGGTTCATTTAATTAACAATGTTCAACAAAACGTTGTTTTGAAAATAAGACTGAATAAATGTAATTGGTAATTGAAATGAAAACACCAAACATATGCTATTACAAAAGGCAATAGTAAATTTGTGTTTCCTGCGTTTCAAAAAAGAGCCACGACGTTGCTTGTAAGACCAAAAGATAGTCAAGGATGGCATGGTTGACAGTCTCTGGGAAATTACAATTCTGCAAAAATGAGAAATTTGAAAATTCACCAGAGAGATATATGTTTCTAATAAATGGAATATTCGCATAGATTAATGACATTACGTTAATACTTTCATATGTAATAAAATAAAAAAAAGTAGTAAACGTCAATAAAGATATTTAAGAAGCTTATTATTTCAGTTATTAATTAAATCAAATATAGAAGTAGAAAATATGGTAAAATTTAAATCTTATATCAAACAAAGATATTACTAAAATCACTTGATACCAAATTCTAAGTTTATAGATTATAAAGAAAAAGGAAAGGGAAAAGGAAATAACTTCATGAATAGGTCACTTTCGGAATTAACGATTCAATATATCCTCTTTTTCTTTATTCCAAATTGTAATCTGATAAGACTAAGTAAGAAAAAAGTTTCGCAAGAAATGAGTCGTAAATTGTTAATCAGTGGTTTCAAATAGCTATAAGATCAACCCGATACACACTTTTAAGATTTAAATGGATATATTGGCAGCCAATTAAAGAAAGTGTGATATTGACAAAATCTGATTGTTTTTGGCTTCATGGACTTTACTTAATTCTCATCTCAATGTTGTAATTTTGGATTTGATTCTTCTTATAGATATGAAAAATTCTCTGGTGATTAATATATTAATGGATGGAAAGATTAGTACCTGTAGACATCAAGAACGACATGATTTGCCGATTGAGCAATTTGTGGTACATCAATTAACTTTTGAGTTTAAACTGACAGTGAAGTCACCAAGGACATACTCTCAATGGAGAAATTGGTAGCTCCATCTTGGATGCTGTCGGTTTTGTATTGGACAAAAGATGAAGACACAAACATTTTGGTTTGTTTTTCTTACGGAAAAAGCTATGAATTGCACGTAACATATTTTAAAACATCTAAATTAGTTATTACCGTTATCTATAGTATAACGTTATACTTTAATATTTTTAAAATAGTACTGATAATGCTCTAAATCTTAGTATATGAGTCATAAATTTAACTTATATCATGTAACAATTAGATAATTTGAACTTATTACCTACTGATGTAATTTTAAAACATTATTTAAAGCTGTAATTTTCTCCTCACAAAAAGTTTAAATAAGCTTTGACCATTATCTTTGTTACTACTTTCTAAGTGTAGTGAATACTATTTTAACAACGTTATGTTACAATAAGTACTATTTTAATAACGTTAAAATGGTAACAGACATAATGATTAAAAGTTGCTTAGAATTTTTATGAAACATTAAGTATAAATTATATCTTTAACGTTTGCTTATCGATTTGCACAAATTTAATATTGAAACATTATCTTGTTACACTATAGAAGATAGTAATTATCAATGGAGTCATTGAGTAGGACACATCTAGTAAGGAGATTCAGTTTTCTTTTTGGTAGAAAACATATTCATTTTTACTCCAGTAGTATAACTGTTGGAAAATCAAGTTGGGATTTTATTCCACATGTAGCGAAATAATAACGGAACTTTTTGTATTTTATTTTGCTGAAAACTAAGATCACTTTAAATTTTATAAAATGGTTAACACATAAATTATAATAAAACGTGAATCTTAATTCATACCTTATTCTGAAGCTTGATCATTTTTTGGTTGTATCCTTTGAACCGTTTTTGAAACTAGCTCATCTTAACCATTGTAACAGCATAAGTGTCAACATCTAATGATATCTGCAGAATGAGTTGAAAGAACTCTATAACTATTACAGAGAGGGTTAGGCGAAGAATGCTAGCTTCATTAGAGCTTAAACCTATTTATAATAGTTTTAGACATTTTAGTAATGTAATTGAAATTACGAATAAGTCTAATACAATTATGTCAAAATAAGATCAAATTTCTGATATTGATTATTGTTTATTAAATATCTCATATTTAATTATAAAATTTTTTAAACTTTACAATCAAGTCTAACTTAATTGAAATATTTTTCTCTCTTTAACTAGTTCTTTATGTGTCACCCATTATGTTTCCAAATATGTTAGCAATGGATACAAATTATAACCCTAAATTATATTTAAGATTTGATAAATTAAACTCCTTTAATTTATCTTTAATTCTCTAATTAGAAAATTTATATCCATATATCAAAATTAATGTCTAACAACACATCATGACCACCCAATTTAGAAATGTCAAAATGGTTTTAATTAACCTTTTCGTACACAATTTTTTTGTATAATTAAATTCTTTCATTATTCAATATTATGATTAGACGTAGAGCATAGAATCAATGTCTGCTTTATTTTGAGTTCAGTCATATTAGTTCTTCACTAGTAGTTATTGATTCAATTATGACATTTGTAAACTATTTATAAAACGTCATTTCACTTTAGTCAAGGATTTTTCAAATCAATACTAATCGAGAACAATAAAACATTCTTCCTAATTACTTTAAGGTGATAAAACTTAATTGAAATATTTTTCTCTCTTTAACTAGTTCTTTATGTGTCACCCATTATGTTTCCAAATATGTTAGCAAT
>JAOQMM010000002.1:3909020-3930586 GCA_027563515.1 Erythroxylum platyclados
ACCTGACCATCATATCAAATCTCAACCTGATATGATAACATGTCAAGTTCAATCAAATTGGATTTCGAATCAAGTTGTACTCTTCTCTTTATGTACTTCTAATTAAGTAGGAAAAATTACCAACTAATTGTACTTAGATGGATGTAAACTTGATACTAAAACATAATTATTGGCATCTAACTATCCGACGAAGTTAGGCAAAGTAAAATCATTGATCCCACTCATTTGCTAGGATTAGCTTAGTTGGATTCTATAAAAAGAAAATTATTAGTGGCCAAGGGCATCAACTTAACTTGGTTTTATTAAGGTGGAGTTGATCTTCTCTCTCTGTTACTGTAATGGCACGTAAGGTCCTGCAACATAAACTACCTTACGACTCTTTTGTTCCCTGATCATCACCAAGTGGTTATTATTAGCTCAAATAATACATGTTATCTTGTTCGTCCTTTAATTTTACCTTTACCTTTTATTCCATTCACCTCATTATCTCACTTTGACCATTCTCACATGCTGCATATATCATTAAGAGCACCGAAGATTAACTTTTCTTTTTTTAGTTTAGGAATATTTTTATATAATACAAAAGATCCATTACAATGGGTAGGGTAGCTCATCGACGAAATTTACTTCCCCTCTCTATATGAAAAAAAAGACTAGTGAAAGGGAACTTATCCAGCATAGAATGTAACTTGGTTGTTGTTATCATCATCTTATTTATTAAAATCAGAAAGCATTTTGGAAGTAAATAGGTAAATTTACAAATTAACGTTCATAATTCCATTTTTAGGTGAAGGTAACAGTTGAGCAATACCTCGAGGGACATGATTTACGACTGCACATAAAATTCCAAATCAAAATGATGCACAATTCGACAATTATTTTGAATTTGACCACCCTGGAAATCAACACGTTCTCCAATAAAACTGAAGTTAAGGGGAGGAAGCCGAAAACCTGCGATTTGATTGATTTGATCGGGAACTTACTAAACGATTCTAGATTAGATTTGTAGCCTTATCATATATAGTGAGTGAGTGACATACAGAACGGCCAGGCAACTGAAGTTGGGATGTGAAATGCATAGTTCAAAAACTGAGGAATGGAAGAATTTCACGTGTTTAAAGTAAAACAGGAAAGAACCTCCGTCCATGGAAGACTTTATCACCCTTTTTTTTTTTTTTCAATTTCCATTTCCCTTGAGCAGTATTACTCTTATTCTTATCACCCACAGATCTCATGGGGTTCGTGAAGGTGCATTGCTCCACTTTCAACGGTAGTTGTGTTTTCCTAACATTTCCCAGCTGTCGGCCAGTTACTGTTCAGCTGACAAAAAGAAGAAACTAAAAGAGCTGCATTATGGCTTACATATGATTATATGCTCAACAATATTAGATACCGTTTTTTCCTTAATCCATGTTGACTATGACTTCGCTGCAATTAGGTAAAAGATTCTCTCTTGTTACAGTAGTACGTAACACAAAATCAAACTTAGTCAAGTTTTATGAAATTTGCTTCAATGTTGGAACAAGTTGCGATAATGTTTTTTATTTTCTTTGGAAGGTGAGTTACGTTGGTGAAGATTGGAGCAGGCACAGCAATGGGCCACTCATAGGTGTAAGGCCCAATTTGAGATGAGCTTATCACTTTCAATGCCAACACGTGTGTTAAATTTCTTAATCAACAGAATCCTCTTTTAACGCTTGAATCTATGCTATAGTGATCTGTGTGTATGAGGAAATCCTCAGAATGTTACTGTTTGTTTGTACTTGTACATCTTTTTAAATATGGCCATATTGGAAATATAATAATTAACGAAAATACACTAGTTATTCGGTGGGGTAGAGTGGAAAAGGAAGAGACTACTTTCAACTTTCAACCCTAATTTGTAGAAAATGAATTGAAACGAAAAGAACAAATCCATATTATATCTATATATACGGTTATATACATAAAAGTTAATACACTGTCGCTGCAAAGACTGTGTGTATATACACGATATATACGTAAACTAGTTGTAGCAGTGTCAGTAGCTGTAGAGCATAGGATTGAAGAATCGTAAATAATTGGGTGTTGGATTGAGTAGGCATGGACAGAATGATGAACAAGCTTAGGAATTTGGACGCCTATCCCAAAATCAACGAGGATTTTTACTCCCGCACTCTCTCCGGCGGGCTTATCACCCTCGTCTCCTCCCTCGTCATGCTCCTCCTCTTCGTCTCCGAGCTCCGTACGTTTCTTTTTATAAGATTGCTACTTAGTTTGGAAGTGTTTAATGTTTCTTCTTAGCTTCTTTCTTTTTTCCTTTGTTAGGGTTTTTGTTTTGAATTTTTATCTGTATGCATGGTGGACTCTATTCCTAAAATTTTCCTTCTTTATTTTGCATGTTTCCCTCTTTTGAATGAATTTGTTGCTTTTGCTATTGTGGATTGCCAATTGTTTTTGCTATTTGCAGGCCTGTATCTCCGTGCTGCGACTGAAACTAAGCTCGTGGTTGATACTTCGCGAGGAGAAACTCTGCGTATCAATGTAATGTTCTTTCTTTACTGTCAGCTGAAGAATTGCAGCAAATTGATTTGGCCTTTTGAGCCTTCATTATGCCCATTCTGTTTCATTATACTATAAGATTTCTCTAGTAATAACGTTGTATCTGAAACAAAATGTACTGTAAAGATTATTTTGTAAATGTGCCCTGTTGTTCTTGTTATCATTTTTGAAACTCTGTTGTTTTGAATTGTTAAATGTCGCTTCTGATGGCGTTTTGAAATTTTAATGAATCACTCAAAACGTTGATCTATCTGCAAAGATTATTTTGCAAATGTGCCTTGTTGTTCTTGTTATCACTTTTGAAACTCTGTTGTTTTGAATTGTTAAATGTCGTGTCTAATGGCGTTTTGAAATTTTAGTGAATCACTCAAAACGTTGATCTATTGTCTTTGTTGATACTAAAAGTGCAGTTCGATGTGAGTTTTCCTGCACTTCCCTGTTCCATTCTAAGTCTTGATGCCATGGACATTAGTGGGGAGAAGCATCTTGATGTGGTATGCACCACTTGATCTTATAACTTCTCACTTGAATTTTAAGCGCTAGCTCTTTATCTGGATGCATATATGATGCCTTTTGCTCACGACCTTCTGAATTTCAATGTTGCTGTATCCAACTGCCAGAAACATGATATAGTCAAAAGAAGGCTAGATGATCGCGGAAATGTGATAGAGATACGGCAAGATGGAATTGGTGCTCCTACGGTTTGTTTTACCATATTGTTGAACTTTTTCCTTCTGGGACCAAACTTTGTGTGCTTCATGAATAGATTTCATGCATCTCAGTTCTACAGGTTCTTGTATAGATTATTCAGGTAGAAGGCAGAACAATAATTTGCCCTAACTTGAACTCCATGTGGTTACTCTTCTTAATTGCAATAATCAGGAAGATTATCAGTGTTGAAAGACATATTTTAAATAAGCTTGAAGCTCCGGATGACTGCTTTGTTGACAGCTTACCTTAGTTTCATTTGTCCAACTATTCATTCGTAACAATTTAGCTTTACTCATGTTTTAGATTAGTTAAATAACTAGATGTAGTAGATCTGAAATTGATTTCTTGAGCTCTGTAATATGTTTTCTCACTGGTTTTTATCTCTTCTCAAATAGGAGAATGTAAATGTATATCTTATTTTGTCTTCAGTCACTGGACTCTCATTTCTTTCTTTCTATTTCCTTTTCAGGCTCAGTACTTGGAAAATTATAGATGAAAAGAGTTACATATTCTGTGTTTACATTTCTGAGTGTGCCCCTTCTTTGATTCATCAGTTTTTTCTTGTTGCAGATTGATAAGCCTTTGCAGAGACATGGAGGCAGACTTGAGCATAATGAAACTTACTGTGGCTCCTGCTATGGTGCTGAAACAGTAAGATTTTATTTTCAGCATTATTATGTAAAGATCGCAAGCATTTGTCTAGACGGATATGCAAAAACTTGATTTACCGAAACTTCTGATAATATCTTTTGCACTTGGGGCTTCTCATATCATATTGCTTAAAACATATCTTTTGCTCATCTTCAAAGTGCGCGTAAACATTGAGCTGTGTCCATATCACTTCAAATGTGCAATTGGAAGAATATTTTCTCTATTTCACGTCAATATGTTTGTGTGATATAATATTACGCATGTTCTGTGCTTACACTTTATAGTTTCTCTAAGCCATGCCGGCTATCTTTGGATAGTTGAGAATGTTATTCAGTCTGTATCTTAGTTATCTGACAAGGTTTCCAGTCTTCTTACTCCTTTTTGTTTAACATCTTGTTACTTATGCAGTCAGATGAGCATTGCTGTAATTCTTGTGAAGAAGTCCGTGATGCATATAGACAAAAGGGTTGGGCGCTCTCTAATCCAGATATGATTGACCAGGTCAATGGCCTTCTCTTCTATAGTTACAATTTCTTCTTATGCTTGACTTTACAAGCCTCGTAGATTCAATTTGTGATGTGATTATTCTGGTTTTGATCCCTAAATCAGTATGCACTATTTTATTTATTGTTGAAATAGAGTATATATGGCTTGAAATGATACTTTTGGCTGCATTGTTCTTGTGGATTAAAATGCGAACAGTTAGTAAAGAGAAATGTATTATTACATGTCTTTGAGCAATGTGCAATCCTCACTTTAAAGATTCCTTTTTATATAAAAGTCGGATTCATATGGATTATCTATGTGCTTGTTTCTAGTTTTGGCAACATAGGCACTTCTCTGGGGAGTAATTTTAATCCTCAGTCTGCTGATCTAAGATGCCCTCTTTAGCAAATTGGTGATGCTGGTTTTATTCTTCACTTAATGTTTGCAGATAATGCTTGTTTACATCGTTGATTTTAATGCCTTTCTAGAGTATGTGACACTAGGAGGTTGTTTCAGTGAATTTCAATTGCTTGTTTGAATAAAATTATATTTCTGTGTTGTGGAAAAAATTACTATCCTAACGGAGTACCCCTCTTATCAGTCCCTTTGTTGGCTTAATGAAATCCTTATGTGCATGGAAAGTTATATGTTTTTCATCCGCAATCATATTAAATTGGGATACCAAATGCCTGATTCTGATGTTGAATAAATTTTTGTATTTGGATTCTCTTCAAATCATTTCTCAAGAATGAACCTAGTTGGTGTCATGTGTTTGCTTTCTTTTTATTCATCTATTAGTGCAAACGAGAAGGCTTTCTACAAAGGATTAAAGAAGAGGAAGGAGAAGGATGCAACATTTATGGTTTCTTGGAAGTTAACAAAGTGGCAGGAAACTTTCATTTTGCACCTGGAAAAAGTTTTCAACAATCTAATGGTCATGTGCATGATCTACTTGCATTTCAAAAGGACAGTTTCAATGTAAGACATTATCCTAGAGCTTTTGGCCTCTCTGTGTAAGATTAGAACTCTTTTGTTGGAACTTTTGCCTCCTTCAGAAAATCAGTACATCAGATTTTCCTCATCATTTTTCATAATTTGGTGGACCAGCTATCTGATTAATAAGGAAATGTGATGCAGATAAGTCACAAGATCAAAAAACTAGCTTTTGGAGAACATTTCCCTGGTGTTATGAATCCTCTTGATGGGTGAATAAAACTTTAACTGTTTCTCTCCTTTTGCTGTATTGCATGACATATGTTGGCATAGATCTCACTTATTCAAGTTTCAGAGTGCATTGGACACAAGAAGCACCAAATGGGATGTACCAGTACTTCATTAAGGTTATTATTCTTGCCAATAGCCTTTTGTAGTTACTTTCTGTTGTATCTTGAGCTAGGAAATTTTCAGTCCGTAAAAGTGCTCTGATTTCTGCAGGTTGTACCCACAGTATACACAGATGTCCGTGGACACACCATCCAGTCAAATCAGGTAATTTTGCAATGCATTAGTGGGTGATGTGCTTTATGCACGGTTTTGAGTAGGATCTTGCACCAAAAATCAAGTTTCAAAGGAGAGACAATGAATAAAAATAAGATGAAGAACCCATAAGAGGCCTCACCACATTTAATTGACAAGGTTTTGACTGACCACAACTTAGAAAGAAAGAGTGAAGATGATAAGATTATAAGAATCAATAAGAAAGGCTCACCACGACTTAGGCTTGATAAGAACACAAAGATCCTTCTCAATCTTATTAACCAAAATTATTCAATTCATTGTCTTCAACAAGCGGCAATACTTGTGTGTATTAACTTGACCTCCAAGTTAGCCTCAAGTCTACTTAATCTAGGGTAAAAAACATACTTTCTTTGTAGTTTAAGAAATCTTAGAAAAATTCCATGATCTTTAAAATTTTCCAAAACAAATCTTCTTAATTTTTAGTTTTTCAAAAAAATCTCCTCTCTTTCGATTAAAAAATAATGACGAAACATAGATAGTTTAAACATTAGATGTAACGTAATTAAATGTCACTAATTTGATAATTTAACTTAGCTCTTAAATTTGTCCCGAATTGATTAAAATTTACTTAAATTAATAATTTTAAATAATTATAATAAATTATTAATTTGAGTTAGATTTAATTAATTCAGTTTAAGTTTAAGAGTTGGGTTTCTTTATTAGTTTATGTTTGATGGTCATATTACGTGTGTTTCATTGTTATTTTTTAATTGAAATTTAAAGAAAGGATTTTTTTGAAAAACTAAAAAATATAGGATTTTTTTCAAGAATTTTAAAAATTAGGGAGTTTTTCTAAGATTTCTTAAACTATAAAGGAGGTTTGTATCTTTTACTCCTTAATCTAAATATGAAAATAATATAAAAGGTGAAAGACATAGAACTATCTTATAGTTTAAGAAATTTTAAAAAATGCTTTAATCTTTAAGATTTTTGAAAATTTTTCTTATAATTTTTATTTTTCTAGAAAAGTTTTCTTGTCTAAACTTTTGTTAAATAATAATGATGAAATATACATAAGATAAACATTACACTCATATGACGATCCAACTCAGTTCTTAATTTGAATTTAACTAATTAAACTTGATTCAAACTAATAATTTATTATAGTTATTTTAAAATATTAATTTAACTTGAATTTTATCGTTTTGAGTTGAGTTGAGTTATAATGTCAATGAAATTTGATGCAATTTACATATGACGTTTATATTATATGCATTTTGTTGTTATTTTTTTATCGAATTCTAAAACAAAGAATTTTTTTAAAATAAAAATTATGTTTTTTTCCAAGAATTTTAAAAATTAGGTAGACTTTCTTAAATCATAAGAGAGATTTATATATTTTACTCCTAATATAAAATAATCCTAATCTGAGTTCTTAGTGAGGCCCATGAACTAATTTAGCACATTAGAGAATTAGACCTAACTTGTAGTAACCCACTCATCTTCAACCCCAACATCTTTTTTCATGTCCTAATTGATCTCCATAAAGTTTGATGATCAAGTCCAAGCTTATCTTTAAAGCTTTTGTTGTGACGTCAATCATAGGTTCTAACCCTACAGATCTGACCATGTCAGTTGAAGGGTTTGAACCTATGCCGTGATGCTCATCAGCGGGTTCTTTCATTTGTTAAAACTTGAAAGGTTAACTGACCTTACAGCAATTATTCTTTGCAGTTTTCTGTAACCGAACATTTTCAGAATGCAGAAGCGAGCAGCTTCCGGTCCCTCCCAGGTGTTTTCTTCTTTTACGACCTTTCTCCTATTAAGGTGGGTTTACTGCCGTCATAAGAATGTTTGAGATCTGGTATATTGGCATTGCTTGGTCATGTAATTTGCACTTGATTCTGCAATTATTTTCACTGGTTTTAATGCTCGTCTTAGTGCATTTTGCAGGTGACCTTTATAGAGGGGCATGTATCTTTCTTGCACTTCCTAACAAATGTTTGTGCCATTATAGGAGGTAAGTAATCCTTTCTTTCAATTTATATTTGAAAGGTGATTGATGCCAATTTCCCTAGAATTGGTTGCTTGCATCTGTTTCTGTTATTGAGTTGATAAACTAGTTGGATTATGCCTCCCTTGTGGATACATATATAGGAGTTCAGATGGATTTCTCATTCAAAGACCTGAAGATATGAATATGCTAGTCTACTATTTGCCTGTTGATACTGGATGCTATCGTTTAGTTATTATATGTTATTGATTGCTGCCAAATGCTAACGTTATGTTGTCAACTTGAACATGATATGCGATGTCTCTTGAGTTAGAACTTTTATTTCTTCTGTATAGAGGGCCACTTAGTTACTAGTACTCTTATTGGGTGGAGATTGCAGGTTCACTTAGTCTAATATTATTTGCGTTGTTTTCTGCAGTGGACAAATTTTACAATTTTCTTTTTCTCGGTTACGTTATTACTTTTGGGACATTCTCTGACACAGATAATCCTGTGTAGAAGCATAAAAAGTTTATCAAAACGAGCTGCTATTACAAGTAGTGATGTTTTTGGACGACTGATGTTTTTCTTTCCATCAGGTATTTTCACTGTCTCCGGGATCTTGGATTCGTTTATTTATCATGGTCAGAAGGCAATCAAGAAGAAGATGGAACTTGGTAAATTTAGTTGAGGCTGATGCAATCCGTTTCAGTGAGTATCTTATCTGGTTGGTATGCCACTCGCTAGCTTTTCAAGTAGAATTGGATTGACGGCCTCCTGACAAGCTTTGGCCAGCTCTGGATTGGAACATAGTACTCATTAATGATTCACGTTGTAGCTATTCGTTTTAAACTAAATGCCCCATGTGCTCTATTTTTGCCTTTTTTCTGTTTTTTTATATAGTTTTTAAAGTTTCTGAAGGTAAATTATAGAAATGCTTTGCTTTCTTATCGTTGACTTGCACAATCTTTTATTAAAGATCGAAAGTAATCGAGAATACAAGTAAACGAATTTAGTCGTTCCAGCAACTTCATTGTTTGGAAGATAATGGCTTGGTAAATTGTGTTGCCATGATCAGTGAAAAATCAAAGTTGAAGGTAAAAGAATGCGAATAGAAACATCAAATGAAGGTTAGCAGTTGAGTAAAACCGCTGAGCCTCCTTGTGGTTTCTCTTAGTTCAGAACCTATCGATTACCAACATATGGAGAGGAATGAGTTGAGTTGTAGGTAAACAAATTCCTTAAAAACAGAAAAAGAAAAGGCATAATTCATAAGTCAACCTTCTGCCCTTTTCAATTTAATCAGTATCATCTAATCCATCTTTTTATCTTTATATTCATTCTCCGGACCGTAGCCTATGAAAATATATTCCCCTCTTGATATGCTCGATTTTGCTTTAACGACCTTTTTGCAGATAAGTCTTCCATTCACACTTCTTTTGGTTAGCTCTGTAAATTTCTTTTAGATTTAAAATTCGATAAAGACATATCCTAAGTTCTGCACAATCTTAGATCTTTTCAGCAGGATTCTCTTAAAGAATTGAAGAGGGAAGAGTCAAAATATTCGTGTTAAAGTGGCCTAATGAGTGCTTTGATTAGATTTACGGATAAAGCAGATATGGATCTGTACAATTGCAAACCACTAAAATTTTCTCAGTTCATATCTTTAGAAACCAAACCCACTAATCACGACCTAAGTTACACAGTGAAGACCTTGATTTCAAACATACTCATGAAAGGTGTGCATAGAAACTTGACGTTTCAACTTTTAAAAATAAAAATCTTAAAAAGACTCATTTGATTTGACTCTCTTTAGATATAATAATAACAATAAGTAAATGTAAAACACCAATTGAAACTGGAACAAATCTTTATGAAATGTTGGAGATCATGGATGATTACTGCCAACCCAGTCTCACCTTCGTTTTTACTATTATAGTTCTTTTATCATTAGTCACCTCACGCGTATGTTTTTAGAGTTAATATGATCTAATTTTTGGTTTTCCAAAAAAAAAACTCGTATTTATAATGACTAATGACAAGTGATCGTTTATGTTATGAACTTGAAAAGAACCTTTCTTCATTAATATTTATCTTATGAAGTTAAATTTTAAATATTTAAATAATATTTTTATAATTTTAGTTATTTAAAATGTTATTTACCATTTTCAAAAGCCTAATTACGAGGCAATTCGTGAAAGCTTATGAACATGGTCAAGTCCATTGATTGACTAATAATAAGCACGACGAGATCAGAAATGATGAGACGCAGTTAATACGATATTATTCATAAACATCAAATGAAGAGAAGCATCAAAAGACAGGTTTTGCATACATAATAATATACTGAAAATAGAATTCAATTACAGAAAAAGAGACTACAATGGACACCCTCCAAGCCATGGTCGAGCATGACAAAAACCAGCTGACCAAAGACCCACCTAAACTGGACTAAAGGAACAACGGCTCTGCAGCTGCCAAATATTCCAGTGCAGACACCCTCCAGACCCTAAGGAGATGTCGAATTCAACATCAAACTGACAAAATACTAAAAACTAGTAAGTAGGCGCTACTAAGGACAATAATCTTGAGTTTCTAGGACAATATCGAAGCCCAATCAATCTCATAAGACGGATACTTCTGCAGCAAGAAGTTCCCGTAATCAACGTCCAGCGGTGCCTCCTCGCAATCCGGGAACGTCAGATCCGACAACGGCGACGATCCACCGGAGACCTCGCTGTCCGTGGGAGCCGGAGACGGTGTCTCAACTTTCAAACGCTTGTCGGCGACCACCTCAACTCCAACATCGGCTACTTTCTTCTTCGACTGCTTCTGTCGCTTTCCACCTTGTTTTTGCGACTCAGCCAGGTTTTGACAAATGGCGTCAAGCTTAGCGTCAACTGTGGAATGGAGAGGCTTGTAGTCTCCAAACTTGCCATTTATCTCTATGTGAGAACCCTGGTGTCGAAGGTTTGGGAAGTTAAGCCGCGCGGAGTCACCTCGGAGCTTGTAGGCTGCTTTGTCGTAGGCCAAAGCAGCTTCCTCGGCCGTGTCGAAAGTGCCGAGCCAGAGTCGGGTCCGGTTCTTGGGTAGACGGATCTCGGCGACCCATTTGCCCCAGTGGCGTTGCCTTACTCCTCTGTAGAGCTTGGTGGGTTTGGGTGGAGAACCCGAGTTCTTCATGACTACGGGTTTTGGAGCCAAGAAACTGAGGGTGTTCGAGTTTGTGGGGTAGTATGTGCTGAAAGCGAAATTAGCGTGGTTTTGGAGGTGGTTTTGGGATTGGATCTGGGTTGGAATGAAGTTGTTGGACACGATGGTACTAGGTTCCTCAAGACCCGAGAGATCGAGGGTCGAGAACGCAGTGGAGCAACCATCTGGGTACAGAAAGGGTAGTTGTTGTTGATGATAATGTTGTGGCAACGGTGGTAGTGTAGAGAAGGAAGAATTAGAAGAAAAGGAGTTGTAAGAAGTCGAAGGGAAAGAATATAGAAAGGAGGAATCAGAAGGAGATTGGGTTGTTGATGATGATGAGGAAGCACCTTTCATAAAAGGTTCAAGTGCCTCCATTAACTCACCACCACCACTACCTGAATGAAGAGATACGCTATCACAGAAACCAATTGTGGATGTGGCTGCCATTTACCTTCAAAAGTCAAAACTCAAAAGATAGGTTACACAACTATATAATTCAAAAGTGAAACTCCCTGCTTCTTGTCTAAATTAAAGAACAGGTTTTTGTTGGCATAAGATAAGTAAAAGATCAAAAGAGGTTTTGAAATAGACAACCTCAGTTGATTGCAAGACAAAGATCAACCTTGAGGGATCAAAAAACAACCCTCCAAGTCAATTCAACAAACGGAAAAATGAAACCCAAAAAAGATGGCGAAAATCAGAAGATGCACAAGTAAAAAGAAAAAATAAATCTGGATCTCGATTCTGAAAACACCTGGCTTTTTAAGAAATCCTTCTTTTTCAAGTTTGCTTTTTACCCAATTTCAAGCTCTATCAGTAAGTAAACAAACCGAAACTTGGAAGACAGATGATTAACAGAAAGGGATTCAGAGAAGCGGGATGTTACAGAAAGGGGGGAAAGGAAGAAGAAGCAAAGATCAAGAACAACTAGAACGCTCAAAGCTCTCTTTTTTTCCTCTCAATTTTTTGAGTGTACACTCACAACTCTCTTGACCTCACCTCGTTATAGCCACTGCAGCGTTAGCTTTCGTCACTTATATAATGAGAGGCACAAGAAGGTGAAGACCATAATTATGTAATTTAGTTAAGTCAGAAATCAGAATTGTTAATTTCTCAGAATTATCACTGTTTTACGCGTACTACTTGATTTCCAATTTCTTACCTGCTTCTCTGACGTTTCGAACGCTTCAATCAGTGAAGTCAGGCCATTAGACGAATGACACGTGTCTGATGTCAGTCAAGTGACTGACATCTGTCCATCACTCACCGTCAGGTGTCAGTGGACTTTTATTTAACATTGCTGACTTTGTTTTATGCGTTCACATGTTCTTTTTGTCGCCTACTACACTCTTGTGTCTTATCTCACCACCATCGCGTGCTATGCCTATGTGTGCGTTTCCTCTCCATTTCTTCTTATTTTCCTTCCAAAAGTTATTTTCATAAGTGATAAAATATTTGCACGCTCCGGATAAGTTGCTTAAATCATACAGTGAATGATTGCCTATAAACTAATCCCTAAATAACAACATCGTTCGGATTAAATTAAAGGGGAGATCAGACCGTTGAGAAAGTTGATGAACCGTTGTGATTTTCTAACAAGTACACGATAAGGCAGTTGTAATCCTAAATTAATATAATATTGAAGTCATTATTTTGATCATTATTATAATTAATATTACTTAAACTATCTCTATAGAATTCAAATAATTTTTAATGTGTTAGATTATTTTATAATAATTATATAATAGTTAAATATATTCATCGATACCTTCAAGCTCAAACATTATAATATAATCTCGAGTGACTCGTACGTGTTATATTGTAATCTGCAACGAAATTGAGATCAAAGGTCCCATTCCCTTTCACGATCTCGACTTAATTGAAAAACTAATAATCAAAAAATGATTATTTATTATTTGTATCTAAATTCGATCAAACTCATAGTGCGTGAAACTAGCCATTCAAACAGAGAATCAAAACAAACCATTCGATATGGAATTAATTATCGTTCAATCGTACAGGTTTTATTGCAAGGAAGAATAACAGCCACTTGATGACTAAACTCGCCGTAATCCGAGAATCATGCGGCTGGCATGAATCTTGACGTCAACGATGACGTCTTCGGAATGGAAACGGAATGAAACATGTCACGTGCTTAACTCGTGCCAATACGAACTCTTCATTTGCGGCGCCAGTGACTGGCAAAAGCTTGACCCACGCGCATCGGGTTTGCTGGTAGTCGAATTTGTACAGGTATTTGGGTTGTACGGGTGAGGTTGATCGGGTGCACTGCACGCTCCTCTATTCACGTGAGGGTGTATTGTTACTTAAACCCCCAGAGAGTGGGTGTTAAGTAAGTTGACTGAATTGGAGTAACGTATAATTGAGAGAGAGAGAATCCTAGAATGAATATCGGGTTGTGTCGGCGGGGACCCAGACCCGATCTCGCGTGCTCCGGATACTCCATCTTATCTTTCAACTTCCAAGGGGACTTAAGTTTGCTTATTTTCCTTTATTTCCCTTTTCTTGCATCTTTTTGTTTTTTGTTCCTCATCCCTCTTCACTCTTTTGTTATTAATTCAGTACAAATAAACAAGAATTTACACTTTTAGCCATCACTGCCTGAATTTCCAGATGATGATCATATCACTGATCGGTGGAGCGGGGTCCAACTCTTTAAGTTTCTCACGCGGTTTTGGTCAGACCCAGACCTCCTCTTTCACGAACAAGTAATTTCCTTTCGATAGGAACTAGGGAGACGCTCACATTCGGCCACGTCGAATTGACCTTTTCATCGAGACTGACAGCTACTAACCCTGCTTATTTATTCTCGTGTTTAATTTGTAGGGAAAGTTCACTAGTCATGGACATTTCTCCTGACTTAGACTGCTCTCAAATTCAATAGTAGTTGGCCTCAAAATTATGTAATTATTGTTCTCTCAAGACTTTATTTCACAAAAGGCAAGGCCAAACCATTGTCTTTCTTGGTAGAGTGATTACAATCACGGGAGGGAGGTTAATACTAGCAAATAGTTTGATTCCTGGCCTAATAGGACAAGGTGATTACGGTGCTTCTTCACCGGAATACACACAGTAGGGTGTGTAGGTCATAAGATAAGTAAACAAATTCTTATAGTGATGCAGAACAGCATCCCGTCATTAGTAATTGATTTGCGACATTTATTTTATGGGGGTGTTTTGTTGATTGGAATCGATGATCTATTCTTGGTAATAGCTACTCTTGTTTAGTTGAAGAAAACATACAAAATATATAATGCAATGGTTTATTTATTCCTTGAATTTGAGGAATAAATAAACTCATCATTCTCCTATCTTTATCTATTCAATGAATTGAGAATAAAAATGAGGACTTATTAGATAAAAATATCCTCAAGAAATTCACATAATTACTTACCTATAATAATAGTGATGATAATGATGATGATAATGATAATAATAATGTTGTTAGCGAGGACTAATACATATTTTGGTCCTTTTATTAATTATTTCTTTACGATTCTAAATTTTTATTTTTAGGTTAAACATTGGCATTACATTCTTATTAAAAATTATTAGGAATAGACCTAACTAAATAATACATATTCTATTATATTCTTTGTTTATTTTATTTCCAAAGAATTATTATTCCATTCTTTTATCTCAGATGAACAAAACGCCAAGCTAAAGTCAATATGTATGGAAGGATAGGAAGGAAAAGAACCAGTGATCGTCCAATGGCAACACGATAATCAACGTGTTTCTCTATTGTCTGAGCTGTAAAGGGCTGGAAATGGAACATTCCAGCTCAATCAAATTTGACAACTTGTACGTAATTATGGAAGACGGACTTTTTCAAAGAGTCATTTTCAGAGAAATTTGGTGTCATTAATAAGCAAGGACATTTTTTCTCATATGGTGGGGGCTTGTGTACGTAATTGGAGTTCCAACTTTCTCACGACACTGCACATGATCATTACAAAAAGGTTGATTGTGCATGTAAAGCAATGGGCTTCTGCACAAAAAATGAGGCTTAAGCCTTGTCCTTACACAACATCCCAATTTCAAATTCCCACCGCAACGTGGTAAGACTTTCCCAGCGTTCGAGCGATTTTGACAAGAAAAATGAAAATTGTACTCACACATTACATCCAAACAAAATCATCAACGTTTAACTGTTCATTCCCAGGGTTTTGAACCATTAGAGAATCAAAAAAGATGAGAAATCTTCGTGGAATGTCTGAAACGGAAAGATGAAAATGGTTTTTTCTCTGATTAGTGAACTGGTGTGACATGTACAAAACACGGGGAGACTTTGTCAACGTACATTTTCCAAGTTCCAACAATATAATTTCCAATTGCTTAATAATGTTTTACTAATGAGTTTGTTTAGTAAACTGTGACTCTTTAACTGTACCAACATTAAAATCCCACGGCAATCTTACCACCGTCATTTATTTTTCTATTCATATGTCGGCTGTCCAGTAAATGTAAGTCTTCATTAATCATCTTAGTCAAACAGCTCTTCGATACTTCAAAAATCAGCTGCCCCCCCCATCTGTTGTTACTTTACGAGGATTGGTCACTATGAGACTGGTGGGGACTTTTCTACTTAAACTATCCAACCACGCGTTAAACGCACTTTGACTCTAGGAACGGACTTCAGCAAGAAGATCATTAATCTTTGATGGAGGGACCGCTGAACTTTGGACACTTTGTTCTGAACAAGTCATTGTCAATTTGACTCTACACAAGTTTTTTAAGAATTTGATTTGGCTCGGTCGAAGTCGGAGTGCCGTGTAGCCTAAAAGATTTCTCAATGAGATAAAAATTGGCTTTATCTAAAAACAAAAAATTCAAGTACATCACACAATATGACATATCTAACATAATGTGAAAGAAAGATGAGCAAAACAAATACCAACGAGTAAAAACTAATTACTGTGCAATAACTACACATGCTTAAACGACAAAAGTGCTCTGCAAACCGAACACATTTCTGCTGTAACAGTTTGTCCTTTGCCCAACGAAAAAAGGCAATCCTAAAACTTCCAAGAGATAAAAATCTTCAAAACTGCTTTTCCACTAAATATAAACATCTGTAAGCCTCCGGCATCACCGAGAGTACGGATTCTCTCAACTCTTCGCTAGAAGAATGCGTCCAAATAATGGTTGAAATGTCTCCTGTTAAACTCTAACATACTACCATAGGTCCTGTCAGCAACCCCGACGAAGAGAGCTTCTGTATCAGGACTGAATGAAATGCCAGCAACCTCGCCAAATATATCAATCTCCTGGCTTTCTGTGTACCCAGATTGAGTGTCAAAGACGTGAACAAAATCAGCAGGCTCTGCCATCGCCAGAAATTGGCCGTCCGATGAGAACCTCAGGGCTCTAATTGCACCCATATTCCCTTTTAATACAGCCAAGGACTTGGACAGATTCCTCATGTCCCAAAGCCTGCATGTCGTGTCCTGATTACCAGTAGCCAGGATGTGGCCCTCAGGATGCCAAGCTGATGCAAAAGAATAGTCCAAATGCCCTTTAAGTCTCTCAGTTATCTTCCCAGAATTGACATCTGCAATCAAGCATTCCGTGCTGTCGCCAAGGATTGCCATCAGTTTAGCATCTGGACTAACAGATGTGTTCTGGGAACCATAAATTTAACCAGTTAGCATATAAACGTGTAATCTGAAATGAATGTCAAACTTCTGAAGATGAAAGGAACTCACATTTACCGACCACTCAAAGGAGAAACGATCTATGCAAGAGAAATTTTCGGCATCAAGTATTCTAACTTGAGCATCATTGTTTGCAGTCATTATCCTCAGCAAACCGCTGCAGAATAAATAAATATTGAAAGTTTCAGTGCTCGGCTTTGAGAAGTGAAAATTTTCAATTTTATTGTCAGATAAAATTCCTCACTTGGCGCGATATACATCCACTGCATTTGTAATGCCGTTTTCATCTGAAGTTAATTTTGTGCAAAACGCTACACCAGGTTGATTCAAATGCTGAACAAATGAAAGATGCAATCAGGAAAATGAGCCCAATCCACATGCATATACTTTAAATTTCAACATTTCCATACCTTACAAATAAGCTCTCCCTGAAAACCACCTGCGACCATTAAGTTCTCTTTGACAGCCATTGTGCTTATTTGCACCCTGAAAAGTGACTCGGACAATAATCCTGGGTGCTTCTGTTCCAAAGACAATAACGATTGTTCAAAACAGTTATCAACTAATCCATGTAGGAACAACTTTGGCACCTAAGTCACACACCAGGCTAGGAAGAATTGTCTTCGCCACATTGAGTATTTCTTTCCCTCTGCGCAATAATGAAGACCAGTGCATCACGGAGTAATTTTGCATGAGGTACACATCATGTTTAGATGTTGACCACAGTAGGTTCCTCAGCTGAAAATCACAATGTAATCAATATTGACAAACCTGTGACTAGCATAATTCGACAAAGCAATAAACATACATACAAAATCATATGTCACTCCAAGGAATTAACATTGCAAATAACAAGATTCCTATATATAAAACGAACCAACAGAAAATCTCTCGATGGCAAATACAAGAAACAAAGGGATATTCTCGTTGTAGGCCAAATGTATTTTCTCAGGATAAGGCAGGAAACAGTGAAGAAAAGAATTTCTAACATAAGCAGATGTTAGGTCAGTTCACCAACATTTAAGACACATGCATAATTGCAGATATCTACTTAGACACATGCATAATGGCAGACATAAATTGCTATTGCTATTGCTATAACAAATATGTTAATCAGACCACATAAGCATAAGCACACATAACTGAAAAAGCTAAAAGTGAAATAACGAAGTCCATGAAACATGATAATGCATATACGACAAACAGTGTGAATGCTGCAACAGCTAGAAAAGCCGCTGCAATGCAGATGATGGGCTAAATGGAAGAACAACACAGAAATGCATATCCATGTTACTAAGGCCCCTCAAATCTGACAAAATAATAGCACTTGAACTGCAGGAATTGGTTCAGAGGCCTGTTAAATGCTCAGATATTTCCTATCATACCATATATACAACGTATCCTTAATCCCGCCAGCCGCTCACATAAAACTTCCACCCTGCTTAAAACGCTGAAATAAAGAGAAATAACAGTCCTAAAATGCCAAGCACGGTTAACTTACGAATATATCTATGAACAGTCAATATAAGTGCACAAGATACTGCAGGAGATAAAAGTAAATCACAATGTCGATGACTCACAGGACCTTCAAATATTTTAATGCTAAGATACAAGTATGACACACGTGCAAACCCTGGAACCATGCCAAACACATCCAAACATGATGGGAAGATTATTCATCACCAGTTAAACATAAGACAGTTACCGCAGGTCAGGAGGCTTTGAGCATAGTGAAAAATGCACACTCTAAAACTGACAAAAAGTATGTGTAAATCTGAAGTGTCTTCGTTATTATAAAAGCCTCAATGGTGTCATTTCGTTATTATAAAAGCCTCAATGGTGTCATACTCAATAAAGAAATACTCAGGAATGAAGCAAATAAGGGTTAGCTTCGATTGAGATATTCTGTATCTATGTTGATTACTTGAAATATTATGCAGATCTAGCATATATTCAAGATTGAACCTTCTATTAACTTTCTATTTTTCTCTCGTAAAAAGCGTCAAACAACTAATGCATAAAGCAAGCATCATCATAAATCCGCATAGGAAGAATTTAGCAAACACAACCTTAACCCAGTTAAATTTGGGGGAACCTAAAACCACATATCAAAGTATTATGTCTGTTGAGTGCTACAGAAATTTTTAGGACAGATCAAATTAAATTCCAAATACTTCTTGGAAGGCTTAGTTCACCAGCTCGCAGGCCTGGAGTAGGCTTTGGTATAATGGTCTCGCTGGCAATAACTTAACATCTGGAACAGCTTCGTTAGAGGTTCAAAAATCAACAGCATATAAGATGAACAAAAATATTTGAGCCAACCATGAGATATCGATTTCTATTGCCATACCTTCAACAAGTTCAAGCATAATGCCCAATAACATACAAATAACATCCTTAAAATGATGGTATGATGACTGGAAGTACCTGCAAATCTAAAGACTAACGATATGTTTGCTACAGAAATTTCAAAGTCTTTTCTAGAGAAGACAAGTTTCATAGACAGTTATACAATTATCAGATAATGTTGGCCTACTACATCTAGCTTGATATGTGAGACATTTCTATGGTGTAATGATAACAAGATTGTTACTCCTCAATACATCTAGTTTGATGATACGTGAGACATTTCTATGGTGTCATGATAACAAGATTCTTAATCCTCAAGACCTTCCAAGTTATGAAAATTATCATAGTACTTCAAGGAGAGTGATGAATGTAACGTGATGTAAACAGTTCAATAAACATCCATATGAGCCAGAAAATCTAAGGCTGACCTCTTATAGCATCGAAATTTTGGGACAGAAAAGTAGTTTAGAATAAGTCAAAAGTGACTAACTTCTGGAAATACGATCAATTAGATTTCAATAAACCTAAAATCAAAAAATAGTCATGCATGTCACATGAAACGGCAGAAATTCGTTCACCAATTATGATAGTTCCTCCATTCAAATATGCTCTACCACTACCAGCATAGAAGAGTAAAAGTCACTACCTGAAAATGTGTAATAGTGGACTTGACAAGCCTTGTGTTGAAATGGAAATCATAAAACGTACTTCCTTTCTCCACCGGCAAGCATTCCTGTAATCAGTATATTTTCAGGTTAAAACAAAGAATGAAGTCAAGCGGAAAGACAATCACCTCCAGAAGCATATAACGAAAATCATCATTTAACTAGAACTTGACATTTTTTTTTCCACCTCTTATACTATTCGAGAAATAAAAACAAAGACATGTTGCATCACCCGCTATACCTCCCCTCCGCTGCCCACCTCATAACTTAAAACGAATGGAAGCGAACAGACAAAATAACTTCATATAGTTACCGTGATTCCAATCAAAACAGCAATATTATTTTAACTAGAGACAACAAAATTCTATCTTTTTGCTGGGAGAAGGGAGACCAAAACATATAATTAGATAGCTATTTCAAACGAATCGAATATAATTTTGTATATATCAGAATTGAAATTATAGAAAAACTTCTCCCAAGTCACAACGCTTCCACTTGCTAGTATTCAAGATGAATTAGCCATCAGGCAAAACCCCAATAGTTTCCAAAAGATTTTCAAAATATCGTGGCGCTGGTTTCAAAGATAAACCCTTCAAACTAAAACATCATCCAGTTTATTGGGGGAAGAGGTATAAAGAAAGTTTAGAGCTTCAAAATCCTATCTATTAAATTGAATTCCTAACTCAAACTCCCAGGAGTACAAAACAGACTAAAAACTTCCAAGAGAGCAAAAACAAAGGTGAAACAAAGATAGAGAAATGATATAGACCTTAAAAATCTGGTCGCGTGAAATAGACGTGTTCTGGTAGTTCTTGTACTGCTTCAATCTGGTTTCGCGATACTTGTCCCTCGTGAAATTGAGCCTCTCCCAAGGTATCCCCTGTATATCTTTCCCATTTCTTGCCTCTAGTGCCGAGGTGTCGGTCTTGACCTTACTCTAAAATACACCAACACAGAAATTATTCTACAAAATACACACTCTGCAAGAAAAGACAGAAACCCAACAACGAAAAAGAGATGGAAGGGGAGCATACTAATTCGAAGTCATCTTCGAAGTCGGAATCCATGGACTCGTGATCATGGTTCCTCTGAGGTTGTTGGGGTTGGCTGAAATGGTCTTCGTATTCGAAATCGTTGACGTCGTAGTAATAATCGACGTACTCGAGATCGTCGTTTAGGAAGTGAGTCATTGTATTATAATTATATACTGCGAAAACCAACTTATTAACAAGTAGACGACTTGGAGTAGTACTTAGTAGTGAGTGGTGAGAATCATACGCAGAAGTTATATATTCCAACCACGTGAAAGATGAAGAGAAAGGAAAACTGATACTGAACAACAATGCAGAAATCAAAGAAATTACCTTGGAACTTATGTGGATAAGTGAATATCAGCAAAGAAGAAGTTACAAGTTGCAAAAAAGAAAGGCAAAGCACGAGGCGGTTATGAACCGTAAACGAAAAGAAGGAATGAAACAAACAGGAAAATTTTTTCTGGGGAAACAAACAAGAAAATGTACTCAGAAACAAACAGGATATAGTTCTAGTCTTCTAGATAGGGCGAGAAGAGCTGTACCCCGACTTTATATTTATAGCGTTGCGGAGGAGGTGTCTGAGGGGGTGATACGTGGGAGCCACTGAGTAGACCCCAAGATAAACTCTGCGGGCTCTACTCTAACCGGCCGTTTAAACCGTAAACGGTTAGCTTTCAGCTCTCTATAAGATAACCAACCCACGCGGCTTTGTTTTTTTTTTTTTTTTGGATTAAGAGGGGGGGTTAAAAACCCAACTAAGGAAGAGTTACATCACGGGGCCAGGCCACTCCAATAATGTCCTGAA
>JAOQMM010000002.1:3952449-3966485 GCA_027563515.1 Erythroxylum platyclados
TGACCCATAAACCTAATGCCTTAAGGTTTTGGGTTGAAGTGTGGTGTCAAAGCCCATGAGTATGTTCCTTCACTAAGGTAAGGAGCCTTAGTTTGGACCATAATGGTAAGGTACATGAAACTAAAGTTTATGGGTTTGCAAACGGGCCTACCCATTTCTCTAAATGCAAGTGATTTGCAATTGGAATTACAAATACTGGTTCTTAGTTCTAATGTAGCAAAATAATAACTTGCAGTTGTGCCCAAATAACAACATGTTCTACATGAACACATCACCTACTTTAATATGTCTTCAACATAATTGTATATTTGTATTGCATATTTCCGGTTTAAAGTTGGCCAGGAAGCAATGTCTTTTGTATTTTCCTAATGTCCCAGTATCTTCCAATATGTCACTCCTTTTTACACAACGTAGATCTTTTTATAAAATTTTGGTGGGTATGGATGAGTGATTGCCTCCTATACAGAAGGGACTATATGGAAGGCAGGCAAAAATAGACAAAGAGGAAGGAGGTAGGGACAAAATAGACATAGACACAACACTTACATAAGCCAAAAAAAAAATTACAAGTGCAAAATATTGCATAACAGAATAACAAAAAATGGAAGTAGAGAAGTGGAAGATATTACCAGTTACCGCAAAAGAGAAGCGAAAGCTGAGCTGCATAGAGGGCAACAGTGATGATGGCAATTGGCAACAGTAAAGATAGCGGCAGGCAACATTGAAGATGGTGGCTAGCGACAGTGAAGAGTAAGACTATGAAGAGAAATAATGTTAGTGGTTTCGTTACGAAAATTAGGAATTTTAGGATTAAGGATAGTTAAAATTAGATGTTTATTAACTAAGTTTAATTAAATCATTTCATTAGTTTAAGTAAATTTATTTATAGTAAATTAAAATTAATTAATTATTTAAATTTTAAGTTTTCAAAAAGAAGATTGATTCCATAAAACTATGTGATGGACATGTAATACAGTGGATCTAAAAGATTAAAATCTAACATATTTTTACCATGTTACCAATGGCGTGGCATAAAACTGACATAGTCATTTTTTTGTTGTCCTTATGACTCCTAAATTACAAGTTTTAGGTCTTAACAAAAATGGGGAGTAGAGAGAACTTGTCAACCTGTAAGATTTAAGTTCGTAAGAGAATTTAAGGATAGAATTATGTGTTGGTCTAAATTGCTGGCGGAATGGGAAGACAATAGTGATAAAAGAAAAAAAAACACGTGTGTTAATGGCTGGCGGCTGAAGATCTAATGGAGCAAGATATGATGAAAGGGTGTCATTTGGTTCGAGATGATATAAAGAGTCTTGGTTTGGACCGTAATTAATAAGGTACATGAAACAGAGGTTTGTGAGTTCTTCCAAATGAGCCTACTCATTTTTCTAGAAACAAGCGATTTGTAATTGATTCTTGGTTGTAGTGGAGCAAATTCCTAACTTACAAATCCTGATGCTGCCCAAGTAACAAGTTGATCTAAATGTCCACATCACCTAGTTTAATGTGTAAATGCCATTAATCTCGACAGGGCATCACTATCCACTAGTTCAAGCGGAGAAGACTAAAAATTACCAAAACCAACATCTAAACGTCTCCTTCACGGACAGAATTTGATGAGTATATTCCTTTTGCTAACTATGACTATGTGGTATTTGCCACGTGACTTTGAAGGTGTGATGATCATATAGATTTTAATATGATATCATTTTCTCTCGTGTCATGTGAAAGGAGGGTGTAGGTGTTAGGTTAGGTGGGTGCTGAAAGGCTGCCTCTGTGTTGGTTTGGTGGCCATGGAGGTTATTAGCCTTTAAGATAGGTAAAAGGTTAGAACATTGAAGGGCTTGGAAATTGTCCCTAATGCTTCACCAAGGGTTGGAGTTTGTTGAAGAAATTCCCTTAATGAGACTTGTTGCTGCACCGCCACCTACTTCCCCCACACAACATCATTCATGCCGGTTCATGGTTAGGAAATACATGATATGAACTGTTTATTTATTTGCGTCCTTTTGCTGCTGTGTAAAGACGATTTTTTTTTTGGGGGTAAAAAAATGCTTTTTAATTTTTTTGGGGTAAAAAAATGCTTTTTAAACTTTTTTCTTTTAAATTATGTTAAATAAATTACGAATATAACTGTACCAGTCTACCAGAGTAATTGAATTCAATCTTTTGCTCAGAAGTCAAGAAATATGTAAAACTAAAAAGAATATGATGATGTCAAAACTTAAAAGGAAATTGAACATTGAAGGAGTTGTGGGAGTGCCACCTGACCACGTATAATAAATTGCTAGAACGCAACAACAAGACAAAAGAAAACAGAACAAAACAGAGATAGAGCGAAAAGAAACAGAATCGTCAAATCCCAGGAGTCTTTGATTCAACAAAAGCCCACACAGAAAACTTCCGTCTCCTGACTCCTGCCAACTGGAGAAAAGGAAACTTACGTTATTTATAGTTTTCTTACGAAGACAAAGGGCATCTAAACTACAAAACTACCAACGAGTTCTTCTATAACGCTACCTCTCCACACACAAACCACAGGCATTTCCGCAAGATCAAATTTTTTGTTCATCTTTTTGTCTGATTCGTTGCCTGTGAATTGAAGTGGAAGTGTAAAGCTCAAAACTTTTACTGCGTGGGAAGGGTTTTCGGAAGTTCCCGTCATTCTCCGTCAACTGTTCTCGTAAATCCTGTCCGTCCCTACACACGCTTTCTCGTTTTCCTCGTTTTCTTCGCTTGGCAACTATATAACCTGGTGATATCAATTACCTGTTATTTTACGTGAAGCTTGCGTCTTTCTTGCTTTCCGTTCTCGGCATTTCTGTTTCTGGGTTTGTTCTATTCTGTTCTTTTCTTCTCCTTGTTGGGTTCTTGTGAAGGCTCATCTCGTTTTTGTTATGTGGATCATCTTATTGGAGCATGTACTTCGTTTTCAAATTACACTTATTTGTAAAAGGGTTTCTTATTTGTCTAATTAGAGATTTGTGTATTACCTGGCTCTTTAGTGCCTTATTTTGACCTTTTTATTTTGTGATTCTGGGAGCTAATTTCTTATATAGATCTATGATTATTTTGATGGTTCGTTTTGCGTACTTTAGCAATTGCCGTTCATTTTAAGTGCCATAATATAGCCATTGAAGAATGAAATTTTGCTTCTGGTAATGACCTTCTGCGATCTCGTTGTATATTTCTCGTTTGCGTTTTGCTGTTCATTTTTGACTTGTAGGAAAAGGAATATGCCTTGTTCTGTCCTCTTATGCTATTTGAACAAGTATATTGATTTTAACGGGGCTGCTTTTACTAAAATTATTAAGAAGACCATTTGCATAAGTACTTTCTTTCTTAAATTAATAGTTGGTTATCTCAAATTTTCAGTATGGCCAGCCCTGTATTTCACCATGCTGTGGGGACTCTTCAGTCTCATCGAGGTCTTCATGACTCTGGATTAAGGTTTAGTCATGATCTTGGGTTCTCGGTTAAATTGATTACAAAAGGTCTTGAAGCCCATATTGGACTATCAAGGAGTTTAAATGGTTGTGAGAGGAAATATGGCGTTATTAAAGCCTCATCAGCTTCTCCAACCTCAGTGGCTGGTCCAATTTCATCACCATCAACTAATGACACTAATGAGTTGCAGAAGAAATCAAGTAAGCAACTTCCCCATGATTCCACTCTCATAAAATCAACTCTGATAAGGTTTTGTCTGGAACGAAGTGGTAATGTCAATAGTACTGCTGCCTATAAAATTCAGGACTAAGTGGAGGCATGGACTGAGTATTGTAACTGAAATAAAATTTAGATCCTTCTGAATATTTGGAGTTCAATTTGATGCTTTAAGTGAACTTTTCTCATCAGTTATTTCTCTTCAATTACAGGTGAAGCAGCTCTTATACTTGTGAGACATGGGGAGTCATTGTGGAACGAAAAAAATCTCTTCACAGGCTGTGTTGATGTGCCTTTGACAAAGAGGGGTGTGGAAGAGGCAATTGAAGCTGGTAGGCGAATTAGCAACATACCTGTTGACATGATATATACATCAGCCTTGATTCGTGCACAAATGACTGCCATGCTTGCAATGACTCAGCACCGACGCAAAAAGGTAGTTTTGACAGACAAACGTTTAGCATATAAAACTTTAATGTCTTGGTAGAAGTAACATACCAACAAATTGGCTACTTTAACCAACCTTATGGGTCATCAGTGACTAGTTAGGTTGGTAATATAGAGCTTAATTTTTCAATGATTTAGTAACATACCTGACATCCTGTCTTTAATTGATTTATCTACCTTTTAGTTGCCTGTCTAACCTGTTAAACGTCAACCTGAGGCAGGTGCCAATCGTTATGCATGATGAGAACGAACAAGCAAGATCTTGGAGTCAAATTTTTAGTGAAGACACACTAAAGCAGTCTATCCCTGTTATAAAAGCCTGGCAATTGAATGAAAGAATGTACGATAACTTTTGTTTGATAACCTAGTGGCTGTAACAGTTATTACACAACTTAACTACTCTCTCCCTCATAGGTACGGAGAGTTGCAGGGTCTCAATAAGCAGGAAACAGCAGATAGATATGGGAATGAGAAAGTTCATGAATGGAGACGAAGTTATGACATACCTCCACCTAATGGAGAGAGTTTGGAAATGTGTGCTCAAAGAGCTGTTGCTTACTTCAGAGATCATGTATAATCCTTTTTGCTCTTAATTCAACTGTTTTCTGAAGACTCATATGTGGTAGATCGTTCATTAGCATCTGACTGCAGAAGGGTTGTGCTGCAGATTGAACCAGAACTTCTTTCTGGAAAAAATGTAATGATTGCAGCTCATGGGAATTCTCTGAGGTCAATCATTATGTATCTTGACAAATTAACTTCTCAAGAGGTGATAGAGTAATCATGAAATTCAGATGATTTATGTGGGTTTCTCTTCTTTGGCTTTACAAAATGTAAAATTATGTTATTAAATCTTCTTGACAGGTTACCAGTTTAGAGCTATCAACCGGAGTTCCTTTGCTTTACATATTCAAAAAGGGGAAATTCGTGAGGAGGGGAAGTCCTGTGGCACCGACTGAGGCTGGGGTCTATGCATATACAAGGGTATGCTAGTTTTGTCATTCCTATTTATTCCTCTCAATTCTATGCATACACATTTAAATTCATCTGAAGTTTATGTGTGCATACCTGTGCGCATGCATTGGACGGTACATTTCAAAAGTGTGGAGGTAATTCAAGAGTGTAGTGAATTTACTATCCACAATCTAATATATAACTAGCATAAAGTTAGTTACCTTTCCCTCTACTCTTGACCTTATTTTTGATGTGTGGAATTGAATAACTTGCATTCTTTTATTCTTCTCCACACTCTTTGTCATTGTGTCAATTAAATACCTCTGTGCAGAAGAAAGAGTTTCTAGATATGCAATGACCATACAGGTTTTGCAAATTGAAGAAGTTTAAGGTTTTTTGGCCAAAAATTTGCCCATGAATTAAACTTTATCAGATATTCAAGACCAAAACTTATGATTTTTCAGTTTAATTCTTCGTTCGACCTATGCCTGGGCAGAATGAATCTAGTAATTAAGATGTCAACTAAAGATACAAAAAATGATGAAAGAACTAGATTTTCTTTTCAGGTTGTAAAAGAGCCTCAAAAGTAGCTCCGTGACCAATGACATGCAAAATTCACTTTCCTTAAAAAAAATTTCAAATAAAGCTTTGTGTTGATGATTAATCTTGGGAGCAAAACTCAGAATTATTTACTTCGATCAAATTTCTCAACAGGAATGGAAGTTCTCTTCCTCATACTTCAAATATGCATCTTTCTTTTTTTCATATTATGAATTAACTTTTGTGGAAGAGGTTGAGATTACACATTTTGAGGGCTTGAGTTTTGTTTCTGGAAGTTAGAACACAGATTTATATTCATCTGGAGTAACAATTAGAACACAGATTTATATTCATTTGGAGTAACAAATATGTATCTGCAGTTTCTTTTTCCTCTATACAACCCTGTCACTTTCTGACATTCCAAATTTTGCAATAGACTTTAGCTCTCTACAGGCAGAAGTTGGATGACATGCTAAATTAGTTCCATCGACATTGGTAAGCACAATTGCTTATAATCTTGTAGTGCATCAATCTCAACTACTGCTGTTCTTCAATCCTTTCAACTTGTTATATAAGTTGAATATTTTTGTCTTTCCAGGAAGTTGTATTCACTTGCATCACAAATATTATAGCTGTTCTTCTCAGGAATCTAAGGCAGGCAAGTGGACAAGTTACATGCAATATGTATGAGCTACATAGCAACCTTCTCAACCACCAAAATATATAGAGCTTCCCTAGTATTTTTTGTAATTTTGTGGGGACAATCTGGTTTACTTGTTTTGAGTTCTTAACGTTGTTATAAAGTAGACGAATGTTTCTGACAAGAGAATTTGAACGGTGTGATAAATGGACTAAAATAAGATATCTTTGGTTCAATATAGATGGATAGGTGAAGTCTATTGTAATGTAGATATGAGATCATTTTGTCTTCAATCTTGCACTTGCTTCGTTCTTAACTTTTCACTTGCATATTATCGTCATACATTCTCGAGAATTGTTCGTGATTGGAATTTTGGTGATCATCCAATTTTATATGCGCAGCTATATTGTTCAACGGGAGCAGAGGCAGCTAAATTGTAATATTCGCGACAACAAGTTAGTGAGTTATTGCTACAGAGTACATAGAAGAACAAACTTTTCAATCGAACTCTACTAAAAGTTCATTGAGTTTGAGCACAGTACATGTTCAAATTAACAAATCCTTGTGAATAATTCATCCGGTACATCTGCCATTTCAATAGGATCCGTAAAGGGTACAGCATTACATGAATTTTCAATATAGTCCCACATAAATTCAAGGGATTGAAGTGTCTGAGAGTCTCAGTACGATGACAAGTCAGCATTCAGAACCAAAGTCATAACGGGTTATCCTTAAACAAAGTCAGGCGGCTGCTTTTTGTTCAGGGGAAACAACCCGAAGAATCCCTTCTGTGTCTTTAGCTCCAATATGATCTCCTGCGGAGAGAGTTGCAGAATCCCTACGATCAAGCTGGGAGCTTTCTGTTCTATCGTTATCTGAGACATCAGAATTTGAAAATAAGTTAAGCGTGTCCAACGAAGCAGCAGATGTCAGGTCCTGTTGTGGCACTACTGCTGAAGGAGTACTTCCTCCTGTCCAAAAAGAAGGCATCCTCTTGTCATCATCTCTCATCCTCTCTGCATATTTGCTAATATCGAAACCTGAATTGTTTCTTCCTCCAAATGCACAATCGAGTTCATCCATGTCAAATATATCCTCCATTATCTTCATGGTGTTTGCTTCACCAGAATACACAAACTTGACCTTGTTGTAAGTCTTGGGATCTAGAAAAGCTTTCGCTGCCTGCAAGAAAGGATCTCCTGACATTAGAAACAGATACAGCATGTTAAACCAGAAACTGCAGTCATACCAACTTCTAGCCAAACCCAGAGAGACCAGACACTGAACTCTCTCATTTGCCCCGAATTGTTGGAATTTCACGCCTAGTCTTATTTATATGCAACTCTAAGAACGTTACATGGCCCATTGCTATGTAAGCATTGAATCATTTAAAAGAGAAACAAAATAAAACCCTTTCCTTCATCAAAGTAATTGATCGTTCAGCTCCTGCTGCTGAGACCGGAGATAAATATTCGTAATACTGGTCCTACCCAACAAATAATGCACAGAGGAGAATGCATCCCTTCCATTTTCTAATATAACATAGAAGAACTAGTCCAAGTGAAAAGAAGAATGTTAAACTAGTATGAAAGTTTTCATCTAATCACTACATGCTTTCTTATCAAAGTTTGAAGCAAACAGGATAGCTTTCAGTACAATAGTCATCTGCATTGAAGTTTGATAAGGAGAGGAGATCTTTTAATTTTCTTGTTAGTAATAAAATCTCTACAAGTTTCCCAGGAAAAGAACTTTAAAGCATAATACGATGCATGCTTAATACTAGGTAGAGCCTTTTTCTATTTTAGTTCAATTTTCTGAAAAATAGGGGAGCACCAATTATCTCATGTACTCTCAATCAAGATACATGGAACCTAGAACCTGAAACGTGTGCTTTTCCAGGATGTACAGTGATGATTTCATGCATATGATAACATTGGAAAAATTGTAGTATGAAAATGGTTAATGTAAAGAAGATTACTATGATCTTACCAGCCAGAATGGTTCGAAAAATTTGGGTGCATTGTACAATATTGCCACACCTAGACGTTCTGGGTAGTGGTCTTGTAAAACATGGGCCGTTTCCCGAGTCACTTTCAGTGATATATTCGACAAATTGAAACCATGAAAATCAATCAACCAAACCATCTGCTCCTGGTCTGGTGGTAGGTTTAGAACAGCATTCTCCATGCAATATACCAGATACCTTATCTGACCCTTTGTTGACTTGGTATTCTGCAGTCATTTATCAGAGCAAGCAACATAAGCTTTAACTAGATTCTTTGACATTAAACTAACAGCAGAGTCTATATCACAATGCAATCCACACCATCCCAGCCCCATAAACAAATTAAAGACTTTACCAATGAATATAAAGGAAGATTAATACAGAGCAGATATATTAAAAATATCAGTGGACAAAACAGAACTTCCATCTCTTACAGGAAGTTATTTTTCTCCCCAACTCTCATCCATGAGCTCATCTGAGCTTTCCCTTAAATGAAGATCATCTAATGATTCAAAGTTTTTAGGGCAGAAATGAATAGCCCTCTCAGCCTAAACGCATCTTCTCCAATTAGTACACATAAGCAACAAAGTTTCTCCAATATTTGAGAGATTTAGCTGAACTAGGCACAAATACAGAGAGAGATAGAGTGTTTGTATGTGTGTGACTTTTACCTGGCAACTAGGTCTCATGACAAGCACTGATCTCCCATGCTTGTCGAAGTAATTTGATCTGTAGATCTTCCCAGTCTCTGCTTCATGAGCAATCTCTTCCTACGTCCAATATGAACACAGTGAGAACAAATAACCGTTGTTATCTAATTAAATACCCAGTGAATGCAATTTACCAGTACTCTCAATCTACACACCTTAAAAACTAGTGGAATTTCTCATTGATTGGATTGGAACCAGTTAAATTATTTCAGACTGCACCTTCTCTATTTTCAATCATGATGGTAATGGTAATTCTTTAAGGATGTACCTAATTAGTAAACTTATGTAAGAGTGATCTTGTTCATATGAGCTGTACTTTTATGTTTTTAGTTAAACTTCTCATGCATGTACGTGGATATGTATAATTCTTATGCACAGACAAGATGAATGTAAATAGTTGCGTAAGTTGCATGTAAAATATGACCCTATTCAAGGAGACATTGGGAACAAATCCCACCTACGTCCTATTTAAGGATGATCTAAAAGCTAGAATAATAACTGAGGTAAAGCATGATTTACCCAACGGATCTCTTCTGGTTTGTATTCTGCCCTCCATTTCAAGGTATCTTTTAGCATTTTAGTTGCCTTCTTAACATTCCAGTTTCTTGCCTTTAAGTATCTGGAGATTGATGCATCCGAACAATAAATGGCCAACTTCTCTGGCAATTGTCCAAGCAATTTTTTCACCTCAATAATCTGTGGATACCAAGCATAAAATGCTTAAAATATTCTCTTTGCATCAAACGCCTCAATTTCATATTCTAAACAAACTAGATGAGCATATTTGTTAGCTTTACCTTGGCCTGTTGCTCTTCAGCTGTTGAAGTCTTCTGTAAACCATTCGAAGAAGATTTCTTTGGATTCTCACTCATTGTAAGCTTCTGGACAACTCTGGAACTCTAGTTCAGGTTTCTATTTCAGTACAATCTCACTTCTAACAAATGTTTGAAACTACATACATAAGCAAATTGTGTAGCCACCAAAATCATTCTTTACATGAAAAAAACATTCCAAAGGATGGTCACTACAAAAGTATGCAAAATAAAAATCGAAACCATCCTTATTATCTAAGACAGAAAAATGGTCTGTCTTCGCCCTTTCAGACAAACTTACGAGGAAAGTTCATATCAAAGTACTAAACTGATTTACAGTAATGAATTGCTTGTTGATCAAAGCTTACTAAGAGGGGAGACTATTATTTCACTCTGCAATGATAGATCTACATAATTAGACACGTTTAACAGCTTTATAACCACCTCTGGAGAAACAATGTATAACATCAATACAGCCAGCAAAGAAAGAGAGAGCAATTTGCTTTGACGGTAAACAATCCTCAAAATTTATTCTGACAAAAGTTGGAAGCAATCAAATTTGTGATAGACTGAAAGGAATGTTCCAAGTTTGTAAATTTAAATTTTCGTCGAAGAAAAGATCGTTTTGACAGAGCATCTGAATAAAGTCAGGGCATCCAGAACCTCAATTACTCTAACTGGATTCCTCCCTAAAATGTTGAGCATTGAATAAGACCAGAATAAAAATTATAGCTTGACAATAAGGATTTGCATCACGATATAAAAATGCATTCTAAGTAGATTAGGAATACTAAGTGAGTTTTCCTTCAGAAATAATATCAAATTAAATTAGGCTCCCAAAGGAAGTGAATTGCTATCTTCAAAATTTAAAGGCCTGACATAAATCAGTCAATTTATGTCAACTCATAAATATCCCAACAACCCACTCGGTACAGTGGCCAAGTACGTTAATGTAAATGTTTAACAAAAACTTTAGAAGTACCCTACAGTGACCCAATTCCTTCCAGTTGATGTACAGACTACGTATAACACTGGCAAATGCTTTAGTTGCAAAGAAAGAAGACACCGAAAAGGAAACATCAAATCGAATATTTCCCCAATTCATGCCAATGGCTACACCGCAGATGGCTTGGACTAATGATTGCCCACAGATTTAACTCATACACTATAAATTTCAACAATTACTGACTCCACAACTACTATTTTAGGATTCCTTTCCTCTTGAAACGAAGACATTAGAAATTTCTCCTTGGAGCTGACACTCGGTTTCTGTGTTCATTTTCATAGATGCAAATTACGTAACAATGATACTCTCTCCCTTTTATCTTCTTTAGTTTCTTAATGCTCCAAAGATTGCGCTGAACTCGAATTCCAGTTAAATCCCAACAGATCAAAATTGTTCTAATCACTTGAAGAAATGTACGTTGTGACGCCAGATAACAAGAAGTCCCTAGATATCACAGGAAATCATAAAACCGAAACAAAGTCTACCTACGACTTAAAACACGCAGGTAATCAACGATAAGACAAAACTAAAGCTCATGAACATACCTGATAGATTACAGAATTGGAGGCTAAGAAAACAGAGAAGAACGATTATTCCGGGAGAAATGAAGATCCTTAGCCGATTGAACCACAGAAATCGGGTCACACGTGAAACGGGTGTCCTTAGGAATAGAAATCGTGAAAAGGTTACGCTAAAGTTTTAATCTTTAATCTAATGTTACGTAGATTTTTGGGCATGAAACTCGTTTGAGCTATTTGGTGAAGAAAATGGCGCTAATGGGAACTGCTTCGTTGGCTTACGAGGAAAAAGTTGAAAGCTTTTATTGTTATTCTCTTGTCAGGACTTGAAGTATCCAACACATTGTGAGGCTAGTTTGGTGTTTTTGACCTATCAATCTTTGGGATTTTATTTTTTCAAATAACTTGCTTTTTTATAATATTATTCGCAATTGTCAGATTGTCGCCGGACTTCATCTCTATGCAAGCAATTACGTCAAGAAAACAGAGGTCAAGAATCAAGTCATGTTGGAATGGGGAATATAAAACCTGTATGCCCTCCTCACGGGTGTGCTGTAAGAAGGGGGTATTCACCTGCCACAAAACACATGTAGCATGATATAGAAAATGAAAATCTAGATTCTAGATAACTACACGTAGCCATCCCTAAAATATTACAGCTTAGTTGTCACGATACTCATATTCAACGCATTGGGAGTTGTCTGCTCCTGTTGCAGTCCCTTTCTTAAAGACTATGGCATGTTATGTACTTGTATTGTTAAAGTTCAGCGCTTTCATTCTCTTTCTGGTGGAAAAGTATGTTGATATTGAGATCGAATTAAGGGGAATGAGCTTACAAGGGATTTCTGCTCTTTATTTACGTACTGTTTTGAATTATCATCACTTTAGCCAGGTTATTTTCCTTGAACTGACCATAAGTAGACCAACGCTGAACGAAAAGGAAAGCACAAATCTTTCTATAATTAGAAGCCCGAGGCTGCTAGTTCTTGGAGACGTTTCAATGGATCGAAGTTGAAAACAACTAAATGGGTTTTTGTTCTCCGTCAGCTTCCTACGATGCTGGCCTCATTGTCACTAGCTTCCTTTCCATGTTGTTCTTTCTTAGAGACAGGGACGTTGGATAATGAGATGAGCTGGATTTGAAGTCCATTCATTCGCGGCTGGGTAGGATCTTTGTCTAGTTCAATGCAGCGGCGTCGCTTTGTGCCATCAATAGGAATGATGGGCTTGACCGCTTGACCGTGCTCCTTATGGCTCGAGTTTGATAATGCAATGAGCTCGACGTGAAATCAATTTTAATTTATTCTGTAATTTCATATTTAATTAGATAGAAATTCCGTAAAATTATTAATCATATTTAGAACTTTAAAGACAAGAAAATAAATAAACTAAAATATATCTTTTAATGGTAAATTTTGATGCAAGAAATAAACTACTTTTATTAAGCACACGATTAAAAAAATTAAGAGACCGTATTTGAGAAGTTGGTACAATTAATTTACTGCTAGTTCTTATGAACATATTCTGTAGTTTGTTAATTTAACGGTTCTTAATTAGAAAATTATCTGAAAGCATTGATTGGGTCTCAAAGCTTTAATAAGGTTTATCTTTCTCCCGTAAAGATCTTTTTGTTGGATTATCACGCCATCCCATCTCTTTCTTTTCTAAAATCGATTAGGTCAGATGTAGCCTTTAAGTTTTGATATAATTATTTACAAGCTTTTAGGTTGCCTTTACCTTAAATTAATTTGATAGAGCCTTTTACGAGGTGGTTGAAGCGGTTGGAATAGGTTTCTTAAAGGTCTCTGGGATTTATCACGAATAGACCATATTTTAACCACGTGAAATAGTTTCTCTATTCTATAAGGATAAAGTTGTATATTATCAGACTTCTTCAGATTCTGTATTGGTGCGAAATTTCAACTGAATGTGATGATAATGATGAAATCATATTTTAACCCAAAATTTTAAGACAATAAATTATAAGTAAGGATGATAAAAAGGTCTGAATTGCATCAACAGGTCAGGGCTGAGTTGAATGGTCCATGCCTAGGTTAATTGGGCCTCTAGTCAGGCTCAGTGTAGGGTTATTTGAGCCTATAAAGTAAAAAGACATTATTTTACTTTTTATAAATAAAAAATAAAAACAAAAAATTCAGGTTAGTTCGGCCTAACCTGTCTTGGACCCTTCGAGTCAAGTCTTACTTGATCTATTGTTATCCCTAATTATGAGTCATATCTTTATATGTAACTTACTTTATTATATGTTCCTTTCCGAAGTGAGATTACTACATGTGTGAATTTTAAACATCTCCCCTTCACAAGTCGATTAATACATGTTGGACTAACTCTCCCTTAACTCCTAGCTCATGTGAAACCATTTGATTCACTTCATAAATCACCTATTCATTTGACCCAAATCTATGATGCTCTATATTTATCGGACTTCGTCAACTTAGCTCTGATACCGATTGTTATAAAAGTTTTCCTTGACTCTAAACTTATACTAAATTTGTGTCTATCTATTTGTTTTTTATTTTTATTTTTAGTTTTCTATTTTATTTTCAAATTCAAAAAAAAAATTTGTTTGAGTTTTTTGTTTTATCTTCATTCAGTTTTCAAAAATTATGAAAATCATAAAAGTGATTTTTATTTGTTATTTTTGTTTTTTATTTTTATTTTTAGTTTTCTATTTTATTTTCAAATTCAAAAAAAAAATTTGTTTGAGTTTTTTGTTT
>JAOQMM010000002.1:3966585-3977128 GCA_027563515.1 Erythroxylum platyclados
ATGCCAGCCTTGAGCGCCGTCGCCGCTGGGCAGCCTCTGGGCGGCTTCCTCCAGCTATCGCGGCTTGGTTCACGCTGGCCGAGCAAGCAGCGTTAAGCCTGGTTGCGGCTGAGACAGCCCGCCTGGGCGACTGCCGCCTGTCGGTGCCGCACGTAGCCGCGGTCGTAGGTGTCGCCGAGACAACCGTTCGAAACGCAATCCGCGAAGCAAAAAAGCTAGGACTCCTTACGGTCGAGGAACGCCGCCTCACCGGCTTCCGCAATGATACAAACGTGATCCGCATCATTTCGCCAGAGTGGGCGGCCTGGCTGCGGCTCGGCCGGAAGGGCGACACCTCTCGCTCCACCTCTACGCAGAGGAGGGGGCTTCACGATGCGGCCATCGGAGGGGGTGGGTGCAAATTCCCGAACCGGACTCCTACTCAGATCTCAAAACAGAGGAAACCGAGGACCAAGAAGCAACCCCAGAGACCACATGCACACTCGGAATTATCTCTTCGAGCAGAGGCGCGGATCGCAGGCGCATGAGACCGTCGCTGTGCTGTGGAAGGCTACGCGCCGGCCTCACGCTGATGAGGAGGAAGGGCTACCGACCTAAGAACCTCTAACAAAACCGAGTTTGGCGCGTTGGGTGGAGATGGCGAGACCGCTCCTTCCTGATGGCCTGTGGGCCGAGATCGCACCGCTGCTGCCGCCTGAACGGGCCAAGTCGAAGGGCGGTCGGCCTCGAACCTCCGACCGCGCGGCGCTGACGGGGATCCTGTTCGTGCTGCGCTCGGGCACGCCCTGGGAGTTGCTGCCCCGGGAGATGGGCTGCGGTTCGGGGATGACCTGCTGGCGGCGCCTGCGGGATTGGCAGAGGGCCGGAGTGCGGGACCGTCTGCAACACGCGCTGCTCGACCGGCTCGGCCGCCAGAACGGCATCGACTTCAGTCGATGCTTCCCTCGACAGCGCCTCGATTGCCGCCAAAAGGGGGGCCTGGCGACGGGCCCGAACCCGACCGACCGGGGCAAGCCGGGCACGAAACGCCACATCGTCACCGACGCGAAGGGCATCCCACTCGCCCTGAAGCTGACGGGCGCGAACGTCCATGACAACCGAATGCTGGAGGCGGCCGTGGATGCCGTCCCGCCGATCCGGTCATGTTGGGGGCCGCCGCGCAAGCGTCCCTCGAAGCTGCGCGCCGACAAGGCCTACGACCACCGCCGCTGTCGCCAGGCGCTGACCCGCCGCCGCATCCAGGCCTGCATCGCCCGGCGCGGGATCGAGAGCAGCCAGCGGCTGGGACGTCGCAGGTGGGTCGTCGAGCGCACGTTGGCGTGGTTCGCCCAGTTCCGTCGCCTCGCCATCCGCTACGAGCGGCGAGCCGACATCCATCTCGCCTTCTCAACGTTGGCCGCAGCCCTCATCACCTGGCGCTTCATCGAACGATGGTTTTGTTAGGCGCTCTAAGCGCGATCTCGATGCCGCCAGGCGGCTCTTGCGCAAGATGCTGGCGGACCAGCTGCTTCTTGCCCCGGATCGGCACGAATGGCGCCGGTCCTTACCCATAAGCTATCGTCCGGAGCTGCAAGGATGGTCTGCTGTCCTGTTGCCTTCAGACTCTCACCGGGAACAAAGTGTGAAAGCGGTGCTGAGTAGGGCCTTCTGCGGCCTAATCCTGAGGCTGCTACAGGCCCCCGTCGCGTAGCCCTATTTCCGAGTTGGCGGGAGGCACTCTAGCCGCGGGCGGCGCGGAGATGGGCGTGGTAAATCGGCGGCGTGCCCTGAAACTCGGAGCGCTCTTGGAGACGCTTGATACGGGTCATCAGCTCGTAGGGCATGAAACGATCATCGCCAGTATAGAGCCAATCGGTGGTGATCCCCCAAAGGGACTTCATCCGCAAGGCCTCTGCTACGCTCGGCATACACTTGCCGACCTCGTAGTTGCTCCAAGATGTCTTTTTCCAACCGAAGCGGTGGACGAAAGCCGACTGATTTTCATTGCCATCCATGATGGCGATCCGCAGGAGTTTGACCCGGCGTCCTACGTCCGCGGCCGTTTGGGCGTACTTGAATGGGTTCGGGGCCACACGTGGCACGTCTGGCATTTTCCTGGGTTCGCATGGCGTCTCAGACACTGCCGTGTTTTTAACCCCTCCAGTGGACAGCCTCGACGTCATGGGAAACCTTCTCACATACCCGAGCTTTTCGTCTGCCGAGCGGTCTATCCCGCCTCGGCGCCAGCCTCGGCGTGGCAGTGCTAGATAGTGCGTTGGGTAAACTCTCCGTCCTCCACCGACAGGGCGTAAAAAGCCTCGTTGCGATGGTCCATGTTGATCAGATACACAATGCCATTTGGTTAGAAAAGCAAGCTCCGATCCACTTGCAATGCCACGCCTCCACTCCACACGTCGCCGAGTGGATATTGGTACTGGCAGTCCAAAAGCTATTCGCGGGTGGTGCAGAGCTGAAGCTCTTGCCAGGTTGGTGGGGTCGCAGACAGGCCTTGTCCTAGATCGGTGGACATGTAAGCTTGTCTGCGACTCGTCCGGGCCAGCCAGGCAGCGCGACGGAACGACTCCCCTAATGCTTCACTGCGGAGAGTCGTTTTAGCGCAGCCGCGCAAGGCTGTCGCGGATCGGGTTCGGGCTAAAAAGTAAGACGGCCCGGAATGGGGATCAGACCGTTCCGGGCCGGAGCTTTTTGGCTCGTCGTCTGCCGAGCGCCGCTGGAAACGGTCGCCAGGTGGGTCCTTCAACAGAGACACCACCCCTGGCTTTGGAAGGGCTGGGCGGGTGGGGTCTCCAGACGTGGCCGAAAGCCAGAGGCTCCAACCAGGATTGCTTTAATGACCATAAAACATGAGCTTTTTCAAGCTCTGCCGCAGGCGGAGGGGGTCCCTCGTGCCCTGTTGGATTGTAAGATTGTAAACATTTCTGAGCGTGCGGGTTTTCCGGCTGAGGACCGGGTCGACACCACGTCCGAAGCGCGCATCCAGGCTGTGGCGCTTCAACACTGGCTCGCGAGAGACGTGCCCGGATCGCTCGTCGCGGCGGCCCCAAAGATGGGGGCGATGGGACAGGCGGGCCTGACGAAGGGTGTCCCGGACCTACTCGTCCTCGGCGAGAATGTGGGGATCGGTCTCGCAACGTTGAAGCGCTCCACGGGCAAGCCGTCTCTGGAGCAACTGGATTTTCAAGCGCTGTGCGTGGTCGCCGGCGTCCCGTGCGAATTCGTCTACGGGGTGGGTGAGGTCCTGGTGCTCCTCGAACTCTGGGGGGTCATCTTGCCGGCGATCGACCCGGCGTCCGCGGCCAGGGAGTCCGCAGGTTTCGCCGCTCGCCTGCCGCTCGTGACCACTGATCAGGCGGTGCAGCTCCTTAGCGTCAGTTCCGGGGAGGTCCTCCAGTGAGCATGTCAACGCTTGGCTGGGCGATGGAACAGCGCCCGGAAACTGCGGAGCAAAAGCTCGTCCTCGTGAAGATCGGAGAATGGTGCGACATGGCCGCGTTTCTCGGCCTGGATGCCCTGATCAAGTTGGCGCCTGACTGCATCGTCACAGTCGAACGCGCCTGTGAGCTGGTGGCCGACCTGGAGCGGCTCGGCCTGCTGACGGTTCATCGCGACTTCGTTCACCCGTTCACCGGCGATCGCGGCGACTTCCTCCAGCTCACGGGGGGCGGCGATGAGCCTTGATGCCTGGAAGTGGGCCTGCTCCGTCGAGGTCGGTTCCCATACCGCGCGGGCGGTCCTCTACCACCTTGCGAATTACGCCAATACGGAACGGCGCGCCTGGCCCTCTCAATCCCGCATCGCGACGGAGCTGGAGCTGTCGATCCGGACTGTCGGGGGCGCGCTCGCGCTCCTCGAAAAGCTCGGCCTTATCTCGCGCCAGCGTCGCAACCGTGAGCGCGGTTGGGGGCGGACATCGGACATGATCCGGCTCAACATGCCGGGCGGCGCCGGCGAGTGGATGGAGGCAGGCGAGGGCGACGCCACGGAGCCAAGCAACCGGCAGGAAATGCGTGTTGCCAATCCAGGCAATCGGCAGGAGATGCAGATTGGTGAGGCGGCCCATACCGGCAGCAAACAGCGCCAGGCAACCGGCAGCTCCTGCGTACCAAGAACCTCCAAAGATAAATCCCAAGATACCCCCTTCCCCCCTGCGGGGGTCGGGTCCCCCTCTCTCGCTTGGGCTCCGCCGCAAGTCCGGCATCCGGTCGAACCAATCCAGGTCCCGGCGGCTCCGGATCGAGCGGAGCCGGTCGAGCTGGTGGAACGAAACGGGGTTTTCGAGCCGGTCGAGGTCGCCAAGCCGGCCGGAGGCGGTCCGGAAGCCAGTGGCGCAGGCCTCCAGGTCGAGGCGGCGCCGCTTCCTGCCTTGGTGTCCTCGGGGAAAAAGCAGCGCCGTAGCGAATCTAAACACGGCCGTGGGGTTGGGGCGGGGCCCTGCCTCCTCCCTGACGATTGGGCTCCGGAGCCTCGGCACTTCGCCAAAGCTGCCGGGGAGGGCTTTACCGCGGCGTTCGTGGAGGGCGTGGCCGATGCCATGCGGTCCTGGTGCCGCTCGAACGCTCACCGGGCGGTCGCCCGGAAATCGGATTGGAATGCGACCTTCGACGGGTTCTTGCGCCGGGACATGGCGGAGGCGGCCCGCCGGCGGCCGAAGGACAAGCCCCGTTTCCGGAATGCCTATTTCGAGGCGGCGGCCGATCTGATCGAGCGGCGCCAGGCGGAGGCTCGGCAGGGCTCGCCACGGGATGAGCTGCTCGGCGGCGTGTCGCCCGGCGTGGTCGGCCTGCTCGGGGCGCCCTTCGACTTCGGCGGCGGCTCGTGATGCTCGTCCCGTCCGATCCGCCCCCGGCCGGGCCAATCCTGCCGCCGGAAATCACGCCTCGTCCGGTGTCGAACATCCTCCGGCGCTGTCTGTCGGCCCTGGAGGTCGCGCCGGATTGCCCTCAAGGCGTCCTCGGCGTCGAGGCGGCGCCGAACACTGCTGAACGCGCTCTACTTCTGGAGCGGCGCGCCGCTATCGTGCTCGGCCTTATCGGGAGCGGGGCCAGTTCTCCGGATGAGCTGACGCTCACGCTTTACGCCATCCTTGGGAGCCTGCGCCCCTGGGACGCGAAAGGTGACGCGGATGGGTCTCTCGCCATCTACCGGCGAGCCTGTCGCGACCTGCCCCTCTGGGCCGTCCAGGCTGCGGCGGCCGTGATCGTCGGCGGCCCTATCGGGAGGCTCGGGATCGAGTGGGACGGCGCGCGGCCGCTCAGCTCTTTGCAGGTGGCGGAGGCCTCCCGGCGGATCCGGCCGGTGGTCCACCTCGGCGACGGGTCTCGCTCGGCCCGCGCAACGGTGGTCGAGCTGGAAGCGGAGCTTGCTCAGATTGACCGGGTCCTCGGGGCTGAGGTCTCTGGCGAAAGCGTGACACCGGAGGATCGCGCGAAGGTCATGGAGATCCTGGCCGACCTGCGGAAGTCTCTCACCACAAGACACGTGGACGGCAAGACGGTCGAACGCGAGCGGGCGGAGCTGATAGCAGCAAACCGTCTGGTACGGGAACGGGAGGCGGAGCATCGGGCCTGCGTCGAGGCGCTCCAGGTGGAGATTGCGGCGCTCCAGGCGGCGGAGGAGGCGGATAGCGGTGAGGAGCCGAAGTCGCGAGTGCGGCCCTTCTCACGTTTGCCGCCCTAACTCCATTTATGCCCAACCTTACAAGTCAGTTATGAAATTGAACAACTTGTCTTCCTCATAGATGTTCTGCAATTCCAAAATTAAAAATGTGAATCTCCTCACTTACTCCCGCACCGAACCGTCTTACTTTAACTTCTTTAAAGCTTCCCTCGTGAGCTATGCATTATTGTTGGGTACGAACTGGTTTGTTAGCTTCTTCTTCATTTTCTCTCAATTCTTAATAGGGGGTCTACCCAAATTGATGTCATTAGAGGTTCTCGTTCTCCACCACAACTTTGCATCCTCCATTATATACATAGGTGTGATTGACACGTTCTTTGAATCAGATACATTTGCAGCAACAAAGTATTGCTCCATGTTCAAAAAAATTTCAAGCTCCTTGGCGCTCTGCTTGCCATAAAAAACACACTGCAACGTAAGATGTTGGGCATGCTAAAAGTCAGATATTTGATATTGCAACTATTAGATCTCCGCCTCCAAAATCTCAAACCAAGATAAGTAAGAAGTGACATTTTCCTCCTTTTAAGGAATTAGCCCTATGAGTGCCTCCATTTTGTTAACATGTTCTATCAAATTGTTGCATCCCATCGTATCGATTTTTTGGCTCTGATACTAATTATTACAAAGGTTTTCCTAGATGTCAAACTTATACCGAAATCACGCATACCATTTTGCATGACAATTTCACTTAGGTCTACTTAAGCAAGGCTCAATCTTCCCACATGATCGTTAACCAACAAAACCTTATTTTAGAACGCCTCACATCCTTCGCAGTGTTTAACTCTCACATTCAAGTAAGAATACTAGATAAATAACTGATGATCAAAAGCAACAATAATCACAGAAAAGATACGATAAAAATAAACTTTTATTACTTCCCAAAAAGTATATAAAGGAATGCTTTCTTAATACATTCCTTTCCCTTCTATCTCTATACTGGGACAAGACTTAAATAAGTTATTTATTGGTATCTCTAGCTTTGCAATTCAAAATCCTAATTGAATTGAACTAACTAAATCACCTCTATCCTTATCAGATTACCTTATAATAACTAACTGGATGACACCTTCTTCTAAATAGGATTCTATCTGATATGATTTAGCTACATCACAACAAAGAAGATAAGGGGTTACATTAAATTAAGAAAGATACATCCATATAAGAAATCCACTATCTTTAGAGGATCTTCTCACATAGTCTTTATTTTTTAGAGTTGATGTATATCTACTGTGATCTTATCTGCCACATCATCCAAGATCTCCCCTTAATCTCTATATATTAATGATAAGTTATTCAAGTCCAAAGTCTTTCATAGCATACTAGTCTAATCCAATGCTAATTCCTGTCAAGATTTTTAGTTATGGTCTATCTATTTGAGCACACACTAAATCCTTAGAGCTCTCACATGTCTCCTTTATGCATGTGATTCAGCTAACCTTCAACCCAAGGTCCATCTCAAACAATCTTTTGATTTGATATCCAAAACGTGAATGTCATTAAAGATTTCCATCCATAAATACTAATGCATTGCCAATTCATCAACAATGCCTGTTTTCTTTACCTATTTGTGAGTCTTTGTCTTATTCTGTTGTCCCGAGTATCGAACATTGATCAAGACTCTCTAATACTTGCATTATTTTGCAATTTAGATTTTAGGGTCTATCAGTAGGCCTATTTGAACCCAGATATATCTTCCCTCTTCCCATATGCCCATGATTAGTTATTCTTAAGTCTACTTCATGCTATGACCATTAATAAAAGAACATTTGACTTCATGAACACAAATATGTCAGCTCTCAATTGAATAACATTAAATCGGTGTAAATTGTGACGGACAAGATTTTTGTTGTTGGACCTGAGTTTTTTTTGTGGGTTAGTGTTCTTTTTTATGATTTCCAAGGAAATGGATGGCTGAGTGGCAAGTTTTAGGTGCAAAAAAGAGCTTTAATAAAGCTATCACGTTTTTCCTAGGCGTGGTTTAACCGGTGGTGGAAGGTCTATCAACTCTCGAGTGCTTCCCACTTCTAACAGGTCAAAGATTTAAGTTGCACAAATTGACATCACTAAGCAAAAACTACTACATCCCTTAATATTAATTGCCTCGAAATTGTTTGTTTAATTTTAAATTATTGTTTATTAATTTAATATTACTTATTTTCAATTATTTATTTAACGTGTATTTGAATAATGGTGATATTATGATAATTTACTCAATATACAGTCAAATAGTAATAATAGTTTACTTGATATTATTTTATTTTGAGGAATTAGCCCAATGAGTGCCTCCATTTTGTTGACATGTTCTGTCGAATTGCTGCTTCCCACTGTATCAATTTTTTGGCTCTAATACTAATTGTTACAAAAGTTTTTCTAGATGCCAAACTTATAACGAAGTCACACATATTCCTTTGCACGACAAATTCACTTAGGTCTGCTTAAGCAAGGCTCAATCTTCCCACATGATCGTTAACCAACAAAACCTTATTCTTGAACGCCTTACAACCCTCACAGTGTTTAAATCTCACACTCGAGTAAGAATGCTACGTAAACAATGGATAATCAAAAGCAAAAAAAACACACACAAAAGATACGATAAAAATCAACTTTTAGTACTTCCCAAAATGTATACAAAAGAATGCTTTCTCAATATGTTCCTTTCCCTTCTATCTCTACTCTGAGACAAGACTTAAATAAGTTATTTATAGGCATCTCCAGCTTTATAATTCAGAATCCTAATTGAATTGAACTAACTAAATCACCTCTATCCTTATCAGATTACCTTATACTAACAAATTGAATGACACCTTCTTCTAAATAGGACTCTATTTGATATGATTTAGCTACATCACAACTAACAAGATAAGGGATTATATTAAACTAAGAAAGATACATCCATATAGGAACCCCACTATCTTCAGAAGATCATCTCATATGATTTTTATTTTTTAGAGTTGATGTATATCTATTGTGATCTTATCTGCCACATCATCCAAGATCTCCCTTAATCTCTATATATTAATGATAAGTTATTTAAGTCCAAAGTCTTTCATAACATACTAATCTAATCCAATGCTAATTCATGTCAAGTTTATTAGTTATGGTCCATCTATTTGAGCACACACTAAATCCTTAGAACTCTCACTTGTCTCCTTTATGCATGTGATTCAGCTAACCTTCCACCCAAAGTCCATCTCAAACAATCTTTTGATTTCATATCCAAAACTTGCATGTCATCAAAGATTTCCATCCATAAATACTAATGCATTGCTAATTCATCAACAATGTCCGTTTTCTTTGCCTATTTGTGAGTCTTTGTCTTGTTCCGTTGCCCCGAGTATCAAACATTGATCAAGACTCTCCAATACTTACATTATTTTGCAATTTAGATTTTAGGGTCTATCAGTAGGCCTATTTGAACCCAGATATATCTTCCTTCTTCCCACATGCCCATGATTAGTTATTCTTGAGTCTACTTCATGCTATGACCGTCCAAAAACGAACATTTGACTTCATGAGCACAAACATGTCAATTCTCAATTAAATAGCATTAAATGGGTGTAAATTGTAACGAACAAGATTTTTGTTATTGGACCTGAGTTTTTTTTATGAGTTAGTGTTCTTCTTTATGATTTCCAGGGAAATGGATGGTTGAGTGGCAAGTTTCAGGTGCAAAAAAGAGATTTAATAGCGTTATCACATTTTTCCTAGGCGTGGTTTAACCGGTGGTGGAAGGTCTATCAACTATCAAGTGCTTCCCACTTCTAACAACTCAAAGATTTAAGTTGCACAAATTGACATCACTAAGCAAAAACTACTACATCCCTTAATATTAATTGCCTTGAAATTGTTTGTTTAATTTTAAATTATTATTTATTAATTTAATATTATGTGTATTTAATTATTTATTCAACGTGTATTGGAATAATGGTGATATTATGATAATTAACTCAATATACACTCAAATAGTAACAATAGTTTACTTGATATTGCATTCAAATAATAGCAATTTTTTAATTATATTATTATAAAAATATAGCTATAATGTAGAAAAAATAGTTACATACTCTTCAATTATATTATTATAAAAATAGAGCTACAGTGTAGAAAAAATAATTACCCTCACATATTAACAAAATATATTCTTTTCAAAAGGCCCTAAGCGGGTGAGAAGAAGGCACGTTCCAACGGAGCGCTGAATGCTGAATGACGAAGACCTCTAGTCCACTATCTCACTCGAGTCGCTATCCACGAGTCTACTTCTACTTAATTGGGCCGATGCAAGTAGCTTCTTCCACGATATGCGCAAAGTTGAGGGGCTCAATTCCATTACTGCGCGCCTATGACTCTTGTCTCCGTTAGTGCATCGATTTCATTTCCAACTCGCACAGGACACTGCATAAGTTAATGACATGGTCCTGATGGCCAAATGATCGAAGTCAATAATCTTATTCCAATTCTTTATGCGCATGGAAAGCTGGTTCCACGCACAGGAGTTGGTTAATGAGTAGGTTTTATATAAGGTCTGGCAAGGAGTTACTTCCAACTTGTTATAAGGAACCTTGTCAAAAGAACACACTTCCCATTTGGCGTCTCTTCAAATACAATTTTCACTTGCCCTTTGAATAACAGACATAATTAACTCACAGAAAAAAGAAAGTCGACGTAATCATAACACTTTAATGTTGCAACTAACCGATAAATTAGCAGCAATTTCCTTTACCTGCTGTTAAACATACAGGCTTAGAAATGAGACGTCCCTTTCATTCCCTTCATTGCAATTGGAGTTTTCACACTTAGCTTCGTGATGGTGCCATGGTGGCAAAACTGAATGGGTTTTATGATCGATAGCACCGAGAAACCAGCATCT
>JAOQMM010000002.1:3990049-4016238 GCA_027563515.1 Erythroxylum platyclados
CCGATCTTATATATCTTTTCTTTGCTCATTAGAATTATTGAAGACTCGGAATTATGCAATGGACCTAAGTCTTAAAATTAAAAAATATCATTGATTTGAGCGGTGCTTGGAGTTTCTATCGCGTCCTTTGAAACACCTGAAATTATGAGCCCCAACAACACCCGCCCTAGCACCAGATAAGATTCTCTGTGCCAAGAACTCAATTCCTATTATATGTTAGAGAATCTCATCCACTCACAACACTTACCAACAAATTATTTAACTGATGATGGGAGAAAAAAGAGGCAAATGTTAAAAGGGTAGATAAATTTAAAAGAAGTTTTAAAAATTACTGTGATTCGATTTAAAAAATTCAAATTAGTTTAAACAAAAATGATATCTTTTTAATTTGATTAAAATAACACTGTTTTGATATAATTAATTAAAAAATAATATTAGACTAAAATGATATTATTTTAATTCTAATTTGACTAGAATTAAAATTATTTAAATATAACAGACTAAGTTTAAATTGATTAAAATAAATTAAATCGGACTATAAATAATCTAACCATTATCATCCTTACTCCTAGTTTTTCAATTCTCTCCTTTGTCCATCTCATCTTGTATCACCTAATCCCTTTTTAGTTACCATATTGCCAAAATAATATTTACATTGTTGATGAAATAATTTATCATATACTGACATTATATCAAGTGAATTAACGCAATTTAAAATATATCTCTTTTGTATCATCTCAGACAAAGTCTATAATTTGTCATCTAATTTCCTTTCTTAGATTACATATATCTTATTTTATTTCATTACATAGAACAAACAATATTTATGATAAAAGATATGAAGCTTCTATGTAATTTAAAATTTTTGAAAAAACTTCTTTATAATTTTTTAATTTTCTTTTAAAAATAATAGTAAATCCATACATGAACATTACTCATAAATTAATTAAGTGTCAATGATATAATGACTTAACTCAACTCTTAAATTTAATCAGAACTAATTAAATTCTAATTTCTGTTGACTGTAAGAGTTAAATTGAGTTATTATCTTGTAATATTTGATTAATGGACATTTGATATTTATATTACGTGCATTTTATCATTATTTTTTAACAAAAATATAAAGAATGAAATTTTATAGGAAATTAAACATTACAAATAATTTTGTTAAAAAAATTTTAAAATTAACTTTTTCAAATTACTCAAATCTTTTGTTTGTATCTTTTACTTTAATAGTTAGATGTAAAAGTAAAGTTGAAGTTTTATCACTTTCACCAAATTTAAGCTGATGTCTAATGACAATATCACTATTGTTAGATCATTAATTTAACATACAAAACATTTTGATGCTTATGGCAGTGAGAAATAGAAATTTATCACCCATGCATAAACATTTAACCTTAGAAATATTAAGTGGAGTCCACGAAAGAAGTGAAAGGATGCATAAACTTGTTCCAGGCAGGCATCATTAGCATTTCATCAGTGGCAAACAGCAATAGTTACAAAGAGATAAATATTTTATTCTTTTAGCTATTAGATTTCTAAACTGGAGGGTCACACTCCATGAGCAGAATATCATGATTATTGCAAAGATATTATGCTTGTGTCGGTGGGTGGCTATACCGATACTTGGAATTTTGGAGATATTTTCCTTCTTATTAGTGGGAGTCACACTCTAACTAGTGATTTGTGTAGAAGCAAAATGTGGAGAATATCCCTCACCACCACCTGCAGAAATACGTAGGTTTTAAGCAAGTGAGAATTATTAAAGGGAAAACAACAATTGGTGACAATATCGACATCTCAACTTCATGTGAGCTGTTCACATGTGTGGATACCAAAACTTACGACACTTTGCTCATTCTGAAATGGTCCACAGCGTCATAAAGAACTATTCTAGCAATCATCTTGGTGAACCCAAACTAGTATTCTTAATCATTACTCGTTTCTAGTCAGCCATTAATGCCCTCTCTCATGCGGTAAATATTTTCCATTCATATCTTATCATCTCATTAGATGATGGATCTTAAATCTAAGCAATTTATTACGACCTTTCTTAATTTCTTGTTTTGAAAAAATGCGATTGGAACTTTATATATGTACATATACACACACACATCTATGTAGGAATAGTGCTGTCCGTCCCAATAAACAAAGCCTAAAGAAAGAATTCTTGGTTAAAATCATACTTATACTACATAATTCACGTCTTAGCGGAATTAGTTATAGTTTGAAGTAAACGATTGATCGGAATAGAATAATTGGTAAAAAATAAATAATTGAAAATTTATAAATATTATTTTATCAAATAATTTTTTCAATACATATATAAAATAATAATAATTACAAATTCCTCCGGAGTATATATATGTATATATATATATAAATACCTTTCTTACGCTTCAGTGCTTCAATCTTATTATGTACATTTCTTTTCGAAAAGCTAATTAAAGAGCAAGCATGCCCAAGAATTGCAATTAAGCATGCTAACTATCTTCGATATTCTTTATTGTTCTTCCTGATCAATTGCCCAATCAAAACAACTGTGTGAATGAGTTAACAGCCAATCAGTGACACAAGCAAGCCTTTTCCTCGTAGAATATTAGCCCAAGTGGCGCACTTCGCAATCATTTATATTATATAGTTGTATATATATAGCTTTTTAAGACCAAGTTGAATTCTTTATTTCTTTTTTTCTAGTTGCATCAAGTTTCCATCTTTTTTTTTTTCTGTTCTTTTATGGAACCACAGTGGGAGGCACTTTATAGAAACTACGTACAGATGAGTATCCGAAAGGTGCAGTTCTCTACATCATCATTCAGATTTTTTTACTTTTGGAGTGATATTCAAAGCTAACAATCTTAAAGAAAGCATTTACTCTAAAAATTTCTCTTCAAAATTAACTTCTATATAGATGTTTGAAATCCCCTTCTCCGTAACAAGGATTTAAACGATAATAATAACCTGATGATTAAAAAAACGTATAATCATACCTAGATCGTTCTGATTAATGGTTGTGCAAGAGTCTATAAATAGAGTATTAAGCTGATATTCTTAATATCTGAAAGCTTGTCAATTAACCAATCACCACTCTTTGGTCTATTCAATGGAGAAAGGAACAAAGTTAGGCTGTAATACTGTAAGCTTCGCATTGAAATTTAAGAAGTGGGTCAGGGGACCACACTTGACCTGTTAATGTCAAACACTGCCACTCTAAGAATAAACATGAGGCTACATAGCATCATTTAACGTGGAAATGGGAGCAAAGATTTGGCGTTTCTTCTTCTTTTACTTTCTTCCGTCAATTATAGGGCAATTGAGATGCAAGAAATTAATTCGCAATTTAGTTGGGATTCAGTCAATAAAAACAAGGGTATTTGACTTTGTAGCCAATAAATACAAGACTGATTGAAAGGTACGGGTGTTGAAAATAGAACAGTGGAGCGATGGGTGAATCTGTCTTTTAATCCCAAAAGTAAAATTAATCATTTTTCTTTAACATATTGATGTTTTATACTAATGGAAATAAGTTCTTATTTACTGTATAAGTACATAGATTTTAAGAAGTAGCATCCAAGTTAACAAAATTATCTCCAAATTCTGACGAACGGTGTTAAATTCCATTAACTGGATTTAAGCGACGAATCCCTAGTTACGATTTACGAAGTTATTCTACGTAGCTAAGAAAGTACCGGAATAGCGAATGCTGCAAGGAAATTGGCGGGCACACCGCACCCCCACGTGTAATCAAATATTTTTATAGTCGGACACCACCCTTCTTCAGTAAAAACAAATAGATCGTCGCAGGGACACACTACAGCGTATATAGCTGTATAAAATTTTAATGATTAGACATTTCAGTCAGCTCTTCAAAATGATTAGACATATCAGTGACTCGGTCAGCCAGAGAGATCAGACAGTATACGGACGCTACGAAATCAAAATACAGAGCTATACAAATGAAAGTGTGTTTGAATAATAACTTATTTACGCAATTTAGAAAGAATTTGAGCTACCTAACCCGATACTTGCCATCCTAATGACTGAAGGCAAAATGATGAAAGCCATAGAAATCCAATAAGCAAAAATGAGCTCAGCCAATGAGTCTACGAGGCATTGGATCTTGCAAATGCATATAATAAAGAAACAGGGAATTGAATGGTGGTAATAAAGAAAGAAACAATTGTCGAGTACCGGTGCACATAGCTTAAGGGTGGCAGTACACTATTGACATGTCCAGCTTGTACTTCAAAATTGCTCTCCCTATTCTACAATCACTGTGTGCAACGTTCAAAGCTGTCAGAGTATACCGAAGGTAAGATTTGGCCATTAAACTTCTTGCTCATATCGGATCTGATGGCTGCAAACGTCGGGAATTGAAATATTGAGTATAATTAATAATGAGGGACCATTTGATTAAAAATTATCATTTTTATAAATGGTTCATCCCATCCTTATGTCAGTGTATTGTACTACAAGTCTCGTTTAAAATAAATTATAAGAGCTTAAACTTAAAAGAAAAAGGCAAGGAAGGAACTGCTATAAAATTATGAAAGGGGAAAACAAATCATGTCAAGCTGACGTAGTAACATATAAGTGGTGCGTTAATCTCACTTGTCATTGTCAGTGTCTGATATATATGTGAATGAATAAAAAGAGAATCCTAAGTTTCAAAATGTCTTATATAAAATTTAGAAGACATTTCTTTTATGATTTATTTATTTTCTAAAATAGTTTGATATTATTAAAACAGCTCTCCTATCTTATTCAATAAATATATATATTGTTTTTAATTTCTAATTAAAATATTTAATGGAACTGACATATAATATAAGTTAAAATAAACCCATCCCTCGTATCATAGTCATTCTCAATACTATCAAATAAAACGGAAAAGAAAAGGAAAAACTCATCAAACAACATGAACGGTCCAGATTGGTTCCATGGTTCGTGGCTCTTCCCTTTTATCTCCTCCATCCCAACTTCTTCTTCAATTCTCTTCATCCCTTTCTCTCTGCCTTACCAAAACCCAGTAGAGTTCAGTTCTACAAGGCCTAGGTCTAAGAACGTAGAGCTCGAACTAAGAACTAATTTTATAAGATGTTGCTTGGCAAAAGACCTCGTCCTCCCATGAAGAGAACGACCAGTATGTCGGAGATCACCTTTGACCTCAACGCTAATAGTACGGAAGGAAATCCTCCGTCTGAATATTCTTTCCTCAACCAAAGACAACCTGACTTCACCGGAGATAATCGCTTCTTGGGTTCCATGGTGTCGCCGAGGAACCACCGGAGAGGTTCTGCTGATTTTTCAGATACTGCTCATTTCTTGAGAGCTTGTTCCCTCTGCCAACGTAACTTAATCCCTGGCCATGACATCTACATGTACAGGTACTTGTAGTAGCTATAGCAGTAGTATTAATCCTTGTAGTTGAGATGAGGATAATTTTTAGTTTTGAGAGTTTGTGGACTACTTGTTTCTTATTCAGTGGAAGACACAAGATCTTTTTAGCAGAAAACATGACATGTAAAGCAGTTTGGTTATCTAAGTTTAACTCCGAATTTGATGAGATTTCAGTTTTCTTTTGAGGGACTGGTGGGTTGTTAATTATTACAGCAACTATCAGTTCTCATTTCTAACAGTAGAAGGAATGTTCTTTTTTTTTTTTTGGGCACTCTCGTTTACTATTCCTAATAAAGAGAGGGTTTATTGCAGGGGAGATAGTGCGTTCTGCAGTCTAGAATGCAGACAACAGCAGATGAGTCAAGACGAGAGAAAAGACAAGTGCTCAATGGCTTCAAAGAAGGAAACTGTTCCCTCCGCATCGGAAGTCTCCACCAAAGGCGAGACCGTCGTCGCCTTGTAGCACCACCAACTAAACCAATATATATAAATATATATATATATATATATATATAAACATGTCCAAAAAGTCTGGAACTGTATGCATATATGTTGGTTTGATGGATGTGCTAGCTTATATATTTTCATATCCTAATTGGCAAGCTCTGGAGCTGTTGTTTCATGTGGATCGATACTCAACTTACAGCAACCTGTCGTCGATCGACCCCGATGACTTCTTCCGCACTTCATGCTGTTCTTCTTCTTCTTCTTCGATATTTTTTTTTCTACTTTTGTTTATTAATTATGATCTACAAACCCCTCCCTAGCCCTATGTTTTGGTTGGATAGTGTTAATGGAAGAAAGTTGAGGGCTCAACATGAGAGTGAATTTGTTTTCTCCACTTTCGGTATGGAATCAGGATCCATTTCACCACCATAACCACATGTCCTGGATGTGAATACTTGGTTCAAGAGAGAAAATGTATAATACTCATTTTTTTCTTCTGTAAAGAAAAAAGTTGGGAGTGGGACATTGGGCATTAATGTTGATAATTATACCGGTCGTTTTCCTTCGGTGCCACCACTGTCATTGATAGTTATAGCTGCTGAAACTTTCACCTGCTTCAATGGAAATTTGTGGAGCTTATCAATAAAAGAAAATCCTGGAAATTAGAGTCTACCTTGCTTTCTCAAACATTTGATTTCAATAAGTTTTAGTTAAAAGTCTAAATACAAGTTCTAACATTTTCATTGATTATTTATGGTATTAGGTTTTATTTAATTTTTTAAAATAGCATTTTAAATTATAATAAAATTAATTTTTGTTAATTTTAAATAAATAAACTGTATAATTTAATTTTTGGATAATCTGAATTCATTAAATATTAACATTAATTTAGTAGACATTAATTAAATGTGTGATTTATATCTTAATAATTTAAAAAGTTCAACTAAATTATTATTAGACATAAGCTTAGACCTATTTAATTCCCAAAACGACATCACCTTAGACATTAAACACGCTGGACAGGGGATCGAATTCCTGCTATCGGGCACATGTACGATGCTAATGCAACTACTACTGTGAACGTCAGTTCAGAAGTCATGACAGGCTTGTGATTGGTTGTCGTATAAGTAAGGAATCTATGGCCTAGTCAGCTTGGCAGTTAGCGGGTTAGCCTACACTGCCCAATACATGGGAATTATAAGTTAAAAATATTTATTCAAACAAAACTAAAAATGAAAAAGATGTTAATTCGGAGATGGTGACATGAAAGAGAAAACAAATTTGTCCCGACGAAGTTGCCGAGTGAGATGGGCCCATGTTCAAGTCCCTCTTGTGTTATTGGAGTCGAGCTTTCCCCTCTGAGGCCTGTGCTTTCTTCACTGACGTATATTTTAGGGTAAGAGTTAGTACTATTGCATCATCAATGATCAAATAGTCATTTATCTAACAACTTCTACCTATTATTAATTACCTATAACGGCGACTTATACAATTTTTTCTGCAAGTCTACGATTTATGGTATTAAAGTTGTCATTGGTTTAACCTTTGTTCTGCCATCATGTCGACATTTTAATCTATATAAACGGTCACAAGACAATCACTCACTTCCTTCGTGAAGACTAGTTGATGATGATCAACTCAGTATAGTTTACTTGGATTCAACAAGATCGATTAATTTTGAGCTAAATAATAGGTTTAATACCAAAAAGCTTTGTACTTAAAATTGTTTTGTCGTCTTTATCACGTGGGGCATATAAAAAGCTAGAAACCACATATGTTTAATGCCCAAGTTCGCACTTTGAAATTTGGCTTTATAAATTAGAAAAGAAGGTAATTTAGCAATTAATGAGTATGTTCAAAGTACTAAAGATATGTTTGTTTGCTTATGCCTTAATGCTATCAATTGGTTATAGTTTATTGACAAAATTATTTAGATGCACTCTTTACCTTATATATATTTAGATGTATATGATAAAAATTATCGAGTAAATACATTGCAAATAAAATTACGATGAAATTATAATTATGGTATTTATATTAAATTTATGTATTATCTTTAAATTATTTTAAGTTATTATTCTATAAAGATTGAACATTAATAGAATAAAAAAAGACTAATACATGTTATTTTTATTTCTTGTAAAGGAAGTAATCGAAATTTAATTATCATTTCCATAATCAAAATTTAATGCTGAGTTAACAAGTATGCATTCGATATGACCTTGGACTCTTGCAATTAAGACAATCGTTCTCCATAATGAGAAAGTAAACAATATGAGTTTTCAAAGTTCTACTCCTAAAAGTAATCAGGTACTCTTTTATTTTATTAAAAAAAGTTAGTTACTACCAAACTAAACGCTACCACAAAGTTTAACAAAATAATCTCATTATCATTACTATCTTCATACCTGAAACTCCGTGAGCCCATGAATACTTGTTCAAAGTTGCTCCTATATGATCATTAACATCTTATCTTAGAATAACTTTCTCATTAAGGGAAATCTCGCGAATCATCTCATTTAATATTTTAAGAATTAATCACTAAATTACAAAATCGTTAAAAAATTTTGGTGCTTTTAAATTTATTATCCTTTAAAGATAAAATGATCAAAGTGCACCTTTAAACACTTCCTGTAGGTTAAATAACTGTGAGAAAAGAAAATAAAGAGAATGAAGTTGAAATTTGTTATTGACTTTTTAAATTAATAAATCATATGGTCCTCTTTTTATAAATAGTAACATAATAATTATAGAAAAATAAGAAATCATTTTTTAGTGATTATTCATTTTCATTAATATTTTTTAAGTAAATAAAATATTTGTTAGTGTTTAAGAGTAATTTAAGTAATAATTAGTATAATATTCATAAAAATCATGGAAATGATTAGTACGTAATGGGGTCTATTCTAAAATAGTGGGGCAGACTCAAATTTATTTATAATTGTTCCTTTAATCTTTCAAAGTTTTAGAAATAAATGTTGACAAATTATTTGAGACTAGACTTGGAGAACCACTCTAAATCCAAGATGGATCTGATCTGAGCTGAGCTGGGCTTGGGCTTAGCTTAAAAATAAGGATAGAAATGTATCCATGATTGAAAAAGAAAAAGGAATTCAAACAAATGAGATTCCTCCTATCGTGAAATGCCGTCTTCTGGTATCATCATAGATGAGTGTTGAGTTATCATTTCACTAAGTTACAGATAGCTTCTAGAAGTTAAAAGGCATCATCGTGTGGCATTGTCATAATTTAAACGTTTATCCATTTCTTTACGACGCGAAGACCAGCTGGAGTTATAACAAACTTGTGATGATTCTCTCAACGCCTCATCTTTGATTCTATACTATGTTTGAAATCGATATCCTGTGCTTTCTTTAAACGGAGAATAAAGCGTCCAAACTCGTTTAGCTTTGAAACAATACTTTCAACTTTCAGAAAATTTAGAGACGACGATGATTATGACGAGCAAAAGCAGCATATTCGTGTTGTGTATTTTGGTTGCTTTAGTGGTGTGTAAAGCCGACGATAGTGGTACCCAAGGACAAGGGTCCAAACCATATTGCTGGGACATTATATTATAGATGATCTTATGATCTGCGAGTCTTACTGGAAAGTTCCTGAGTCGGATGATAAGCATCCACTTTCTATTACAGTTAAGCAAGAGCCAAACTGTTGTTCATGTTGGGGTCTTAAGTAATAATGCGAAATGACGTAGACAATCGCAAGAAAAATTAGACATAAAATTTTACTGGCAAAAAATCTAGTAAATTTAATAATAATAACATATAAGCATTAAAAGTTTCAAGTAAAATATATCTCAAAAACACATTTTTAACTTTTAGAATTGACTACAAATTGATATATATATATATATATATATATACACACACACACATATCTTAATACTACTCTTAAACAAATTCTAAAAATCAAACTTTAATAAAACTGTAAAAATCAAACTTCAATAAAACTGTGATTGAGCAATGCTATTTGAATTCTAAAATTATTTTTTCATCATGTGTTTCTGTCATATGCAATTCACTGCACACGATTGAGACAACTAATACTTTTAAAGTCCAAATTTAATAGACGTTGGATCCACAATGATTCAAGATTAGTCCAAATGATGAGGATGCAACCTTTATGTCTATGTTTTACAATTAAAACGTCCAAGTGATGAGGATGCAACCTTTATGTTTTATAGTTAACAAGATGGTATAGTTTAATTTTAACCTTAATTGGACTAGGTTGTTATGTTGGAGATCAGAGACAAGACTAACAAATCAACTCAAAAAAGCGCCACCAATATACTAGCCGAGAAAACAAACCCTTACGATGAGTACCAAATATCTCAAGGCTTGCCTTTTAGATAACCAATTTTGAATGATCTCTTAATATTGCATTAGTAGGATCTTTTGTTCTTAATACTTTCTAATGCATAGAATCCTCTTGGAGAGACAAGTGTATAGCATACTCATTTCCACTTAAAAGAGTAGAATTATAGATAACTCAAGTTTCAGGAAGAATGGATGTTTCTGAAGAAAGTCATAGAGAAGTACTATTGTTTTTCTCTTTTCTCTATTGCCTTAACTAAAAGAAATTGTCTGTTTGTATAGGCAGAAGAGGTTATAACAAACAACATACAATAATTTAACAAAGTGGAGCCAATGCCAGACGCAAATGATTTATTTTAATGGAACTATTGTCATATGGTGAGGGTTCACAGACGCAAATAATAGTTCAATAATTGAACTCAAATGCATATAGTACAATAATTTACTAAGAGATATATAGCAGAGGTCTATTTTATTTTAAATGCAGGGCCTACTTATTTTTCCACTAAATGGTATGGGACAGAGACAAATTTTCTTCATCATCTGTGATGTCTCCATATTTTTTGAAAAGGAGCTTATAGTCTTCTTTGTTGAATTCATGCATATCTTCGTCAAGATCTTGTGAATCTTGAAAGTATGGAGGGAGAGATTCAAACGGTCCTTCAAGAGATAAAACAGAGACTAATGAAAGATCGATCCATTATTCCTGAAAATTTATTTCTGGCATTCTGGGTTCTTTAGGGATGAATTCTCCAAGATAAGGGACGAGGGAGGTGCATGTAATAGGAGAGTGATTTTTAGGAAAATTATTAAGATCGCTTAAAAACATCTTGAGACTTTTCATATCTATGTCCTTATGCTTAGGCCATTCAAGAGAAGTCAAGAGGCGTGCTTGGTTAGGTGTGTAGATGAGGCTATCTTGTGCTAGGGTATAAGGCTTATAAATTATGAAAAAACATTATTTCTCTTGTTTAGCTAATGAAATTTCCCATAATTTTTATTGATCAATAACTTGAGATAACTCCTTTCTCCAGCGCATATTAATGGTGAATACCATTATGAAAAAGTCCACAAAGCAGAAGATTCATTATTGCAATCACAAAGATAATTATATACCTGTAGAGGAAGAATTGCAATAGCACATGGAAAAAGAGCAGAGAGTGGCCAAAGGTACCACATTGCATCAAAGGAAAGAGCTCCACTAATAAAGAAGACAGCTAGGTAAGGATGTATGTCAAAATAAGAAGGATGCAATGGGAATTTTGTCTTTTCTAGGAAGAGATGAAGCTAATGAAAAAGACTTCTACGTACCAAGTCATTGATTTCTTCAATGGTAGTGGTTTCTTTTGCACAAGGTGGAAATGCTCTTTTGACTTTTGCAACTCTTAGAAGGTCAGACATTGGGAATATCAAAGGAATAACATTTGTAGGAGTAAGAACCTGAATATTGTTTTGGGGTTAATAGAGGTAGTCAACAATGGTGTTTTGGTGCCTTTTTATATGTCAAATTGAGAATTTATAACGAGAGAACTAAGTTTTCCATCCAAGCAACTAATTGTTTGGTAGTCTTTTTTTTAGGGTCTAACACTTTTGGGAAGGAGTGTTGTCCATTTCAACAATGAAAAGACAAGGACCCAAGTGGAATATGAACTTTTCTATTCCTCGTTTTACTACAAGAATCTTTTTGTAGATTGCATGGTAATATTTTTCTGACTCTTTGAATTAGCCACTAGCATGACCACAATAGAATCTCTTACTGTACAATTTTTCTATCAGGACGGTACCCTAATATTCTTCACTGGTATCAGTCTATAAAATTCATTCTCTTTTATCAGGAATCTTAAGTGGTGGCAGATGCTAGGCAACTTTCTTTAGATGTTTTACAGCTTTTGTTTGTTTTGGTCCCCATAGGGGAGGATTCTTTTTTACGAGCTTTGATAATTGGTTAGTGTAATCAACAACACAAAGGATAAAATCTCGGATATAATTAATAATACCCAAGAATCATTGAATCCTCCCTCATGGATTGAACAGTTGACTAACAATATTTGAGCTTGGTTGATAATGTCCATAATAGAATTTCATGCCTAAGAAGTCAATTTAGGTAGTACCAATTTGAATTTTTTAGGTTATGAGCATTATCCTGCATTTTTTTTATGATGTTTGTGAATCTCTCTAGCAAGGCCTTATGTTCACCTATATCTTTTAAAAATAGCAAGATATAATTAATATAGAACAGTGCATTGTTTAATATAGGTTTATAAATCTTTATCATGGCCTTTTGGAACAAGGAAGGATCCACCTTAAGCCCAAAACGTATGACAATCCATTGGTATTTGGTATTTGGGATGTAAAAATGTTGACTTATAACAATTTGCTGGCTCTATCCCTATCTGCTACATCATAGCTATGATATCAAACTTTGAGAACACTTTTGCTTCTTTCAAGAATAATACTTGTGTGTTAATCTAGGGTAGAAGGAACTTATCATTTTAGAGGAAAATATTCAACGGCTTGTAATTAATTACTAGCCTTTTCTTTTTCCATATGCATTATGTCCTTTTTTTCTAAATAAAATGCATGATAAGCCCATTCAAACTTAGTAGGTTTAATTAACTCTTATCATAGTAGGATATATCATTCTGCTTTTGCTAGATCCAAGTCTTCTAGATTCATTCCTGGATGAGTGGTCTTGGTAAGATTAATATCTTAATTTCTTTTGAATGACAATTGGACAAAGAATTTTGGGTTTTGCCATAAAGGATTTGGGTAATTAAATTAATCATGACTTTGACGGCAATGTGATATTAATTGATCTCTTATACTTCCACATTCCTAGGGAACTTCTTGGAGTCTAAACATATTGGAGGCATGAGTATAGGGATGAGAAATTATTTAAATATTATGTTTAATTTCTTTTCTTGGCAATAAATATTAATCCCAATTAATACATATGTCGCTGGAAGATTGCTGCCATGAACTTTTGTCCATACGATGCAATTTGGAAAGAATTTGATTCTAATTTTTCCTTACTTATAAGATTAATTTAAAAAGATATGTCATCTGCAGTAGTGAAATACTCTTCATGAGATTGGTCTGCTTCAGGGGGAAGAATCGAAGGCTTGATTACACTCCTGCACCAGCCTGTGTCCATGTATCTTATAGTTCTGATAGGATGGTGGTACTTGCTTATTCTAGTTCTATGTAGGGTATGGTATATAGTGTAATCTTGGAGTTTTCTTTTGGACAAGGCTCCTTCATCATATACATTGGATTTTCTTCTTTCATAAAAGAGTCACTTTCTCCTTCAATAGATTCATAAATAAGGAAAGCAAATTAGATGTCTTTATCCTAACTTGTTTGCTCTTCGAAAACAAATTCAATATCTTCATCGCTCTTAATTAGCATGATATCTTCAATAGATCTTAACAGTTTTATGTCTTTTTTGTATTTATTAAGATACATTTTGGCATAATGTTCTGGTTTTCTAAAAGGATAAAATCTATATGACTTCTTAGTTCTAGGATATCTCTTCTTAAAGAATTTGACACTTCTCCTTTTCCTTCTATGAGGTCGTCAATGATTTGTTACCATTGTCTTGTAGAAATGAGATTTCTTCTTGCAAGAACATTATGTTGTTTCCTTGCACTTGATTTTCAAATAAGGCTTTTTAGAGACCTATATGACGTGTGATTTATCTGGAAATCATAGTATTGAAAAATTCATGTTGTTCATATAATTTGTTGAGAGTAGCTAAAGCTAATTGATATATTTATCTTAATGAGATTTCTATCATGTCATGATGTAGAGAGTTTATCATTCTCTGTAGCTCTCGTTGGACTTCATCAAGTAGAGAGCCAATAAACGTGTATATGAGGTTAATATCATTTAACCCATTTAACACATATATTTTTTTACAGTTTCTAAAAATTTCTTTGAATGTCTCTCTTGTCTAGTAAACAACACTTCATTTCAAAGTATTTTTGACTACTTTACCTTTCAATTAATTAGAAGTCCCTATGGATCATTCCTAGCTGGGTTCCTGCCTTAGGAAGCCTAACAATCTGAAGCCTTATGTATTTTCCTAGACTTTGAAACCATTCTCATAAGTTTCTAGTCATTCTACAGACAAACTCCATTAGTATTTCTTTAAGAGTAGCTTATGGCCTAGTCATTTATACATTGATCCATACTCCGAATTCATGTAACTTGTCTCTCCATTTAGTAGATGGAATATCATCAAATGTAAACCACGGTCTTGAAGCTGGCTAGGTTGTAGTCTTCGAATTCTGCTGTATTGGTTTTCCTCCTAAAGAATCCACATCTTCTACTTCAAGCTCTTCTTCCATATGTTGTGGAGGAGAATTTGGAATGACCATTAGGATTTGAGATAGTTGCGAGAAATCAACCATCTAGTTTGTGTCAGAGCTAGTCTCAAAATATTATGAACTTAAGTCAGAGACATTAGTGAAATTAACCGAGGATAGGTTGGTTAGATAATAGCCATAAATCTATGTTCTTCTTCTAATTCCTTTTCGTTTGGAGGGGTAAGGTTTTCTCCAATTTTGGTGTAAGATGGACTTGGACGGTCTTTTGGTTTCCATTAGGTCTTAGGGGTTTGAGGTTTTTTGGGAGGTTTAATGGAATAATGGTTATACCATTTTGAAGACCTTTCCATAATTTGAGGCTTTTAGATACGATGGATTGAGGTAAGCGGTTGTTCGAAAGGAAAAAGTTGTGGGATAAGAATCATAGACAGTCTTTGATTCGTCCCTGACTCTTTCGTTCTTAGTTCTTCATGCTATGTCTAAGTGAGTCACTTAGTACCCTACTTCTTACTCCATCTAAAAGCATTCTACTTGTATTATACTATTATAAAATAAAAGTTCTTTAATTAATAACCATTATTGTTAAACCATTGTGAAATTCTTTTTTTTTTTTGCACTATGGCATGCTACCTTTGCCACCATCATCAGTCACTAAGTCATCACCACTACCACCTTCATCATCTCCACCTAAACAGTCTCAATCATCTCCATCGCTTGCGGCTACAACTCCTCCACCATCCATTGCACATAACACTTCTGTTTCTTCTCTGATTATGCTAGTTAGCTTGTGTGTTGCTTCATTTTTAATGTAGTGTATGGCTTCTTGTGTTAGATGTATGTTTAGAGCATTTTAGTTTTAATATTGGTGTCCCTTATTGTGTTGTTCACCGATCAAATTTTGGTTGATTATTAAGAAGCTAATAACATACATTATCTTATATAACTAAATGGTACTTTAACAAAATCACTTTCTAATGTAGTTGCTAATATATCTAAGGTTAATTTGACTTATGTTGGGAAAGATAATTAATCTTAATGTTTATCTAAATAAAACTTAAGGTCTCATTTGGTAATCGGAACAAAAAAAATAGGAACGAGAATGGAAAGCTCAGAATAAGAATAAAATTACTGATTATGTGTATTTAGTATAACATTAAACAAAATTAATATTTGATAATGAGAAAAATTTTACTCATATTTACTTATTATATGATTTATTTTATAAATAAATAATTAATCAAAATTTATTCTATAATTTATAAAATTATTAAATTTTAAATAATTATGAATTTTTATGATAAGAATAAAAGTATCAATAAAATAAAATAAATTAATTGTTAAAGAAATTAATATAAAATTTGTAATTTTGATGATAATCAACTTCTTTAACAATATGCTGACAACATTTTAATAATAACTTAATAACATTCTAGTAATATCTTTTATCTTTAATTTTTCATATTTGATTTCATTTTATTCTTATATCTCTCCTTAAGAATAAAAGTTGCATGCCGCTATACCTTCCTTAAGAATAAAAATTGTATACCTCTTTATTACTGGTTATAAAAGAAGTAAAGGTACATTTAGTACATATGAATGAAGACAAGAGAATGAATATGTAATTTCCATTCTTTAATTTTTGCTTATTTAGTTGTTAGTAATAGATAAAATAATAATTGATAAATATGTAATGTACTTTAAATAATTCTAAATTTATATTTCCAGCGAGTATAACCTAGAATCCGAAATCAGTCATTGATAAACATAACTTTTCTTTTTCTTTTCTTTCTTTTTATATTTCGTCTCAATTGAAACTCTCTATTTGAGAATTTAAGATTAGTTTATTTATTTAGCCAATACGCTATTTCGATTGAATTCTTATTAAGATATTATTATTAATACTGCAAATTACTTTATTTAATTTATTTAAAATTATTTTAATTTATTTCAAAGATTTTATATCATAAAATAAGTTCATTATAGATTTTTTAATTTTATTTTTATAAGAAAAATCATACACAATTATTTAAAAGTTAATAATTTATTGAATAATTAATAATAATTTATTTATTAAATAAAATTTTTTATTAATTAATAATAAAAATATTTAATTAATTATTTACAAAAACAATCACATAATAATCAAACATAACTAAAAAATTGTCTTTACCATTTTTAATATTTGATACCAAATACTGATATAATTATTAACTTCTATAATTTCATTTCTAGTATTTACATACAAATAAGCATAATCAGTAATTTCATTCTTATTATAATTCTCATGTTTTATTATCATTTTCATTCTTTTATTGTGGTTTCTTCCTTACTAATTACTAAACAAGACTGGGTTTTCTTTTTATAAATTTCCGTTCACTTGACTTAGAGGCAAAACTTTTTAATATATCTAGAACTGCCACTTTATGCTTCCACTTTATTGGATCAGGAGTTGTTATTTCAAAATGATTATTGATACGATCAGATATCTAATAAATCATCTTAACAAATCTTTCTCTTGTCTAAGTTTACTTATTTACTAGTGTCACAAACTTCAGGATCAGAATCAGTTACGAGTTTTAAAATTACGAAGTATAATTCTTATCGGATCAATAATATTGATACCGAATGATCCCAATAGCAATTACCTCTAACCCTATTTATCGAAGCAACTGTTTATAGAGCGTGTTTCGTACAATTCCTTTTTTCTGGGTTTATTTATGAAGTTCTAAATTTTTTTTTTCTGGGTAAGTTTCTTTTTGTTCCAGGGAAATATTCATGGATTGTCACGAAACAAGATGAAGAGCAGAAAATGGAGAAGACCGAGTTTAAACGACGGAGGATAATCACGCTTGATGGAAAGAAGTAAAACGTTTCAATATATGCTCATTCAACCAGTACCACACGCAGAGATAGACAAAAAATCTAAAAGACAACGCATTTCTGTGTTATCGTAAAGCAATTTATGGTACATGATGACCGGACAGAATGCTGGAATAAATTTGCCTCTCTTTTCTCTCTTTTTTTTTAATGTGGTTGGTTAGATTAGTGGCCGCAAATTGTGCAACATGTATGATGATGACTGTATGATGTTGATACCTCTTTTAGACATTTTCCTTTTTTGGTTTTCTTTTTATTTATTGACTTGAATTTTACAAAATTACAGAACCCAAGTTAGGGATTGAAAGTTCAAAATATATCTTTATTAATTAAAGTTCATTAATTCATTAATATATCTGCTAAAAAAATAATAAAAATACATCAAAAACAATATCAGTAAATTAAAAAAAAAAACACTAACGAACTCTCTGGGATATTTCCCCATTCTAAATTCTAATTGTAGATAATGATGAAAGGGGTAGGAGTAGATGTTGGTGTTAGGTAAGGGCAGGGCAAAGGTTTAGATAGTCCCCTATACCCATATGTCACGTGAAATGAATTGAAGGTTATATACTTGGAATAGCAAGAGGGCCAGTGCGGTGATGATTGCTGAGATGAGAAGCTCCAAGTTGGCCACACAATCACTTAACCTAACCTATTGCCTATGGCCTGTAATATACAAGGCAGAGAAGCTTTGTTTTATCCTTTCGTTGTGAACTCCCGTTTTCCACCTCTTGGGTTAGGTCCGGTCCCCCATCATTTCTAACATTTTTTCTTAATGTTATCGCTTAAAAAACACACGTTTAACGCGATGCTCTGTGTCTTTTGACTGAAAGATTTTTTGTTTGATGAAGAACCAGTGGATGAGAAAAATATACTTTCCAAGCTATTGATTGTTTTTTGTTGCCTTTTTTTTTATTAAAAGAGGGAGGGGGTATACACTTAATTAATAGATTATTACATCTTATGACTAAGTTACGTCGATAATATTCTGAAGTAAGGTATTTAGTAGACTGACGAGAATCCTTTTAAGAAGGTGATAGCTAAGTGAAAAATTCAACATTAAAATAGCTAAATATCTACTGGTCTGTTGCCCTTGCAATATGTGTTTAGAATGCGAACACTCCGCTATCTTTAGAGTAGACATCTGATTTACTTAACCAAGAGTTCAATATTTATACCTAAACAATAGTGTAGCAAGAGTAAATCTATTAACGTCTGATTGTCTGATTCTAACGTCTCTTTCCTAAACCTCAAATTTGGTTGTCTTTACTTTTACCTTTTATGCCTGGGGCAAGGAGCGATGTCAGTGCAGCGCATAACACAAAACAATACGGCCAATGGCCCGCACATCAAAAACTTGTGGGACCAGATTGGCACGTCATGATAATATCGCAGTGAATTATGGGCTTCGCCGCCTGCAGCCTTCCTTCCTTTTGGTTTCATAAATTGGCCGATTCAAAGTTACCGTCGCCTGCTAATAACGTAGTACTAATGGTGAAATTAATTCTCTTAAAAGTTAGTAAAATGAGTCCTCCTAAAAGTTTTAATTTTTTAAAATTGAAAGTTTAAGTCATTAACTACTAATTAAAGTAGTTTGAATAGTAAAATTAATCATTTTAAAAAATTTTAAACTTAAAAAATAAGAGTTTGAGTGTGATATTAAAAGAAATAGTAGACTACAAATAAAAATACATTAAAATTTATAACACTTATGTGAATTCAGTAAATCATTTACATTTTAATTGTTGATTTAATAAATAATTTATTTAAAAGTATGTGATTAAATTGTTTATTTAATCACAAATTAAACTCAAGATACATTCCGAGTTCAAAGGACTATAAGCTAACTACCTATGACTAAAGCAAATTTTCAACACGATATAGTTACCAATAAATTCCCAATATAATTATATAGTTGGTAAGCCAACATCACATAACACAATTGAAAGTAAGTCTACTTAAAAAATAGAAACTTTGCACCCTCAAGAAACCTTGTGATTTAGTCTTCCAATTCCCCAAAACAGACGCACGATTGAGAACCGGTGATTTGATGTTCATTTTCTAAGGACAGGGATAGGATGCTTCCCTCGTTACGGTAACTAAACCTTAACCACCTAGTGCTCCTTAGAATTATGTATCTTTTCATATGTTCATTACTCTAATCTTATACTATTTTACGAGTATCTATTTATTTATTTTTTGCGAATCTTATTTATTAAATAGATGGATGCTCATAAAAGAATAAAGTAATAGAAACAAGTGATCTGACCTATTATCCTTTAATTAATTATTTAATTTTGTGTTTAAAAAATCAAAATTTAAAACCTTACCGACTAATCCATAAAGTTAGATTAACTAATGAATGCAAACAACTCTATTTCATTTAAAATTATTCGGTATTTTTTAAATACTAGTTTTCAACGATGAATACGAAATTCACAATCAAAGTCAACATAACATTTCAAATTCCTTGGAAGGGATTTCTTTCCCAAAATGACCCAATGAACATAGAATAGAGAGACATAAATGCTATTATCAAAATCAATAAGGAAGGCATGGATAGACCTAACATCCAACCATAACCGAACTTCCTTATGGCAAATTAATATATCCACCAAATATTTCATATTAATATTACCAATCAAACCCTTCTTCACCTGTACACATACTAATCAAAATCAATGCATCACAGATTCTTTTTCCTATCTTATTTTCTTATTTCATAGGTGTTTATACTATAGAAGGTAGGTGTGTTCTCTCTAATCCTATACCTCTTACCATACGAACAGAAAAAGAAGGGTTGGTCGACAACTCCACCCAACTCACAGTCAAGACCACCCTATAAAAACCACCGTTTGACAATACAAAAGCGTTTGTTTGTTGGTTGACGTGCGATGGGATTGTAAGAAAACCATGTAATAAACTTAAATTTCCGTTAAATACGTGGAGAACATAAAGAAAGGCAAAAGATCGAACCTTTGACCACAGAAACTGAAGGGCAATAAATATTGAAGTTGTTCTTATTTTTATTTATCAATTTAGCTGAAAATTGGGAAATGGGAAAACGTCCAGAAAGTAAAAAGTAAAAAAGATGGGACCTTTTTAGCTCGTATGATGCTTTTGGTTGTTCTTGTTTGTTTGCTGAACAGACTAGTGAGATGGGGGTAGATGGGAACTACTACCTTTGAAGAGAAGAACTACAAAATGAGATGGTGTGGCAGGGGCAGGTACCACGTGCAGGGTCATTAAAAGCCGTTAAAACTTGAAGACCCACCTCTCTAACTCATACCTAACTGCCTGCAAAATTTCACTTAAAAAACTGGTTCACTTAAAACACACATACAAAAACCATACCAAGAAGATTCAACAATGGCTTCAAGGCTGTGAATGGACATTACATAACAGGAAATTTCTTGCATCCCTCACACTACATAGAAATCCATTTTCCCTCTCCATCTCTCCTTTTCTTCCTCTGCGACGGGCCGGCGCTTTTAGATTCGCAAGATTGATGCTTTGTTACCCTTAATCACAGTTGGAGTCCAACTTTGATAACAAGATTGAATTTTTCAGGTTCGTATGTCAGTTTGAGGTTCTGTTTTGAATTGGGTGTTGCTCCTGTATCACTAACGACCCTGCTGTTTGAAGTTTCACATGATATTGGTAAATTGGAACTCTGGGAAGGCGGTAGCGTGCTGTCGTCTTGCTTGTCGGCCTTTTGATTAATGTTTAGTTTAATAGAAATCAAAATTGTAATTTTCACTCCCTATAGTGGTATAGTTAAACTTTTCGTACACGTTTTTAGTTGCTTGATTAGGTCCTAATGATACTACACCCGAGATTATTACTTGTATGCGATCGGTTGCTTCCAACTGGAATCAGAATATACTTGGTCTTAGTTCTCCTAGAAGTTTTTGTGAAGCAACTATAAAGTCAGAGCAATAGCTTCATGACAATGGCTTGATAATTGCTCACGAAGCTCAATTGTGAGAAGCTAGTCACAGTCTCAACGTAATTGGAGCTTGTCTTACCTTTTTCTTTCTTTACTTTACTTCTGATATCTTATCACTTTAAATAGATATTCTTCGTTTCTGTTGGTCTTTGGGGTTTAAAAAAAGGAACATTAGCACAACTTAAGGAACATTAAGTTTTTGTGTACTGTGCAGTATGTCAGAAGCACAAAGGAGACCGTCGTTATCTGTGGCTGCTGGTCGTGGAAATGGGTATATGAATGGGGTACTTCCATTGAGGAGCCCAGCTGTTATATCTGAAGTGGATGAATTCTGCCATGCTCTCAGAGGAAAGAAGCCAATCCATAGTATATTAATTGCAAACAATGGGATGGCCGCTGTCAAGTTTATACGTAGCATTAGAACATGGGCTTATGAAACATTTGGAACAGAGAAGGCAATCTTGTTGGTTGCCATGGCTACGCCAGAAGACATGAGGATCAATGCAGAGCATATCAGAATTGCCGATCAGTTTGTGGAAGTTCCTGGTGGGACTAATAACAATAATTATGCCAATGTGCAACTCATTGTGGAGGTATGCATATTAATTTTTAACTTTTTGATCGTTCAAATTCTCACTTAGCTTATTGGTTCAAATATAGGAAGCAATGTACAAAAGAAGGATATACTCAATGTCGCACTTTCTGCAGTTATAATTTTGGCACATCATATCTACTCTTGGCGTAGTTTGAATTTCAATGGCATTCCTATTCTGAAGCTTCAGATAATAAATTATTTGTCATTAACGAGCTGAATTTTCTATAAATTTTGAGAGTCCACTTTGCTTATTTATCTCGGAACATTTAGAAGATCAAGTGTTGATTCACTCTTTCCGCTGTTTGTTCATTAGTTATACATGCTACCAAATAAGAGTGGTCAATGTACTTGATTTCAGTCTGAAAGACACTATGACCCCATTTCGACAAACAATTTCTGTACTTGTATAGTGTATGAAAATTCATAATACTATGTTTGCAGATGGCAGAGATAACACATGTTGATGCTGTTTGGCCTGGTTGGGGTCATGCATCAGAGAACCCTGAACTGCCAGATGCACTGAATGCAAAGGGAATTGTATTTCTAGGGCCTCCTGCAACATCTATGGCAGCATTGGGAGATAAAATTGGCTCGTCTTTAATTGCTCAAGCAGCAGATGTTCCTACACTTCCATGGAGTGGTTCTCATGTAATAAACTTGTACCAGATGCTGTGATGTTATTCTTAATTTTCAGGTCATTCCTGATCTAACCATGTACTGACTTGCTGATCCTAGGTGAAAATTCCTCCTGAAAGTTGCTTGGTGACAATCCCGGATGAGGTATATAGGGAAGCTTGTGTGTACACTACAGAGGAAGCTATAGCAAGTTGTCAAGTTGTTGGTTATCCTGCAATGATCAAGGCATCTTGGGGTGGTGGCGGTAAAGGCATAAGAAAGGTTTGCCTCATATTGCAATTTATGAACTATTGAATAACTTCCTAACTAACTTTCCTAACCTTCCTGGAAAGTTTTCATATTTTTCATCTGATTTTAGAAGAGCGTCCTTATTGTATTGTTCAACCTAGGTCTTCGTTTTTAAATTGTAAAGATGGACCAATTTTGCATTTTCTTTTGAATTCTCTAGGTTCATAATGATGATGAAGTTAGGGCATTGTTCAAGCAAGTGCAAGGTGAAGTTCCAGGTTCACCAATATTCATAATGAAGGTTGCTTCCCAGGTTAGTCTTTTACCGTCTGTTACCTTTAATGATGTACTTTTCTCATGATTAAGAAGTATGAATCTTATTGGCGACATTTTCCCGTTTCACCATTAGAGTCGACATTTAGAAGTCCAGTTACTGTGTGATCAGTATGGAAATGTAGCAGCTTTGCATAGCCGCGATTGTAGTGTTCAGAGGAGGCACCAAAAGGTAAACTCGTTTGTAGTGCAAGTTTTGGGACAATTATGCCTATTTGTCTTATGTGTATGCCAACATTGAAGGATATTTTGCCTTCAAATTAATAGTGTTCATAATCATCTCTGATATGTTTTCTATAAGGTTTGACCTTGTTATGGATGTAAATAGATAATTGAGGAGGGCCCAATTACTATTGCACCAGTGGAGACAGTGAAAAAGCTGGAGCAAGCAGCTCGAAGGTTGGCAAAGTGTGTAAATTATGTTGGAGCAGCTACTGTAGAATATTTATTCAGTATGGAAACTGGTGAATACTACTTCTTAGAACTCAATCCTCGGTTGCAGGTATGTAAAAAATTTCACTCTTTTCTTTCTGATTCCTAGTTAAGTGATCATTTTCCTTCCAGTTTAATTTTTCATTTTAGCTATGCAGTAAAATGGATGACTAGGTTGAGGTTGACAACGGCACATTATATTAGCTGTCTTTGGGAAACTATTATGTTTTTTTAACTCTGACAAGTTACTTTGGAAACAAAATATCATTTGAAGAAATTTACTCACTTTTTTAAATGAAAACTTGTCTTGATGATTTAGAAATGCATTGATATCATTGAAGAACAGTTGCACACCTCAACTTTGTTATAGTATGCAAAGTTTTGATGTGAAGTTTCAGATGATTCATTCCATTCTTAAAGCATATTCCTGCTTTTCTTTTCCCTTTTTCTAATCACCTCCCAATAAGCTAAATGTAGGTGGAACACCCTGTCACCGAGTGGATTGCCGAAATAAATTTGCCAGCAGCTCAGGTTGCGGTTGGGATGGGAATACCTCTGTGGCAAATTCCTGGTATGCAATAAAAAGGTTTTGGAATTGGAAAAACTTGTTTTCTTTACTGAATATTTATATTTCTGACATTCTTTATTGTTGCTATTCCTTAGAGATAAGGCGTTTCTATGGAATTGAACATGGTGGAGGTTATGATGCCTGGAGAAAAACTTCACCCGTTGCCACAGCTTTTGATTTTGACAAGGCAGAGTCGACAAGACCAAAAGGTCATTGTGTGGCTGTGCGTGTGACAAGTGAGGATCCAGATGATGGTTTTAAGCCTACCAGTGGGAAAGTACAGGTGCCCACTTGAGTTTTGCTCGTTGTTATTTGAAGTTCGTAGTTTTTATAATGAAGCTGACTGAGTTAAGTAACCATGGACAGGAGCTTAGTTTTAAAAGCAAGCCAAACGTGTGGGCTTACTTCTCCGTTAAGGTATTTTCCTTTCATATGTTAACTTTACTTGTTTGCGATATTTTTCAGCTGACACGATCTTGAGTTTTCTAAACTTAGTTATTTGTCTTGATATGTAGTCTGGAGGAGGCATTCATGAATTTTCAGACTCTCAATTTGGTAAGCATGTGCTATCAATATAGATTTTATTCAACTTTACAAGTTCAGTTCTGTTTATGAAATTCTTCTAGATAATATATTTTTTTTTCATTTCTAATCTGAAGAATTTTCTATAGACAGTAAGAAGACTATAATCCCTAATGTTCCTTATTGACCAGATCTCATGTAAGGATTATGGAGTTGAAAGAATATGGAGCAATATACATATTCTGTTTACTGTGGAGTAGTTTTACCTCTCTTTAGAACCCAGTGGTCAACAAAAATATTCTAAGATTTTCATACTTTTAATACTTAGCCAGTGGATGGATGATTATGTTTCTTATAGGAGGTTTCATTTCCAAGTTCTAACAGTTGTTAGGCAAATTATCCTGTGAGTTGCATATTAAATTAACTCATCTGGCAAGTTTTAAGTCTTGATCAATCTTAAGGCTGATCATTTCCCATCAATTATGATATTTGAAGAAAGTCACTGAAATTCTCCAAATCATTCCTCAGGACATGTTTTTGCTTTTGGGGAGTCCAGAGCTTTGGCTATTGCAAATATGGTCCTTGGGCTGAAAGAAATTCAAATTCGAGGAGAAATCCGTACCAATGTTGATTACACAATCGACCTTTTACATGTAATTTTTCTTGTGTTCATCTTTGAGCATTTATCTTCATTTTTAACTTGAGGAAGAAAATAAAAAGCCATCCAGAAGATTTCAACTAATCAATAGCAATGCTATCCAGGCCTCAGATTACAGAGAGAACAAAATCCACACAGGTTGGTTGGACAGTAGAATTGCGATGCGGGTCAGAGCAGAGAGGCCTCCTTGGTATCTCTCAGTTGTTGGAGGGGCTTTATATGTAAGAAGCTGTATAAAATCCTTGCATTTTTGGCTGCTGAAGTAGAAATAGAAACCTGTGCTTATGTTTGCACATGTCGGAAAACCCATTGATTTATTTTTCTTGTGTTTGCTACAGAAAGCATCTGCTAGCAGCGCGGCTATGGTGTCTGATTATGTTGGTTATCTTGAAAAGGGGCAGATCCCACCCAAGGTACAGGGGCCAAGAATATCATTTTCCATCATGTTAGATATTGACTTGATCTTTGAAGTGCTGAACATGTCTTTCTTTCCTTTCTCCAGCACATATCCCTTGTTCACTCTCAAGTTTCATTGAACATAGAAGGAAGCAAATACACAGTATGTTATTTTCCAAGCTCATGTCATTTCATTGGCTACTCCTATACAAATTCTCTTTTTCTCCTTTTACATGTTCAGGAAAGAATTTTGGCTCTTCTGTGGAATTCTTTGTCACCAATATTTTGATTGTATACAGATTGACATGGATAGAGGGGGACCAGGAAGCTATAGATTGAGGATGAATGAATCAGAGATTGAAGCAGAGATACATACTTTACGTGATGGAGGGCTATTGATGCAGGCAAGTGTTCATTTTTCCCATCAAAATTTTAAACATTGCTTCACGGATTATAGTATCATCTATGTGAACCCCCTCC
>JAOQMM010000002.1:4016338-4032309 GCA_027563515.1 Erythroxylum platyclados
CAGGCATATCACCTGATGCATGATGAAACATACACCTCTCACCAAGTTGGTGATACAGGGGAGAGTTGCCTGTCTTTGGTGCAGCCAACTTGAACCTGTGTGAATTATGCGAGGAGAGTTCCAGGGACAGGTCACCTCCATGAAGTGCAAATCTTTCTTACGGCTGAAGTAGGGGAATAGGTTGGTTGCTATCATTGTGAGCTAATATTGGCCAAAACTGGTGGTGACCAATGGCTGATCAGACCACCTGCTTGTTACTGATTGTTTTTGTAATAATATGTAACATGTAATGACCGCTTCCTTTCTAAATAAAAACAGGCCATTTTTCGGTCAAGTAAATTACTTAATGCCCTTGTTAGAACAAAAGGATATTGATGAATAGATAATTGAAATTTTGGGACATACACACCAATGCAACCCCAAAAAGTAGACAGGCTATAGCGACGTAACACTGCTCCATGTATTAAGAAGACTCGACTTCCCAATGCTCGGACCGCCAAGTATAGCCATCTGCAAGATTTTATCAAGAATGCCATGAATTGAGGAACTTGTGCAGCACACTTTTAATCTATTCACCGATGCAAGATTTAAGAAGAACTAAGCAAAATCCACTTAAATTTAGATCATGCATCGGATTTCAGAATGACTAGGCAAGGAAAAATATTTAACTTGATTACTTTATGCCAGGCGAATTCAGCAGTCAAAATGTTATAGTTCTTATAAGAGAATCAACCTTAAAAGCTAGCTTAAAGGGTGGGAGAGTCCATAAGTCTATAAATTCCACATCAGCCTCTTTTATTACCGATGTAGGACAATTAGACCCTAATATTCTACCACGCTTCGCAGCCCAGGCACCGGTGAGTTGACTGTGCGCTAGACCTTTTCTAGTCCCGGGCGAATACTGCTATACCGGCGTTACCACCCACACACCCACAGGTTAGTTATGCGCTAGATCTTTTTTAGCTCCAGACGAACACTGTAATACCGATGTCACCACCCGTGGGCATGGCACAAAGACTTGAAGGAGTAGTGTTAGCTCTAATACCAATTGTTATAGATCTTATAAAAGAACCAATCTCAAAAGTTAGCTTGAAGGGTAGGAGAGTCCATAAGCCTATAAATTTCATATCAGCCTCTTTTATTACCGACGTGGACAATTAGACCCTGACACAAAACACTGACTGACTTGGAAGCCGCCAGATTTCTTAAAGAGGACGATGAAATAACTATTCCCCATAACCATAAACCACATTCCCTTGATGATCCAACACAACGCAATATTTCAGCAACATGGCTTGTGGGCATCCATTTATACACCACTTTACCCTTCTTCTTTTTTGTTCTTATTCTTCCTCATTGGTCTGAACAGACGAGAAACAATAGCCACCGCCGATGGCCCTGATAAACAGATCACTTGTGGAGGTGACAATGGTCCAAATAGTGGTGCTGAATTCCCAGTCTGCATAGTATCAGAAGGGCCAAATAGCGCTGGTCTTTTCTTACGAAGCCAAGCTGGCTTCGAGTTTACATTAACACTAGGATCAGTAATGAGGCTTTCGGGAGTTTAAAGGTTTTAGGTTTCTTCTAAACGTGGTGGTGGTGGTGGAAGAAACAAGAAATGGCTGACAATCGAGCGAACTAAGGGTGGTAAAGCAACGACTGAGTAGAGGGTTGAGGTTGATGACAGGTAAATTTAACGATGAAGTTTCGATGGGCCTGTTTGAGAGTGATCGTGTGGAGACCACTATGGTAGCAGTCTAATTCTTGCAAATCTAGAAACTCAACAGTGAGGAAGTCCATTTTCTTTGTCAAAGTTCGAACTTCATTCACTATAAAGTGCACAAAATTTTCCTTATTTGTACAGTAATCAGGATATACCAAATGCCACTTTAGGGTCTTTCTTCAGTTTGAAGCAAAATGCCTCCTTGCTCAGTTTGTTCAGGAATTTGGTTGTAAGGAAACAAGATTTCCTTAGGAATACAAATAGCCCAAGTACAAATGGACTGTTTTAAGTTTCAATCACCCAAGGTTTAGTCTTTTGGATGAAAGTTAGCCCAAAAACACACCGCTTTTGTAATGAATAAAGATTACGCAAGGAAAGCCACCATGTGCATAGGATTACGAGGACTAGTGGCTTTTTACTTTTTACTCATAAAGGCATTACGTTACGTACCACCTACTTGCGAGAAGCTTATCCACACAAGCACTACAAAATGGTTATGTTAGCTTTTTTATATTACTAATTCTGGAACCTTTTCTCTATCCAACGAAAGCCTTACTGAATCTACCCTCCTTCGTGGCCATGTTCTTGCAAGGCCCCAGAGAGCAACAAAACATTGCGTCCCTTTCAACATCAAATTCGCAGCCGATAAAGACGAAAACAGTGAAAGATAATAAATTGCTTCTCTTCTTGTGCCACTTGAACATGAAAACATTAGCAGAGAGAACTTAAGAGGACAACAAGAAAGTTCGAGAGTTGAATCAACTGAAGGAAAGAGCAAAATGGAAGTATTGATGAAACGAGGAACACCCACTCATCAAAGGAAACTCTGGGATTACATTATCTGATGCCGTAGTCCTCTTATAATTTAAAGCACTAAACCCCTTGAAAGATAGTGAACCTTATTGGTGAGTATACTTCATCTTTGCTCTGCTCCTAAGCACTTCACTTTGACTTTACATTGACACCCCTCCACCTATAACTATTCAACTAAGCATTTAAACCTCCACTGTCTTTCAGATACATTGCTATGAAACCACATTTCTCTCAACTTATTATCTACTATTTTCCCAACATCCTCAAACAGCTTCCACAAGTTTTGGAGAACATGAGGCCACAGCATCTGCAACCGTGAGGAAGATTCTGTCCTCTCCGATCAGGTCTGCGAAATTGGAGGCATGAAGCTTGTTGATGACAATAGGTCCAGGATTTGCCAGGATAAGCTGTCCAACAACACAAGACACTTCTGGTAAGGTAACTTGGAAACTTGCGGAGCACAAATATTTCAGCTTTTGCTGATGCTATAGTTTTAAATTACGTTTAACACTTTAGGAGAGTCTAGTAACAGTGATTACCTGAACATCCCTTTTCTGGAGACTCTTGTATAATTCTTCAAAAGCATGAATCCCGCTCGTGTCAATGTCAGTAACAGCTGTCAAAGAGTAAGCAAAAATGCATAAGAAATGAGTTTCAGACAAACAAACAAATAAGCGTAATAGAGAACCGCTCACGTGACATCTCTACTATCAAGAACTGGATTCTTGGTTGATGGGATGCGACCCCCTTTTCTTCCTCATCTACTAGCCACCTCAATATCCTGAAAAGGAAAAAACTTCTACTCTTAACAAAGAGTTGCTGGAGTTCTAGCCGTTAACAAAGTTATAAAGTAAGAATTTCCATTATTACACAGGATGTAAAAACTCAGATACCTGATGCATGTAAACTGCTAAAATAACTAGCTCTTATGGTCATAAAGTCAAGACAAATGCTTTGAGCCTGCTAGTTTCTGAATCAAAAACTAATTTGAAAAGAAAGATCTATGTAAATGTTGTACACTGTAGATATAGCCCTATTTGGATGATGGCTTTTGTTGCATCAACAACCAAGAAACCACTTGAACTATTGAATTTAGAAAAGATAAAAAGGAGTCAAAAAGCATACAAAAAGCATTCCCACCTCTCTTTAACATAATTAGAATTGGAGAAGTAAATTGCCGAGTCGACTCTCACAATTAGAACACCTGGAACCTTTGTTGCTTCTGGATATTGCTGAGTGTTTCTATACACATTTGTCCTTGGTAGCTTCCCAAGAATTGCAGTCCGGGGCCTAGTGACTTGCAATAGAATCTTAGCAAAGGATATAGAGACCTGCCATGACATAAATTTAGATTATATTTTAATAGATTCTTGCATCCATAGTTAGTTTGCAAGTGCAATTCAGACGGTGGCCATTTAATTCTTACTGCAATCAAGAGGCCTATCTCAACAGAGACGAAAACCACTCCAAAGAAGGCTCCCATGCAGGCAATAAAATCAAACTTATCAATCTTCCATATCAACACAACTGCTTCATAGTCAATTAGGCTAATCACAGCTGATATAATGATGGAAGCTAGGATTGCATTTGGTGTGTACTTGAAAAGAGGGGTGATAAATTCCAACGTCAGAAGAACGACAACTGACATAATAATGTTGGAGACTGCAGTGTGGCAGCCAGCCATGTAATTTACAGCTGATCGAGAAAATGAACCTGCATGTATAAAAACGCAAATAAATAACAAGTATTTATACACTACTCACAAGTCCATCTACATAATAAACTTAGCATAGAAGTCATAACCATCCATTAGGGAAAGTTTATTTGGAAGTTGGTATCTAGTTACTCTAACAAGTTCTTAAGTGACTGAAGATAGGTGATTGTTAGAGTGATAGCCCTTTATGCTTTAGCTTTTCTCAGAATGTGGATAGTTTTTCACATAGGATGATGCACTCATCACATTTGTCAGACACTTATATTGTTGTTACAAGTGTGATATATTAAACTATCTATTTGAGGGTTTTCTTCACCTGTCGAAACGTAGCATGAAGTCAGTGAACCAATCACATTCATTGCTCCTAGTGCCACCATTTCTTTGTTTCCATCCACTTGATAGTCTTTCATAGAAGCAAACGTTCTTCCAATTGCCATGGCTTCCTAATGAATCCATTCCAAGAAGAAAGACCACATACAAATAGTTTAGCTTAAGATTAACAATCTAACTTTCTTGGTATGAGGATGGTCTAGAAAATGCCTTACCGTCAATCCTATCATTCCAGCCACAACACCAATCCTAAAACCTTTACCAAGATATGGACCGCTCCAGTATATTTTATTCACAGAAGAGGGATTTATTCCTTTCTCAATATGTTTCACCTTCAAGCATCAAAAGATCAATCAGTATCAACTCAGGTCTTCTGTTGCTACTATGATTTCCTAATTGCAGCTAAAATAACTGTTTTCCGTCAAGAGGACTAAATATGAGTGAGTAATAGGGATTCTTACGATCTGAACGCCTTGCTTATCTGCCCGGGTTATAAACACAAAAAATGTTGATAGAATAACAGATATCAATGGGGCAATAGCTGGTACCCAGAAGAACTTTCTGTTCTTTTTCCCCTGATCATCAACAGAATGCAAAAGTTAGGAATGATGGCACAATTTATCAGTAAAATGATACAGTAGTTGGATATCCTTACAATGTACTTGGCAAGAAGTAGGAAAGCTAAGAAGCTTGCACCAATGACTATAGTCTGCCAGTTCCACTACAAAATATTCATCAATGAACACTTCCTTTAGAAATCTTATTCTGTAGGCTTTTGCTTTCACTTTCAATCATAAGAGAAAGCAAACGGAGAAAATAGGGGAAGGAGCAAGTGAGAGCCATCTTACCCCATGATGAGCGGAGTCAAATACTGAGTGCATTACAGAGACTATGTCACTGTTTTTGGTGAACTTCTTAATTCCAAGAAAACCCTTTAGCTGTTGTAGAGCAATTGTTATAGCAGCTCCACCCATAAAACCAACGATAGCAGCATGTGATAGGAAATCTATCAAGAAACCCAACCTACAACATAACCGTCAACATGAAGTAACAATATCGAAATGTAATCTAGATAACTTCTGAATGAAGTTGGATTATAGATTTGATTGATCAGAATTTACTATTAACAGTGTAGATATGCCTCAAAATATTACCAAATGAAGGTGTTGAATTACCTGAGAAACCCGAGAGTTACTTCAGTTATTCCAGCAAAAAAAGTAGCTGTGAATGCAAGCCTACGGTATTCAGTTGCATTTTTAACTGGATCAATTTCGTCCTGAAGAAGAGTTCCCAATAAAAGAGACACCACAGCTACTGGACCTATGGCTATATCTCTTGAACTACCCATGCAGGCATATATCAATGGTGGAACAAAGCTGGAGTCTGATGAACATGTCCAACATCAACCACAGTTATTGTAAGCTCAAGTGAAAGAAAAAGATCAATCAAACCAAGAAAGTGAAACTTACACAGTCCATACTGGGGGGCCAAATTTGCAAGCTTTGCGTATCCAATGTCCTGATTTTGTCAATCAAGGAAAGAGAAGTCAGTTAGTGTTTCTGTTTCTTGTGCATTGTATTTGCAACATTAATCTACCTGAGGAATGCAAAGACTAGCAATTGTCAGTCCAGCAATAAGGTCCCCTCTGAATTTGGTTAGATTATAACTCCTTCCCCACTCAAGGATAGGAAAGACTGCTTGGATGCCCAGGATGAATTTCTTAGACCTTGGTTGGTCCTTGAAAGGACGTAGAGGGTCATCTGCGAAGAAGGTCTCTTTCACTGTGTTACTGAATTCCTTGAACAGATTCTGTTTAGGAGGCACCCCAACCTTATGCATGTAAGGTCCATTTTGAGAGTGATGGAATGTTGACATGCTTCTAACGTCTCTCTCCTTTATTTCATGTTCCTCTTCAGTTGAATGAACCATTGAGGACATTGACATTTATATCTCCTGTAGTGCAGGAAACTAAATCAATATCAGAAACAAGACAGTGTTGATTTCATATTTATGTGAAAAGACGAATAAAAAGCTCAAGTTACTGCTGCAAGGGCGATTCTTAGGCAAGAACCAGTGCACGAAAGAAGCAAAGCCTTTAAGATTGTAAATTGGGTGTAGCAGCTACTGCTTATATAATCGTTCCGGAAGGGTTACAAGTCAAACCTTCCTATCTGACAGAAGGATACAGACTCTTGTATAAGGTAATGAATCTAGATCATATACCTGCCAAATGCATGGTATAATCCAAGGTGACAAGTTTGTATGTGATACAGCGTATTTTTAATACTAATTGATGTCACTAATGATCATCATCTCCATAACTCGAAGTGCTTGTAGAATAAAATATGCAGTTTGAGGGGGGTGTTGACTTGGAAATACAGGTGTCACCAATAAGAAACTGAAAGCCCAAAGTTCCCCATTTCTTTCTCGTCCTTACAATTGTTTTTTATATTTGTTATGCTATCAAATGCTGATAACCTAAAAAATCACAAAAGGAGGCTTGAACTGAAGGTGGGGACTCGTTGCTTGAGAATTTTCTAGTCAGAAAAGTGAAACGCAACTCATGTCCTCCGCAAAAAAACCAACAAAAGTAGAGAGGATTCTTTTTAAAACTAGGTGTTATAAAGTGAATAAAACTTTAAAGATTTTGCGGGACTACTATAGCCACTAATGGAACTGATTTTCTTTTCAATTAGATCTTTCTTATCAACACTGAATCTGATGAAGAAGCACTAGCGAACAGGAAAAAGGCCTTGGCCTCACTTTTTATGTTCCAGTAGATTAATGTCTAAACATACGTACAGACGTGGCTGAGAAAACAGACTTACATAAAACATCCTGACCATCAAGGAAAAACACACACTGGAACATTTTCTTAGCTGAAAAAAGGGCATAAAAAATAGAGCGTCTAACGTCAAAACCAAACCCAGAAAGTAAATTCTTCAGTACTCGAAAAGTTCAATGATCGATCATGTCTTTCGGAGAAGCCAAAAGGCAACTTGATGTCATAAAACCAAGCATTAATACATTATAATTATCGATCAATTAGTATCCCAATACGGCAGATATATATATATACATTATTTATTCTACCAGCATTGTGGACAACATGCAACTACGGTAACAATAACAGGCCATAGCTCTATTCCTACTCACATATACACACATAATTTAAAAACAACAAACAAAATAATTGCCAGAAGTAGTATCAAAATAAAAATCAATGGATTTTGAAGTACTTATCCCTTCCTGTTAGTTGGGTTGAATTTGATGGATGGCTTCAAATAAAGTCTAAACATGCATTCATCTAACCTTTGTTATTTCTGTACTTCTCATAGAAACCATTGATAGTGGACAATGAGATAGCCCCTCCTCCAACACCCAAAAATAAAAAAGGTCTTAACTTTCACAAAAATCCTACCCACCACTCAATCCCTGTGTTTGAAAAAAGGGGAAAAGGGTATATAATAAACCAAAAAGAAGCACTCAAGTGCCCTAGAAGAAGGAGAGTGGTGTAAGTATAAGAACGGATATGAAAAAAGAGCAATATACCTCAAAACAGCTGGCACATTCAACCCACACCTAAGGGTTCTTGTTCTTCCTATATGCCTGTCAGCATCACTGTCATTTATGTTTCACAAAAAGGAATTGCTGTGAATGAAGTCCATATATATCAAAGAAAGAAAACTAACCAGATACAGAAGGGAATGAATAGGGATCAAAATGGGTACCAGGTTCACTAACGTTCTGTTTTTGACAACAAACCAAGCGAACATTTTAAGTGTTTTTCTATTTCTTCTCCTCCTTTTACTCCCACGAGAAAAGGTAAAAAAAACAAAGACGCAGAGAAAAAGCAAAAGAATACTTCTGCTATTGTTTCCCGTTTGGTTTCCGAGAAAATAAAACGAATAGCCTCCCTGCAATTGCAAACTAACTGAGCAGGAATGAATAGACAAATCACAAACCCTGGAGGGGTAGCTCTTTGTAACTTTGCTTGCAGACAAAGACGAACGTCAAAACAACAAAAAAGAAAATCAAAACTTCCGATCAAACACGCATTTGCTTTTTTCTTAATTTTTGCATTTTTATTTTAGTTGAATTTACTTTACAGGGACTTAGTTTCATGTTTTTTATTACAAAAAAGCCCTCGAAACAGTAGTGGGGCCCAGCTATACCACGTATGAAGTAAGAAAAGTCAAATGCTTAAAGGAGAGAAGGAGACGCTTTTGGGTCCCACTGGATTAGTTTAGTGGACCCCTTAAGCTTGACGTTAGGAAGTTGAATTGCGAATGTAGACACATTTGCGGTGGGGTTCATTGTGAGTCAGTTTTCAAACTTGGGATTTTCCATCCTTCCCAGGTCCGCACCTACAGCTCTCTGCCACTCCTTTCAGACGATGGCGTTGACCATCGCCATCTTCTTTTTAATTTTCTTTTACTTTATTCGAAGTAAACCTTTTTTTTACCCCCTTAAGTTCCCGTTTAATGTACGACCAGCAGCTTATCTAACCAGATATTTAATTAAGGATATTAGATGAGATAGTTTATAATTCTTGTTTCGGTGTTAGATATGATTCATAAATCTTTCTGTTTTTTTTTCCTTTTAAAAAATTATTTTAATTACATGAAATCCAACTCTTTTTCATAAATAATTCAATATAATATATGTTCTAGTTTTTTAAGTATGTACATAAAAAGAATTTTTCAAGTATGAAAAGGGTTATGCAATGTTCAATTTTCAAAGATAGTACACATGAAATTTACATATTAGTTTACTAATAAAGTAAATTTCAATTTTTATATCTTCTTATTCATTTTTAAGACATAATATAAAAATCAAATATTAAAAAGAGTCTATTTAATCAAAATTTTCATCATATTTAAATTCTTTAATCTATAGCAAAACGTATGGAGTTATGGTTTGGTTAATGAATTAAGAAAAAAGATTTTATGGTAAAAATTTTAGAAAAAATTCTTTTTATAAGATTTCAATTAAAAATTTTCAATGAAATACACATGATATAAACATATAATATCGTCAGTAAAATAATTAAATAATAACTATTTAGTTTAATTCTAAAATTTAAATTGAATATTAAAAATATATTCAAACTAATAATTTATTATAGTTATTTTAAAGAATTAATTTAACTTGAATTTAATTGGTTTGTATTAAATTTAAGAGATGAATTTAGTTATTATCTCAACACTTGATTTAATAGGTTATATTTATATGATTATTTTTAATCAAAATATAAGAAAATTAGTTATTTTAAAATTTTAAAATTTTAAATAATTTTTTGAGAATTTTTAAAAAATGAAGTAACTTTTCTTTTTTTATTTTAAATCCCAGTGTTTATGTATGTATATATATAGTCTATCTCCTTATTAAAAAAAAAAAGAAATGATGACGATTCACCTAACTAATAATAAGTCATCCTGTAATATCAGGAGAGATTTTGAATGGGATCCATAACTTAGCACGTATTAAATATTGGAAATTGTTCTGATTTTTTATATATTTCTTCGTCAATTTGATCGGCTCACATTTCAATAGAGATTTCGTTTCTTTTTATAAATATATTCTGAACGTGAATTTCTACCCATATAAGCAATTTTGTACAAAGGTAGACTCAATCGTATCCACTGATAAAATGGAAGAGGTCCCCTACGAGCAGCGATACTGCGACGTTTTATGATATAAATTGGGTGGTGGTCTTTTTCTGTGTCTCTCTCTTTCCGTTCCACTTTGGCACCTTCTCTTTACCCGTTTTAAGATAAAAGTATCAGTTCTAAAATTGTCGGCATCGGCGTGCTTGGTCGATAACTACTGTTAAAGTTGCGTTGAAGAATCTTTCTGTCCTATTAATCATGAATGTACTCACGATTTTATATATTAAAAAAAAGGTTAGGCAAGTACTTTGAAATCGTGAGTATATATATATATATATATATATATATACATTTGGTTTGATTAGAAGTAGAGAAAAGTTAATCACTAATAATAGGAAATCATAAGTATTACTCTTGGTGTAAGTTAAATAAATTATAGAGTATCTATACCATTTTTAAATAAATTATTTAATGATCCAACAAATTTGAATCAAGCGATAAGTTTTAAAGAGTTTTAAATTATATCATTTCAAAATATATATATTTAGAAATATTTTATAATTATTCATTTTCATATTAAAAATATAAAATTTAAAACTACAACAAAAAAAAAGTAAAATCAAACAGTGACTAAATTTTTAATAAATAAAGAGAGACTTAATTTTATAAATTAATAGTTTACAACTATAAAACTTTTGTAAATAAAATGTAACTATAAAATAAATTTCTTTAATAAAAAGCTATTGTTATAATGAGTCTCATTTATCTTCAAAAATATTTTAGATTTTTTAGTTTCATCATAAATTTTGATCATAAGAAGTCCTCCAAATATTAAGAGGATGAAATTAATATGGAATATTTTTATTTGATATTCTTAATACTTTTTATAATTAAATTAAAAGTAAACGGATTACAGATTCTAAAGTGTCTAATTCTTTGAAATTTTTTTAATTCAATACTTAAGTTTTTAAATTTTGTAATTAATTAATCAATTTTTTATAACTTTAATAACTCAATTAAAGACGTTAATTTTATTAACATTTTGTTTTTACAAATTTTTTTTGTCTATAATATATAAGCGTTTACTTGAAAATTTAATTATTAACATTCACGTAAACTAAAACATTCAACTAATTGTTTAAGTAAATGATTAGTTAATAATTAATTTTTTATGTTAATCTTAAATAAAAAAGATTATGATGATCAAATTAGCAAACTATTAACATACTTAATATTTTAAATTGAGTTATTAAAGTTACCAAAAGTCGATAACTTAATTAAAAATTAAAAAATTAATATTAAATTAAAAAATTAAAAAAATTGAATGTAATACGTTAACCTAAAATACAAAATACAAAAAGCGGGTGCCGAGTGCCGACCGCCGAGAAAAAAGGGCGAAGCACATGCTTGACTTTTGGATAGAACATAGGGAAGTCTTACCCAATCCACAATAAGATTGATTGATTGAAAAGTGTTTGAATATCATCTCATTATTCTATTATTTTGATTATGTTGACTAATCATTATCCCAAACACTTATCCGGTTTCATACCATTGTACCGTCAGCACCATCGCTTGTCACTGATTTCATAATATCATTATACTTTGTTACATTCTTAGTTATATGTATCTAAGAATGTAACACAACTATTAAAAATATCTAATAATTTCACTCAAATTTGTGATGATAATCACAAATATTAAAAATATTATATATTAAAAGAGTATATTAAATTTAAATTTTTGGGTTGCTTTTAATAATATATTTTTGGTGTAATAAATTAATAGCCTATTTGCAACCGGCCATAAGTGAGAGCAATCGTAACTATTCAATGTCATACTTCGGAATTTAACATCTAGCGTTGTGGGTAATGTGGAGTAGGATATGAAGTAGATTGATAGCCAGATGACCAAGTTGGAAAAGGATGTGCTTCTTAATTTTCAAATGATAGATATAGTTTAAGTATGCTCATACACAAGCATACATGAAATTCCCTTATCTCAATCGTATATCATTCTACGTTTGTGGATTAACCATAGACGACTTCAGAAGACTAATATATCCTTCACACCGCCCTTGCATTATTGCAAGGTTGAAACGCTTAGGGGACGACAGTGCCACAATTAATTAAAGCCAATTATCCGGTTTAAAATGGTAAGATCACAATTTTTAAAGATTGTCTGATAGTGACTTACTAAGGGGTTAACCCAAAAACACTAAACAGGTCTTGAATATAGATGCAATCCAGCTGAAATTTTGTATCTTTCCTTGATACCAAATTAGTTTGATGTAACATTTTGCAGAAATTGGCAAATGCCTTTATATTTTACGATTAATTTCACGTCATAATTTAAAATAAGTGTATGATTAATATTTTGTAGAAATTGACAAATGCCTTTGACAATCGATTTCACTTGCCATTACTGAAATAAGTGTATGATTAATATTTATATATTTAAGAATGTATAATAATACATCACATCAATTCAATTTAGGAACTAATAGAAATCTTTGTATATATGTAACATTATTTGCTGTCAACACGGTACATATTTTGTTCTTTATTTTAATTTTCATGATGATAGAATTTGTTATTAAATTTATAATATTTAAATAAATTATTTATTAAAACGGTAACTTAAATAATAAGTTTGAAATAATTAATATTAACAAGTCTAACCCATTATCACTCTCAAGCAATCGCAATTTGCAAATATTTTGGGTGCCCCACGACCAATTTTGGTTGTCCTTGTTTCACTCTTCTGAGTTGTGGCGGCGTGGACGATACTTATTTCTTGTTGACATTTTAAGGTTGAGTAACAACCACACATTAAAATGGGTGAAATTAGTAAGGGACGTATAAGTGGAAAAGACTTATAAATTTAATATTTTAAGGTTTTGAATTAGAGTGTAGTGTTAAGACCCTTAAGTATATTTCCTTACTAAATTCATGATGTAGATCTCCCAAGTGAGTGGGCTCCTCAACACTTACAAATAGTATCAGAGCTGATGGTTCGGCAAGAGACAAGTATGGAGACGATAGTCGGTGAGGAAATGTGAGAAGTGAGACTATTTCGTTGGAAGAAGAGGAGATCAAAATATGGTGTCTCTTTACGTGGAAGAGCAAGGAAATTTTTGATAGGCCAAACCAGTGAAATAGAAGAACTTTTAGTCATACTATATACTCGAGCTGTTAAGAAAAAGAATTCACCTCAAGGTAGCCCAAGCACCAACACTACTTAGTGATGTTTTATCATATAATGTGATGATTGTTAGGATTGCAATACCTTCCATGCCGATTGACGTTCCGATTGTTGTGGCTCCAGGAGCAGGAATTTATTGATAGTGCAAAAGCCTTGCATCAATTTTGATGTTTTGGTGGCATCACGAAGCCGCTATAAATACTGAAGTTAGGGAATCATCGGCTAGGCTTTGGAATGGAGGTTTCACTGCAACATTAATACATGATAATTACGCCACATTTTAGTTCTATTATTATAAGTTAATTGCACAAAAAAAAGTCTTAAATGAAGATAAATACAGTTCTATGTTGAATTTAGGATATCTTTCCTAAATTAGATTTCATTTTATTTATTTAAACTATATTACACTATTTGAGTGGATAAGAATATCTTCATGATTTAATATATCTTTGGGTTTAATTAACTATAATTTTAATGGATTTTCCATCATATACTATATTTAAAAATGGGGATACAAATCATAAAATTTAGTGAATATAGTGTCTGATCATCCTAGCAGTGAAGATTCTTGGGATCAAATACTATGATATATAAATATTCCCTAAAATGGTTTCAACTATGGAGTTTAACGAGAGTATAACATTTTAAGGTTGTGCTTGGTTACTTTAGGGAATGGTAATATAAATTATAAAGAATATAGTGAAGAATGAAAATGACTTTCATTCTTCACTATATTAGAGTTATGGAGTATTACTACAAAAGGGATATAAAAATACTGTTCATCCAATCATAATATATTATCAATCATCTTTTTTTTTTCTACTCATTTTTTTCTTCTCATACCAACTAATCAAGTACCCCCTAAAACATTCCAAGAGTAATTTAGAGTCATGATTTTGCACTCAAAGGGATAACTCTAGTTGATTATTAAGATATTCCTATTTTGTTTTCAACAAAAATAATACATAAAATGTGTTATAATTGGACTTTATATGAGAAGATTAAGTTGAAGTTGAACATAGTATAGCAAAATTCACATCTCCCCTATTAGTTATAAAGTTGTTTAATTCACTTTATAGGTTAACATTGAAGGGTATGAGAGGGACTGCGAAGATATTAGATTGGATCTAAATTAACCCATATATAATTAGGACATCATATCTCAACTCAAAACCTTAAAATACCGAATTATGAGTCCTATCATTGTATATAACTCATTTTATCTTTATGTCTCTTTCAACATCTCCCCCTTACAAGTGGAACTATCCATATCAGATTAACTCCTCCTAAACTCATAGCTTATAAGAAGCTATTTTTGAGTCAATCTAACACAAATCCATGAATTTCTGATACCAATGAAGGATTCTGAGGGGCTTGAGGAAATATTAGACTAGATCTAAATGAGTCCATATATAACTAAGACATAATATCTCAGCCCAAAATCTTACGGCACTAGATTATGAGTCTTATTTTGTATATAACTTACTTGTATGTCTCTATCTGATATGATGACTCCACTTGTGAATTTCCAACAAACATTATTTTCGAAATCTTTGCTAATTCAACAGTTTTCAACTATTATTCTTATTCACTACTCTGAAAACTAAAATATTGAGAGATTCTAACTGGGAGATGGGGAACAAGAATTCTAAGCAGTGCATAGAACTGGAAAATCTATTCCTCACGGGGTTGAACGACTTCTTCTGTGGAAGATTAATACGTAACTCGCCTGTTACTTAGACATTGACGAGTTTGTTCTTGATGACATATATACGAAAACAAAATTAGACAAAAGGTTGGTATGTTAAGTCAGTTACACGCATTATTATGGTTTCTTGAAGACAGTAGTTCTATTTCGCAATTAAGTTCCGAATGAAGCTCTCATCTTATCTGAAGCTGGACTACGTAACTCATCCAACTACCCAAGCCATTTCATATTGTCACAACTCTTCATAAGATGTCGAAATTTTATTGTACCTGACACTTCCAAGACATTTCATGATAACCTAATAGAGCCAAACCAATTAGGTATGGATAAGTAACCATAACCTAGCAAAATTTGCTATCATATTTAGTGAAATCGGACTGTCCCACTTTTTATTAAACATGAAAATGATTATCTCATTTAAATTTGAAAAGTAAAATTACTATTGAGTTTGAACCCAAATTTAATTGAGTTTGGATTAGTAAATTTGAATTTAAATTTATTTGTGTATATTAAGAAGACTTAAGTATATTTGATTGGGGGTGGCTTTTTGGCTTTATCGATTTGAAGTTCAAATGAAGCTATTAAAAATAAAAAAGAAATAAGGTAACTATATTTAGTTACATCTTTAAAAATATTTTAGAGTATGTCTACTTAACTTAAGCTTTAGTTTTTTTTTCAGATTTAATATAAATTTAATTTAATTTATTGACCATAAATCAGAATTCAATCAAACCTCTTCAAGTTGGACTTTTTTCTCATACCTACACATCTTACAGATGGAAATGTCTAATCCCACTACAACTAGGACCTGAAACCTGAAGTCTTGAGCCGATAGGCTCCTTCTATCTATGTATTAAAATTAGTTAA
>JAOQMM010000002.1:4060967-4092660 GCA_027563515.1 Erythroxylum platyclados
TTTAAAAAGATATGTGTACTTAACTAACTAACGTGGATAAAAAAAAAGAGCTAAACCATGCACTCCAATGACTCTTAATTTATAGCTTATGCAAGATGGTGAGCCATTTGAAGATCCTGCAAAATATAGGAGGATAGTTAGAAAGTTGAATTACTTTTACAATAACACATCTAGATATTGGATAACTTGTTAATGTTGTAAGTCAATTTATATCTTCTCCAACGATCAACTATTGGGCAAACTTAGAAAAAAATTATGTGTTATTTGAAAGGTGCCCCTGAACGTGGCATTGTCTGTAAAAATAATGGACATACTCGTATTAAAGGCTATTTAAATGTGGATTAGGCAGGATCCAAAGATGACATGAGATCCGCTTCAAGATATCATGGTTTTGTTGGAGGAAATATGGTTTTATGGAAGAGTAAGAATTAAAATGTTGTCTCATGGTCAAGTGTAGAGTCAAAATACCAAGCTATGGAACAATTGGTTTATGAGATAATGTAGATCTATCAGAGGTTGATTGAAGCTTGTCTTAAGCCTTCAATACTAACAAAACTGTAGTGTGATAACTAAGCTGCCCTTCATATTGCCTCTAATCTCGTATTTTTTGAAAAAACCAAGCACATAAAAATTGGTTCACTTTGTTTAAGAAAAAACCATAACAAGGTTTACTTTCCACAGAATATGTGAAAATTAGAGAATAGCTAGGAGATATCTTCACAAAAGCTTTAAATAGGATTTATATTGATTATATATATAACAAGCTTGGTATGAATAATATCTATGCACTAGCTTAAGGAGTGTTACAAAATTGTATATATTAGGTAAGCTGTGATTTAGTGATTGACGCTACAAAATAGGAAGCTACATTGTAAAGATTAGTTAGAATAAAAAATTTCAAGGATGATTACGTTTTTTATACATAGGTTGTTTGTATCATTGAAATATATGTAGAAAAAATACTTCTTTTATATATTTATGTTTGAGAAGTGGAATGAGAAGGAAAAGAATTCCGTTGAGGAAGGAAAGAAGGTGGTGAATTTAGTCCTTATTCATCGTAGTGGTGGGAAAATCAACACTAATGATGGAAGTTTAATCAAAGTAGCTCTAAAGGCCTCAAGATCCACCATTCCTTATGCCAAGCACTCCTCGCCTAAGTGTTATAGATGCAATAAACCAGGTCATAAATCTAATAACTACCTAAAGAGGAAAGGAATAAATATAGTGGAGCAATATGAAGATGATAAGAAGAAGGAAATATGTGCACCCAAGGAGATGATTGACAGTAAAAAGAGGAAGAGGATGATAATGCTTTTATAGGACTAATTAGAAGGTTGATGATATCCCACAAGAAGCAAGATTATTTGAAAAAACGTTAGTGTTTTTACACAAGATGTATGATGCAAAGGAGCTTATGTGATTTGATTATTAATGGATGTGGCCAAGAAAATATTATAAACAAGGTAACGATAAAAATTGAAGTTGATTATTGAACCACATCCTGAAACTTATAGCATTGGATGGATTAAGGAGGTCAGAGAAATCTTTATTGATGAATGTTGTAATGTACCATTCTCAATTATTATAATTTTATTGATATAGATACTTGTCAAATACTTTTGGGTAGACTGTGACAATATGATGTTGATGTAATGCAGTCAGGTAGGAAAAATATTTACTAATTTATGAAAATGAGGTGAAGTATGCCTTATTACCTATACGAGATAAAAAGAGCACGAAACTTATTTTGGAGAGTAAAAAGCCTTTATTTCAAGTAGAAAATAATAAGAAAAATTTACAAGTGAGATAAAAGAAAGAAAGAGGCTTAAAAAGAGAAAGAGGTGAGAAAAATAAGAAAGGTGAAATTTTCTTAAAAGTCCATCCTATTTTACAAGAGTTTGAGGATGTATTTCCTGATTATTTACCTAATAAATTGCCTCTTATGTGTGATATCTAACACAATGTTGATCTTATTTTTGGGACTAGTTTACCATAATTATGTACTACCATACAAGTTTAAAAGAAAATGAGATATCAAAGGAGAAGGTAAAAGAATTAATTAAGAAGGGTCATAGTGGGGACATTATAAGTCCATGTGTTGTCTCTACTTTGATTATGTCAAAGAAGGATGGTAATTGGAGGATATGTATTGAAAATAGGGTAATAAAAAAGTTACTATTAGGTATAAGTTTCTTATCCCTAAGTTAGATAATATATTGGGTTAACTGAGTGAGGCAATTGTTTTGTCCAAAATTGACTTTAGAAGTGGTGATGACAGTAGAGTTAGACTTGGGGCTGTTTTGTCCTAAGAAAAAGGGGTCAATAGTTTTCTTTAAACAAAAGTTTACTTTAAGTGTGAAATTGATGAGTTTAATCATTTCAAGAATTATATAAAAATGATGTTGACTTCAAGGATGCGTGATGAGCATGTTTGGTTAAGAAATCACATGAGAATAATTATATTCAAGATGGGCTCCTTATAAAAGATAATTAGCTTTGCCTTCCACGTATTTCAATAAAGGAGAAGGTGATTAGAGATCTGTGGAGTGAGGGATTAGCCAGTTATCTTAGTAAGGATAAAACTCTTAAGGAGGTTCATAAGAGCTATTTTTGGCCTAAATTAAGTAAAGATGTGGGCTTTATTGTTTTAAGATGTCAAACTTGTCAAACTTACAAAGGACATGCTTTTAATACCGATTTATATATGTCATCACCTGTTCCTAATAATATATGGGAGGATCTTTCTATGGAATTTATGTTGGGAGAGCACAGAGAGCAATATATTTTGTTTTTTGTTGTGGTTGACAGGTTTTTAAAGATGACGCGTTTTCTACCTTGTAAAAAGATGATAGATGTTACTTCAATTGCAAAATTATTCTTTAAAGAAGTGACGAGACTCTATATGATTCCAAATTGTATTACATCAGATTGTGGGGCTTATATGATTCTTCTTTTAAATATAGTAGCCCTACTCATCTATAGACTAATGGGCAAACATAAGTGATGAATAGAATATTAAGTAATTTGGTGAGATGCACATGTTATATAACAAGCCAAAATTTTGAGATTTTCTCATTGCCCAAGCCGAATTTTCTTAAAGTAATGATGTCCATCGGTCCATCGATTGTTCTCCATTGTCTGTGGTTTATACTAATGTACCTAATTACACTCTTGATCTTGTTAACTTGCTTAAAGGTACTAATTTCAATGGGAGTGCTGAAAAGTTAGCTAAAGAGGCAAAAAAATTAAAATGGAGGTAAAGGAAAAGTTTGAAAAAGTAAATGCAAAGTATAGGCCTAATGTTGACCAACATAGAAGAGTTAAGTGTTTGAATTTAAAGATAAGGTTATAGTATTCTTAAGCAAGAATAGAATTGTTAAGAAATGTCATAAATTCAAGGTAAGAAAATATGAACCATTCAAAATAACAAGACAATGCTTACGTCGTTTAATTGTCTTTATGGAAGGATAACATTAACTTAATTATATCCAAATTATCGATATTTCACTTTATTTGTTTGATTGTAAGTTTGGATATCCTGAGCATAATCTAAAGTTGAGTTCTTTGTAAATGGAGATAATTAATGAGGTATCAAAACATATAAAGTCATGTTCAAAACGACCAAGAATTCATACCTAAAATCGCCATAGTTCCATTTCGAGTAAAATTTATATTTTAGAGTTTTATTTCCAATAAATTTTATATTTTAGAATTCTATTTCTCGTAAAAAAAATTTCTCATCTTCTTGTGAGTCATTTGGAAACAGTCTCTCTAGTAGTTAGATGTAAAGTTGTATACTATTGGACTTCCTCATATTCCACATGTTAGCGGGATTTTTACTAGATGTTATTGTTGTTGTTATTTATTTTGAGTAAATTTTATATTAGTGTTATTTTTATTATAAATAGTTATATGATGATACAAAATTTATATTAGAGCCTTTTTATTATAAATAGTTGTAGAAAATATAAAACTTGTCCTTTTTCATTATTTTCATTATGTTATCAATAAATTTGATTTTTAAAGTTTTTTTATTTTTAATTAAATTAAATATATTTTTTATTCTTTAATTAGAATATATTGCTTCCAAGCTACCATGGGAATCAATAAATTTCTTAAGACTATGTTTATTTGGACGAAGGTTTTTAATGGAATGAAATGATATGATTTATAATGGAATGTAATATAAAAGGATGTAATATTAGGAAATTGTTGTTTGAGAGGGATGAAAGGGTTCATAATGTAATATAGTGAAATATTGTTTGGAAGATGGATAGAATGGAATGAAATGTAATGTATGTATAATAATAATTAATGCCCATTCTACCTTTAATAGAACAAAACATATGTTAATAGAGTTGTATTGTCTTGTTGCTTGTTATTAGGTTGAGGGTATAATTGGTATTATAAAAAATTATTGAGGGTATATTAGGTAGTACATATTTATCATTTTATATTCCATTTTAAACCTCCCAAATTGAAGGTAACTTATTTTTACTGTTTACGATAGAATATGATGCAATGTGAAAACCTTCACTTCCATCATAGTTCATTCTATTCTATTATAAATTATCCTTTTAAATGATGGAACAATATTTCATTTCATTCAATTCCATTACCAGCCGTCCTACTAAACATAGCCTAAAGAAATTAATTGTTAATAGTTATTTCATTTTTAATCGTCATTCTGGACTCGAAGCATTTTCTATGTGCTTCTCTAGCAAACTGTTTTTATACGAACGCCACCGTAACCATTTTCTTTCCCTCTGGAAGTTTTCAACAGTTAAAGATTAAGCTGACCTAAGCACAAAACAATACTAAGAAGTTACTTGCTTCTTTTGCAGGTAAGTATACGGCAACCGACAAACACAGTTCCTTGTCTCTACTAGACCCGACCGATCCACCGACATTTCAAGATGATATGTTAGAATCAGAATGTGGAAAAAGAAAATCTTTATTTCTGTTTGAACAAGAAACAGGAGTGGCATTTAAGGAAATTGAAAATAAGAGCCGCTATTTTCTCAAATTCACTAGCCTTATTCTGTCCATAGTTCCAAAGATGAAAAAACCATGTTTATATCAGCTTTAATCTATAAAATATATTTTCTCTCAATTATGACTAATTGCCAATGAATTATATAAATTTCTGATCATGGGCTGTAAATAACTTCTTGTTATGCGAGCACTGCAGCTGCTTGGACTTGACTAGAAATTTTGAGTACAATCACAATCACTTAAAAGGTATTGTTGGATTTCAAGCAACACATCTATGCTAAGGTGAAATTAGTTATATTTAGGCTATTTAGAAAATGGGTAGAGACCATCTAATGTTTGTGGTGTACTTCCTAATCATAAAAATGTAATTTCAATTGATGTCACACTTCTATTGAATATGTTCCTCTTTCTTTTGGTTATCAAGAAATCAATACGAATTAGAGTGTTCAACTATTTTATTTTTTGAGCTATTATTTGAGTTATAATCTAAAGTTGTTTCTGCTAAATCCACACAGGAGGTTCAATACAATAATTTTAATATCGTGCCTCGAGCTTCAAACCAAGAGATCGAAAATCAGTACCTTTAATAAACCATATATTATAAGATAACTCATACATTTTATATTAAAAAAAAGAAACAACTTTCAAAATTTCGCATATTATCCACCGTTCTGACTGGAACATAACTGACATTCTTGAACTATTGCACTATTGTCCAGACGGCAATGTCTGAAAATTACAACATAGAAAGCAGGAAAGTTCTACAAAAGAAAAGCCATTACATGTCTGGCTGAATGGGTATAATAAATATAAAAAAGAAATATAGTGGAGTTCTGGCACATTTTAAGGACATTAAATTCAAATAATCCAGACTCCAGGGCCTCCATTTCGGCCTTCTAGTCTACCCTGTAAAAGCGTTGAAACAAAACAGAAATAAGTCACCTCGTTCCAAGTGAAGTATTAATTAGTTATTACAGAAGAAACCAACTGAACTGGAAATGGTGAGAGATATGGAAATAATTAATACTCTATGGATGCACCCTCCATCTAGTTGAAAGAGAACATCCTGAGATGGGGATCAACAGCCAGTCCGACACCTTCAAACAAGGGATCATACATTGCATTTGGAATGAAGCTGTTTAAATATCTATACTAATAAATCAGTACGCGGTTCAATTTTAGACTGTTTCGAACACTGAATATCGTAGAACAGTACCTTTGATGATCCTCATCAATGGTAATGACCCCTTCAGTTGTTGGAATGTCATTTGAGGTCATCGCTTGTGTTGCTGCTGCCCTCTACAGTAGATGAAACAACAAAAGTTTTATCTAAACTAGGACTCTTTATGCTAAACTCTTGAAAGGAGGCCCACTAAATTTTTTCTTTTAACATTTTGTTTATTAGATGATAAGTGCTTGGTGAAACCTTGGGACGCCTCAAAGGTGGCGGTGGTGCTGCGCTGGTGTGATCCGATGGCATCCTATCACGGCTACTTCTACCAGCAGTTCCCTTTTTAAACCAAATTGAAACAAGAAGTACTCGTGTTACTTGCATCATTTATAAGGTTGGCAATTGACATATATCCCCCATTTAGAAAGACCTGCAAAGTGAAACTAATAAAGGCTATGAAGACAAATAAATGCAGACAACTCAATACCTCTATGGTTGTTCTCTGTGCTGTGTTCCTTGTTGGTGCTTCGAAATTCAGAATGCTAGAATTTCCCTGTTACAACGATTTTAGAAGTGTGTAAGGAATAAGAAAGTTTGTGAACACTTACTTTCCCAAAAAGAAAAAAAATGCTTGTGCACACTTCTACTCTCCAATATACACAGATATTTGATTAGTTAATTTAAAGCACAAAGCGGTATCGTGTTTCAAAATGATGTAGGGTCTAGTAAGAATGTCTTTACCTGTTGGGGTTCGGTTGAGCTGGCGAAAAGACTCTCCATTCGAGGAGGGTTGAGCATGGAGGTCATGCCACTAGTTGTTTGTTCTTGTTGTCGACCTCGACGATAGTTCCTTCCCCTGTTAGCCAACCTCATGTTAGTAGGTGGAACAAGCTCTTCTTAACATAAACGATAAAGTCCTAGAACTTGCTCCAAGATGCAATTTCTTTTGGCCTTTATATAGGGTCTGGTTGAATACAATGGAGTAAATGGAGATAGGAATGTTTATGCAATTGAAGATATCATTTAATTCACATTGAATGAAAATAAATTCTGGAGTAATGGCTACATGAATATGAGTGGTTGTATTTATGATGTGAGGTAGATTCTATTTTATTGAAATCTTAATGACAAAATGAAGAAGTTAAGCAAAACATTAATTGCGCTATACCTCCCATGGCCTTTAACTAACAACATCTAAGTTCAAAACCTAATCATAAAAATAACCACAACTTCTGGTAAAGAAAAGTTGTAGAACAACTTACTCATTTCTTTTAATAAATTGAGCATATGACTGTCTATCAATAATGAAATGTTACTGTACCAAGGAAATTGTCGACCCCTGATATTTATAAATTATTTAGAGATAACTTAAAATTTATCAAATACTACCAAGTAAAACCAAGTCTAAATGGGAATTCGCATTTTGATTTTCCATTTATTCTGTAAGGTGTTGTATTTTTGGTGGACGAATGTGAAAATGATGATAAGCTTCTTATTGAAACAAAAAATAAAATTATACGTGTACCCAGTCATCCATGAAGATCCAAGCTGAAAGGAGCTGCCTTGGTGTGGATTATTAAGATTTGTTGTCGGGTTGAATAGTTGCTCCAAGTGTTCAAAAGACCTAAACATTTGAAATTAAAGCTCCTTAAATAGAGAAAGATACACACATATGTACCATCAATCTCTAATAGTTCTTATAACTTAAAGATGGAGTATTCACATCATATTTTTCAATTGTTGAAATTTAAATATGATTATTTGCGTACCCATGTACTGGCGAAGGGTCAAACACTGAGAAGGAAGCTCGCTGCGAAGATGGTAAAATCCGAGTTCCAGGAAGTTGACTGAGGAGCTGTTGATAGCATGATTGTTGTCGAGTCCTGCATCATGATCTCAACATCATATTTCAGCAATTATTTGTCGAACATTTGTTATTTTGATGTCCATGTCATAAGAAAACAATATAATTTTTGGTACTATAACGTAGTAATATATTTAATTTCTGCACTTTCATACCCTATTGTTGTTTTTTCATAGATAAGGAAAATGTTTTGTGATTGGATGATAATTAATTCAAATCAATCTGATAACTTCATAATATTTTTTTGGTTTTTGTAATAAGTTTTTCTCTTTAAAATAACCAGAGCTCAAAGATAATATACCGAGGAGTCGCTGAGGAAATGGCTGAGGAAGGACTATAAGACTGGAAATCTATTATCCCATTTGTCACAGGAAGCTGAAATTGTGGCCTAATTAGAGAAATCAAATAAATCAAACTTCAGTTATTATCCAAAATACGAAATTGTACTGAACTGAGACTATCTTAACCTAATTTGTTCGATTAACTTGAAATAATCATATATGTATACCCTTGTGACAACGAAGGGATAGGAAGAATTGTATTTTGGCTTTGTCGACCGTATGAGTTGGCTAGGACAGATGGCTGATAATCGTGATTTATAAACTGCTGTGTCCTACATAATATAAAAGTTAAGCCAAAACCACACCATATCTGATGAATTATATATGATAATTCATTATAGTTTCTAATCTCAAGAATAACAAATACAAAGTTACAGATTGAGAAACTTACCAGGATTGAGTAGTTGGTGTGAAAGAGAAGCGGGACCTTGGAGTATAAGCACTCCTCATTCCTTGGGTTCGATTATCCGCTAATAATGCACTCAATAACGGCTGAGGCCTAATTAATTAAGAAGTATTCGTCAATAATTCAATGTTTACTGATCCGGAAAAGCTTATTAAATTATATAATTTTAAGAAATATAATTCATGATGTTGATTTTTCGTTATTTGTTAAAGTCTATTCAGTCACTTGTCGTACCTGAACACCATTTTCTTCCCTTTTTTCAGTACTTTGAAAAGGGAAGGTATAGATTTATGTAGCATATAACTGATAATGAAAAATATAAAAATACTTTTTTACAATTGAAAAGACCCTAAAGAAATGTGATATCTAATTTCTATTATAGTACATCCAATCCTCAACTAATTAATTACCAAAGAATTGCTTTCATTTAGTTACCTGTCAGGCACTGTAGTCTCAGGCAGCAGTATGGAGTCGGAATTTTGGGCGCCACGGCCAAGGCATGTAGCTGGCAAAATTCGACATTGCTGGGTGCTAAATCAAAGACACCAAACTTACTAAATTAATAAGAGCCACTTAATTAACTATTATCAATATGAATTACTCGAATTCTGTTTAAGTTTTTGGTTTCACGTATACAAACAACAACACTAAATAAAAATACTACTATAAAGTGCAGTGCAACGACATGGAACGACCGTACCGTGTTGAAGGCAAAAGCAGGCTGCTTAAAGTAGAACTGGTGCTGCTCATTTGAGGAACCCTATTAGCAGGTTGTGAGGAGATCCCAGATAAAGAATACGATGATCTTCCAATTGTACCTGCCCTTGAGCTTTCCTGATATCAATAATGTTTAACTTCGTCAAAACCTGGAACTAAATTTATCAATGTTGGGGAATTACTAATACTTAGATTACATCAATTGCAATCGCTGCCATGTATCGGAGTGATCTTTTGTAAAGCATTCAAGCACCTAGTTTTCTTATTTAAGGAGAATGAGATTAAAAGACAGGTACTTACACCAGAGGGTTGAAGAAATGAAGTTGTTGGAAACTGGCCTGCTTGCTGAGCGTTATTATTCCTCATCAAACTGTCACTAATTGCCATGTTCTGGCCGAGTTGGTTGACAAAAAGGTTGGAGCCTTCGCTGAACACCGAAGTACGATTCACCTGAGGCCTACAGTATTAACAAGAAAATTAAACATGTCAAGAACATGTAAGGAAACTGAAGAAATTGTGGAACATCAAGATATACAAGAGAAGTTGAGAAGGTATCATACCAAACAAAATCATTTTGATGAAAGGGAATTTGTGGCGGGGAACTTGGCATGATTGGGGTGTTCATCGTCCAGTTGTTTTCGTCCTGAAATAACTGAACCACTCCAGTTTGTGGGACCTGTGCCATTCCCACCTGATCATCAGATTCAAATTGATGAAATGTAACTATCAAATTGTATTGAGAAGCAAAATCAAATAATACAAAGTTACGTCGAGTTACCGATGTTTGCGGGTAACTATGTGTAGGGCTTAGTAAGGGAATAGCAAACGTAGACATTGTCTGTTCGACGATGTTTCATCCGTTTGTTGTTAAAGCAGGCTCTTGTCCGGAGATTGATCTGTGACTTTGCTGGGACTCAGTTCCTGGAAATACTACAGGCTCCACCCGAACCTGATGAATATCGCAAACAAATAGCGAAAATTTATGCCTAAACGACAACCCTAAATGGCAAGGAGGAAAACCTTTCACATATTCCAGTTTCTAATATTTATTTACCGAAGAATTAGAGACTTGAACGTGGTTGCCGAAGTTCCCAAGTAGGTCAGGCTAAAATAGGAACACAAAAATGAATATTAGTAAGATATTGAAGGGCCTTCATCATACTGGTCATGTAACGGAACTTCAAAATCCCTGTTTTAGGTTATTATCCGAAAGGAATCTCACTTGAAATTAAGGTTTAATTAAGTAGTTTGATGGTGTTGAACACGTGACTACCTATCCTGACCAATACTTATTGTAATTTCAAAGGCTAGATTTGTGGTTTCACGTAGACACTCGAAAAAATACAGTAAGAGAAGAAAGCATTAAGAAGGAGATGAAACTATTTGCTCAAATACTATAAGAGTATAAACTAATCAGTGATTGAGTAGATTTACAGATGGTAAGTGATTCCATATTCTTACTGCTGGGAAGTAGGCCTGGGTAGCCTCAGTTACTGATGGGGTACCAACCGAGGGTGTTCCCATATCCAATGTGGCATTTGTTGCAGGATTAACAACTAAAGTATCTGATGATGTTAATGATGCTAGTCCAGTTGTGTCTGGATTTGTGTTGTTCAACCACTCTTCTAGTGCCTGATCATCGTTTCCTGCTTCCAAGTGCTCCTGCTTTAATCACCATAACCATATACGATTAGTGATTTATACACAAAAATGGGCATGCAATTCCAAAAGTTCAAACTTATATATGCCGTGGACATATACTGAGATTCTGGAACCTGAAATATTCATATAAAGTTAAGTGTATATTATGGAGAGATTAAGGATGAAGAAGAAGACAATAGTACCATTGTCGAAAACGTTCGTTGTGGAATCTCCATAACTGGAGAACCGAAAGATGATGAATCTGGTTGCACCACAAATGCAGTATCTTCTTGGATCGGTTCCAGAAAGGGAGTACCTTCCATTTCTGGAGTACAAGAACCAGGAATCACTTCTGTCAGGTTTTGATTCAGTGCTTGCAGATTGCTTCCACATGACGATAATCCCAGTTCTCCGACCTTCTGTTGCTATTTGCTCAAAAGGGTTGCAGGAAACAATCGAAAAATAGGTTAGGCAATGGTATACTGATGTTGTAGAGATAACATCAGCAAAAGTGGAAAGTTTCCTGTAAAGGAGAATGTCCTATAAACAAAATGTCCTAAAAGAATATAAAAGCTACGATTCTGCAACTCCATATCAAAACTAAACTTCTATATATGTAGACCAAGAACTTAATCATCGTATCTAAGATCAAATGTTAAAGAATGAGAAACCAGAAATAGATAAGATATTATTCTAAAAAAAAATTGTCACGTACATTTGAAATATGTCCAACTGTTTGATTAGATGGAAAGTTTTCATTGATAGGATCATCCCCATCTCCCATCAATTGACTTACGTCGATTGGATAGTCATAATCAAATTGAAAGTCTTCGGGGTTGTTTGTATATGAATTAGGATCCATTGGAACCTAAGCACAATAAAGCACAATAGTTATTATAACTTTCTGATGTACAAAGAATAAGTTATGGCTGTCACACAATGTCGTCTGAAAACAACAAAAATAGGTAAGAACACGCAGACCAAAAAACCAAAGTACTTAGCAGAAAAACATTGAAAAAGTTTCCAAGTTTTTCAGCAATTAATATCATCTATTGATTTTCCGCAACCAAAAGAGCTTGGAGCACACATAGACAGCGAGCAACAAGGGTTTCGTAGAAGTGGAATGAATGTTACACGCTATATAAGTCAACTAAGTTATAACCCTCTCATAACCATATTGGAAATGGACCAAACTAAACAAAATATTATTTTTGGACTAATGAAATAAACGACAGACACACAGAGTTTCCCTCTACGTTATTTACTATACTTAATAAAGTCTCTCAGTTCTAAAAAAAATAATAAAAATAAACACTAACTTTTGGAGAAGAAGAGTGTAACCGACCAGCCCGTTCTCAATATTTTATAGTTTTAAGTAAAGTAAAAAAAAACTTTATTTTACTTCCTTTTTTTTAATTATTAAAAATGGGTTTTTATAAAAAAAAATAAAGCAAAATATAGGTAGATTAAAAATTAACTTCAGGTAGGTGTTATTTCTACTCTTACCCGAACCGGGCTATTACAAGTAAAAATAAGGTAGAATAAGTAAACAAAATCTATATCAATTGGATTTTCCCGTAGATTCTTTTCACCGGTTGCTCAAATCAAGGATAACCTGAGCAATTTCAAAGAGAGAAAGGAAGACATAAGAATTGCTAGATCTGATAGTAGGCTTATTTTTCTTTTTCTTTTCTTGAACAAACTTTTAGTCTGTGTGCTCTTAAGGTTGGTAATTAATTGACTCGAACCCAAATGGGTTAAAGTGACAAGTTCCTTATCTTGAACACACTTTCCTTGTAGAGAAAACCATATTAGAGTAGAAAATCACTCATGCAATAAAGTCTATCCAGTAACCTTGACGAAAAGGGAAGGATCTCGACACTAACGGGGCCAATCTAGCTATTGTCAGAAATTTGAAAAGGAAACCAAGTCCTTCATGGAATTTCACCACTTCACTTGAAGTTATAGCCCCAGAAAACTGTACAAGTCAAAGTCATTTCTTTTTTACGCCACTTACTTTGCTTCGCTTGAGATGATTCCTTGAACTGCGTCCTTTATGGTGTACCTGCCCACAAAACGTGACTGTATAACTTGTACATGCATACATATTAGTTTTGTGCATAAAAACTGAGAAAAGCATGAGCTAAAATACATGGAGAAAACTAAAATACTGTGGATCAGTGAAGAACTCATTGATTAGAGCCAAACCACACCCAAGATAGAATGAAAGCCTAGAGCTTGAGATTTTTTTCTTTTAAAAAAGTAAGATAAAACAAGATTTGTTTAATTTTCTACTAAATCTCTCCAAACAATGCAAGTAAAGAAGGCCGAGAATCTACAAGAGAAGAGTATCAACAAAAAAGAAAATGGTTTGATAACAATAAATCACACACTAGGAAGTGAAAATTAGAGTGGACGTGAAAAATTAGACAGGAGAAAAAAAACTGATACACATGTATCTTCTTTAGGACTATTTTCACCTTTGACCTTGATGTACCAGAGGGATACAACAAGACCGATGTGAATAAGAGGGGACTATCTAGCTATAAGTTGGAGCTAAAGGATAGTACTCTCTGGAAAAGATGGAAGAGGACTGTGGCGATTCTATCTATGTGAGACGGTGAAAGATGGGAATTGAAAGCAATGTAGGTTCTGTGAGACATACCTTGGACCTCTATTTATAAGCAGGAAACAATTATGTGTCACAAATTGCAAGGCTGTTAGAATTTCACAAATAAAATTTCAATTTGAAATTCTTTTTTTCAGTTGTTGCTATCCAAACTTGAAAAGAGCTGAGTAATAGGTGTACTTTTCATTTACTCTTAATAATTTCTAATAATGATTAAAGATTTTTCTAGTAATAAAAAACTGTTCAATTTTATTTACGCGCGAAAATAAGAATGCGCGCAAAAGTTAACGAAATTACAAATAGTAGTTCATTAAGTTTGTTGAAAATTTGAATTCTCATACGTGTAAATAAGTTTATAGTTATTTAGTTTTAGAATAAATAAACTCTAAGTTTTAGCCTTGCAAGAAAGTTAATTTTGTGTTCATTTATGTTGCTTCATACATCATTTCTCATTTGGGGAGGTGTTTAATTCAATGCTTAACACAAATTAAAAACTAAATTAATTGTAAAATAATTAAAAGAAATTATTCCTACTGTGTTATCCATTAAAAATAGTACTAGTCAAAAATTAAAAATTTTGAATTGAATATTAAGCAGAAGTTATGCCATTAGAGACGAAATGGCAGTTTAACAGTATTCAATGAGCGTATCCATTTTCACAAAGAGGCAAAGGTCGACGGGCACTCAGGTGATTGCCACCAGTGTGGCCTTGCATGACAGCCATTTAGTAGAGTCAAACCTGACACGTAACCATTACTTGTCAACGTCTAAAGATTGGGGTCAAAGCTGTTAAAAAGGATTAGGACCTCTTAATTTCAAAGTCAGCGTGTTTACTGGCACTGACACATATACTCTAATACGTGATTGGCTGAGCCTTAACTCTGCATGCTTGTCTTTCAGTGAATACTTGATATCATTCGTGTGTCCTTATCCTTAAAACTACTGTTGCACTTGTGTTCCCGAGGGCATGTTCACGTATGGTGTGTTAGGAATTTAAGACACCAGTTCAGTTTTTGTGAAACTGTCTAAACCAAAAGCAACTTTTTAAGGCAACCATGGTTTCTTTTACCTTAATCATGGGTGAAGAAGAATCCTATCTTTGTCAACGAAGAAGACGCAGTGTGTTTTATGTGAAGAGAATCTGTAGTCATTAATAAGTACAACACACTAGAAATAGAGCTCCATTTGGAACGGTCCACATGTAGCTCATTTCAAGGTGACTCTCTTGGATTTTTAAGCATATCAACTAAATTTTGTTTTCAATGATGAGAAAATCTAATTAGGACATGATTTAGAAGTATAGCTCGTAATGTGACTCACTAACAAAAAGGGACATAGTTAGTGAAAATTAAGAAAAAAAATAAAAAAATAAATCGTTTAATTTCATGCGTTGACAAAGGAAGCTACGAATTGAAAGCTCCTTTTGACCAATTAATCACTATATATATATATATATGCAAGTGTACAACCTTAACATTTCACGAAAACTAATGATGTCCAAAATATTAACATTTCTTCTTTGTTGTTTCTTTTTTTTTTCTAATTATTGACGGTGTTTCAGACGTTTTTTCACCATGAACGGAAAATGAGATGGACATGGAGAGCACTGGTATTGTTATAGTAAGGACGACAGGACAAGGATGGTAAACCCACGATGAGCATAGTGACAAGGTTAATAACTTTGACCACGTTATATGTGAAGCAAAAACTAATAAAATACTGTGTTATAGTCAAAAGCACATGATAGTTTGTTGAGATATTGATAGTACATTCAAGATGGTTTTTTGTAAGTACGTAATTAGTGTAAAGTATTTATTGCTTTCTCTGTTCACACACGTCTTTTGAAATTCTTGGAGTGAAAGTTCACTCCAGAATGACCACGGTCTGCAACTTCGTTTTCCTTCTCTTACGAAGTGCACCAACTGCCACTCTACTTCACTGCTCGAACGGTAAACTGACTTACTAAACGCACCTAAAACCATTAGAAGAGGCCCCCAGTTAGTTATCTAATTCGACTAATCGTGAAACCAAGTTGTATCCTTATTTTAAGGATATTTTGGTATATAATTATACAATATAGTAGGAAGGTGAGGTACTTTTATTTGTTAGGTATGTTACTAATAACCATTAACACAAACTCTACATAAAAGTTTAGTTTCTCATATGTAATTTTACTTTCTTTTTTGAATTTTTGCTTCAAATTTCATGAATAAATTTCTTTCCTTTTAGGATTATCATACATATGTTAATATGGTATGCTACTGGTACACTAACTAATAACCATATAAAGTTGAAACTAAAAATTGAGTTATTCACGTGAAATGTCATTGCTTATCCTTTTTGTTAGTTACACAACTCAAACATATAGCATTGACAAAACCATCACGCAGAAGTCAACGAAAAATGGAGGCACTTACCATGTAAAGATCAGAGAAAATTATAGTAAATGAAAGAAATGATTTATTCGTGAAGGAGATTAAAATGCCTCGTGCTTAACCAAATATTCAAATTATGATTTAGCTTCTATGCTACACATGAAATAATTGGGTTTCTCAGGTTTTCTTTTTGGTCTGGGTAGTGTATAAAGTTAAGTATATCGCCATTGACACACCCATAACAAAAGTTCAGGGAAACTGAGTTACTTCCCGTCATTCTTGAATAGAATATTAATTTCCAGTACGTGGATGTACTTGTTTCTTTGCTCAGCTATTTATATTAGCTTGGCATATTATTGATATGCCGATGTCGCGTAAAGCACAGAAGGAAATTTTCTTATCAGTTAAGCGAGCTAGATAGGATTACCATTAATTTGCATCTGTTTTCTAATTTGATTATTAGATGTATATATCTCACCTTTTTTATTTTTGTGTGATTAAATAATATAATTCATTATTTGAATGGAAATTAAACTAAAATCTTTTGTTCTTTTTAATTTTTTATTGAAGATATATACATGTAATTATTTTATTTTGTGGTTACCAAATTATTAGAGGTGGAGTGATATTGAGTCTATTATATAATTCCACACATTAGAACTATTTTTTTCGTTTAAAAAGAAATCCAAGTCGTGGAAGATAACCTTATTTACAAAACTAAACAATAATTAGTAACTAATAAACAGTCTGAGATATTATTGTTGTTGTTGTTTTTATTTTACCTTGGCCAAAGACTTCTCAAATCAGCACTAAGAATAATGGAACATTCTTCTTAATTACCTTAGGATGATGAATCACTCAATTACCTCTATATAGTTTATGTTATATCTAATAACTATCGATTGAACTGCTCTTGACTAAAATAGGTCATAATTAGTATCAAAATATAGTAATCCTTATATGAGATCCTTTGTTAATCTCGAACCAAAGGATCACTTATACATTCATCATAATGAAAATTTCCATAAAAGTATAAGTAGTATTTCAAATGAATTTCTCATATAGGGTCAGTTCAATGAACTTGTTATCTAACAAACGTCTATAAGTTTGTTTAAGTATTTCCACACGTTAGTCTATGAAATCAACCACTTCCTTTATAAGGAAGAAATATAACGTGTGCTAGTCATTTTTAAACTCTATTAATGTCCTATATTAATAAAGGAATAATTTAAGGATAATACATAAATACAATATGAATATCATAATTACGATCTTATTATAATTTTATTTGCAATGTATATTTATCTCATGGACTTTTTCATATATATATTTGAATATAAGATAAAAATACTTTTAAATTGTTTTATCATTAAAGTACAACCAACTGATTGGCTGTAGGATATAAACCCACAATCTTATCTCATTTGTATTAAGTAAATCCTTTAAGTATCTTATACCATATCTCTATATGACAATCGTGCTATTGTTGGGACGCTAGTTTAGAGAGAGAATTCTACAAGATTCTTTATAGTTAACAATTGCTTAAATCTTACAACTGTCATCTTAATTATTATCATAATTAAGAAAAATTGCCTAATACATAATTGAATATTTGAAGAGACCTTAGTTCCTTTTGTATGTCTAACGAATATAATATTCTATAGTACATTGTTGTTTGAATAATGTAACAAACTATACTAAGTTTATTAAAGAACTTATTGATCTAATTAATCATTTCCACTAAATGAAAAATATATTTCGGCTGATTAGCAAATAATGCTATATTAGAACATTTCCAATCTTAAAATAATATTGTTTTTAAGTAACATATACCTTAATTAGGTTTACTTCTAAAGTTAATATCTATACAACTTTAAACTTAAATATCAACTTATATATAGAATAACAAATATCACTAATACTTTACAAGTATCAGATATCTCAAATACTAAACACATTTTATACATTATCTATGTACTTAGACTTAGAATAAGTAAACAACTTTTATATTTATCTCCATAGATTTAATTCCCATAATTAAGTTTTACCCTTTTATATCTAATATGAATTGTTCTTAAACTATTATATTTTTCAACAATTGAAAATATGATTGTTATTCTCCACGAGTAGTATGTCTTTACATACTCTTACTGAAAAGTATAACTACATTTCTACTAATGTTTTTGTAGACAGGATAAATCTACAATCATTTCTAAAATAAACTCTTTGAATTCATCCTGAAAATAAATCTTTTAACGTCCCATAACTATACATCAAATATATCAATAAAGGTACTAGTTCCAATTGGATGTCTTGTCATAAGATTTGAATTTTTCAAATTTCATCTTAGTCTTACTACTTATTTTAAGAATTATTAAACAATTTATTCAATGGATTTGAAAGATTATATCCAACCTTTTGGATATCTTATAACCTTTTATTACCCAATTTTGTTCTAAACTTATTGGATAATATATGATTCAACTAAGCATCATATTTCGAATCATTAGCTTTGATTCTTTCAAAACCATACCATTCGATATCTAATATAGAATCTTTCTAATTGATTTAATTAGAACTATCAAAGGTAATTTGTAGTACTAGGCATAACTATAAAAGAAATAAATATTTCATCATACAATATCTTATATTATATATTCCTCCTTACATAATTCTATACTATTATAGAATTTAGTTATGGAGGTATTTATTAGAGAATCTCATTCTATATAGATAATCAAAAACTAAATCTCACCATATCGATGTTAACGAAGAGCTCTAACATTCTCAATACTTAATTTCTACTTAGATTTAAACAATTTAAAGTTTTCAAATTTTAAATCAATATTTTATTTAATACATACAACTATATCACATAAAATCAGTGATACTCATAGTGAAATATAAGAATCAACCTTTTATGAATTGTTATTCCATCCAATACATCACATTTTTAAATTTAACAATTCAATACTATCATCATCCTTTCACTAAAGGTTGACATGTTCTTCAACTTAACAAGTTTTATACGATTCATATCGAAAGGATATATATATATCCTTGTATGTAATTTTATGAGTCTCATCATACTGGTTTAACCAACAAGGCATAAAAGGATACTCTCAGCTATCCAACTTTGTATTCTTACCACTTATATTAAGCATAAGTCTCTTTTAATCCAATACATACAAACTATTTTTATAAAATTGGATCAACTATTTTTACTCAACAATTTATTTCTTATCACGCCTTAAATGTTATAGTAACGTTTAATCTAAATTCAGCATCAAAAACTCAAAAACATGAACTAGAAATTCATATGATCTCTATCATATCACATATAGGCAAGAAAATTTATGCAATCATTTTTCTTCTATTGACAACTATTATCATATCTAAGCCAATTCCTTCAATTATAGTAATAAGCTAAATTTGAGTGAAATAATTCCATCAAGATATTATACCTTTCATCTAACTTTATACAACCTCTTGAATTATGTTATGCTAGTGTTGACATACCTCTTATTTATTGTCATTAAAGTCTATGAGATATTAGTTAACTCAAAATGTTATTGTTAAAGTTTTCAAGATATGTCAAAATTATATAAATGATAAAATAAGTATTAAAAACTAAGCATTAAGGAATAAATAAATAGTTAATTAAGCACGTATCACTTTATTTTTCAATTTCATGATCATCCATCTCTCCCTTTTTTCATTCTTCATGCCATTTACATCCCATGCTTTTACATCCTCTGTGCTTTTATTATCCTCTATTTTCCATGTTCTTTATATCTTATGTCTGGTAGATTTGGTGATGGGGAGGACTTAGAGGGGTCCATGATAGGTGTGAAAAATTAGGATATTTAATGGGTTAGGTCGAGTCGGGTTAGGAACTGTATGCTTCGGGCTTTGGACTACTCAAAACCTAATTAGGCTAAACTTAAACTTGAACAGCATAAGCTAGGCCTGATCGAACTTAAACTAGGCTTAGATTAGGACCAACAGCCTTAGGCTTGACCCAACCTAACCTATTTCCAGCCTTAGCAATCATGACTTCCAATTAATTTTCAATACCTTTAAGAGGTATTCTTCTAATTTTTTATATATGCTTCAAAGTTATAGAATCTTATTTTATTTGGATGATATATGTTGATCTTGATCAATTTAACGTCCTTGTTCGTTGCCTAAATTCCAACAATTGGTATCAGAACCAAATCTATATGTTTTGAAGTTGTCTTATATCTCTCGACTTTTTTATTTTCATTTTTCTCTTACACCTAATTTTTGAAAAATTTGGTAAAGATAGGTATACTAGTTTTGAGAGGCAAATATATCTTATGTATCATTCATATAAGTAGTTATATATATTTTGGGGAAAATTTTCAAACAAAAAGTGTTAAAAATTTAGATTTTCTCAAAGCTCCATCCTTGGCTGAAATCTCTTGTTTCTTGATCTCTTTTGAGGTAATTTTTTTGTTTAAATTGACCTAATGGATCATTTAGTTTTTTAGAAGGGGAGAAAATTTTCCTTTAAAATTATTTAAAAACAAGTTTTTCATGATAAGATATTGCTGGTTTGGGTCATAGATAGTCTATAGGTCATATGATCCATCTTGAGGTTAAAGATGATGTATTTATATTTTTGTCATTTCTAGTTATTTACAATTTTATCATATCAACTTATTTACAATCTCTAGTCATTTACAATTTTTTCATCTCTAGTTGTTTACAATTATTTTGTTTTATTTTATTTATAAAAGATCATTTTTATTATTTTGGATAGGGGTATTGTAGCATATTTCATTTATAGTTTTTGGTCTCCAGATTGAATATTTTATCTATTTACATGATAACTTCGGAATAACTTTACATGTCTTTTCTTACTTGCTATCATTTGTTTAATATAACATTTTGGTTATGTTAATTTTGCTATCATATTTTGAATATAATTGAATATTATGTATTTATAGCATTCAAATACTTCTTGTTAATATTATTTTATAATAATATTAATTTATTTCTACTAAGATTATAATATACAATGAAATTATCTTATAGATAAGTTCATTATTTGGTAGGATGCTTAAATTTATAAAGAGAGTCCATTAAAAATTATAACTAGTATAATTTTACTATCTTATAAATAGTTGATTGATGCATTTAGTTATGATATTTAATATATTGCTCTTACCTATGAATGATTCCATTTTTTTATGCTCAATGGATTTTATCATTCAATTATCACTTTTGTGGATTATTTAAGGAAGTTGAAGAAAATGCCAATAGTATGATCTTGCATTACATGCATATTAATGTTGCTATTATGATTTTTTTCTACTTTGAGCAATCTTCAGTTCTTTATCATTTTGAAGCTTAATGGGACTAACAATGAATCTCTCATATGAACTTAATGATCATGAAATTGAACATGGACTTAAGAGAGGATTCTCTTACTAAACTCTTTATTGAGAATTCTACTTGTGATAATAAGCGTTATGACAACTAAAAGTACTTGAGTTTATGTGAGAATTCTACTTATGATAATAAGCTTTATGACGATTAAAAGTACTTGAGTCTATGTTGCTTGATGATCATAAGGTATCATATGGAGGAGTTTGTTAGTGATAACAATCCAATGCTTGAGAATCCTAAGAAATTTCTTAAATCCATTAATAAGAAAAACATGAAGTTATTGAATTATATCAGGCTATTTATTTTGAGGATGACAATGCTACAAGATAAAGGCCTAGAAAATTTGTGTGGAGAGAACACCTGATCATTTTTCATATGCCTATTGCTTTCGCCAATAGTTAGCCGTATACTTGACCAACAACCAGAAGCCATTCAAGATGAACCCATTGATTAAGCAACAAAAGAAGTTCTAGATGTAGTCATAGAAGATGTGCATTTAAAAATATTAGAGAAGGTTTGATTACTTACAATCTCTTATATACATTGTAAACTTACAAAAGCATGAGTATAACATTGGTGACACCTTAGATTTAACTACCTACAATGAAGTCGTCTCTAGTCCTTAATCTAATTTTTAGATGGATGCTGTGAATTGGTGACACCTCAAATCCAACTACCTACAATGAAGTCGTCTCTAGTCCTTATTCTAATTTTTAGATGGATGTTATAAACAATGAGATGAACTTTATATATAAAAAATAAAGTATGGAGCTTGGTAAAGTTACCAAAAGGTTGTAGGCCTAGTAAATACAAATGGGCATTTAAGATCAATCGTGATGCCAAAGGTTAAGTTGAGATGTATAAAGCAAGGCTAGTGGCTAAGGGCTATAGTCAACAATAAGGTATTCATTACAAAGATACCTTATCTCTTATTTCCACTAAGGATTCTTTATGAATCATTATTGAAATTATGGTTCATTTTGACCTATTGCTTCATTAAATGAATGCGTAAATGGTGATTTAAGTGAACATGTATATATGGGTCAACCTACCAGTTTTGAGGTATTTAGGAAAAAAATGGTTTGTAATTTCCAAAAGTCAATTTATAAGTTAAAATAAACTTCAAGGTAGTGGTATCTCAAGTTTGATAAAATTGTGACTAGTAACAACTTTAAGGAAAATATTGTTGATTAATGTATATATATGAAGGTCAGTGAGAGCAAGCTTGTATTTTTGGTTTAATATGTTAATGATATCTTGCTCGCTACTAATGACACTAATATATTGATTGTGATAAAATAATTACTATCTGACCATTTTGACTTGAAGGATCTTGGTGAAGCATCGTATGTTTTGGGCATACAAATTATTTATGATATGGCTAGGGGTGTTCTCAGATTGTCTTAAAACACCTAAATTGATCATATCTTCAAGAGGTTTAATATACAGTTTTGGTCTTTTATAGATACTTCAGTTATGAAGGATGACAAGTTCTCTAAGGCCCAATATCCTCATAATGATATTAAGAGAGATCAAATGAAATCAATCACTTACACTTTTGTTGTTGATAGCTTGGTGTATTCTCAAGTATGCACACGTTTTGATATTGCCTTTAAGGGCTCTGTGATAGGTAGATACTTGACTAATCCTAGACAAAGTCACTTGAAAGTGGCTAAAAACGTTTTGAGGTATCTTCAAGGTACGAAGGATCTTATCTTAACATATTGGCATACTAACACTCTTAAAGTGGTTGATTTCAATGATTTTGATTAAACAGGCTACATGGATGATAAGAAAATTCACTTATTGGTGCATCTTTATGATTCTATGAGGATTTGTTTTGTGGAAAAGTATCAAGCAAATGCTTACAACTTCTTCAATCATAGAGGCATATTATATAAGGTGTTATAAGGCTACATGCAATATGACTACTTAAGTTCATTTCAATATTAGGAGTTGTGGAGTCCATTTTTAAGGCTATTGAAATTATATTGTGGCAATTTTGTAGTTGTATTTCTCTCTCGTTGATTTAGAGCACTTCTTACTTCAAGCACATTGACATTAATTTCTACTTTATCAACCAAAAAGTTATAGGTTTTTTAATTACTATTAAGCACATGCAAACGGGTAACATTTTTCTACTAAATAAAGGCTTACCTATCTATGAATTCCATGAATACGTGTCCTGTATGAGACCATTAGGAGCCTATTTTTTTTTAGTAGGAGTTTCTATTTTACATATATTTTGTGAGGATTATTTAGATTTTGTGTAACATATGCATATTATGCATATTTTATCACTGTTTATGAAATTTTATAACTCTACATTCTAATGAATGATAAATTAATGATATTCATTTTGTTGAATCTATATTGATGATATTGTCATGCTTTTGGATGAGCAACGCCTAATTATGTAAGACCTATACATACTATCGATATGTTAGTTATGTAAATTTGGAGATACTTTGGTGATGATTTCATCTGCACACAAATTAAAACCTAAATTCCTATAACAAATACAAAGGTAGTATAGGAAAGAAGGGAGCATTTCTATTAGGAACTATGGTATGTTAAATGTCAAACTAATTAATGAAATGGAGGGATAGTGATAACAAGAAATTTTATAATAAAAATTGACAAATCAAATTCAACAAACAATAAAGGTGAACTATTAGTAAAACTAACGTTGGTCTATGGTTGCATCTACCATTGGAACTACGATTGATTATCAATAAGAAAGAACAACATTTTATCAATCATATATTTATTCTGGTACTCAAGACCTATCTTTCATTATGATTAGCTAATCATAAAAACGTAATCCAATTATCCTTTATTATTTAATGACTTTAGATACAATCTAAAGTTTAGTTAAATAATAGCTTTAAAAATGGAAAGACCAACGAAGCAAGACAATACAACATCCACATTACATTTAATCTAGTTAAATGCTCTTCCTAAAAGCTAATAATTTCTGATTCAGCAAACTACAAACCCATAGTCGCTATAAATATTAAAGCAATTGAACATTTATGTATTCAATATTTAATTTAGCAGTTAATTATTTCAATCAATAAACTAATTATGTGCATTAGAAATTAATAAAAACAACCATATCATATAAGTACAGTACATAAATAGATAAAATATGTTGCATAAAAACTCAATTATCTCATAATCTGCGAAGTTCTAAATGCTTTACTTCTCCTCAACCAAGATAAACAGACTTAACCACTAAAGGCCATAATTGTTATCAATGTCTATTGAAGGAAAATAAGAATAAGAATTTAATGTAACATTTGGCCATTTATGTGATACAAATTATATAGACTAACATATAATCTTATGGCAATTAACATATCAATCATGTAACATTTGACAATTTATGTGATACAAATTATATCGTTAACCATACTATAAGGCCTTCGGTCTATTCACCAATTTTTCCCAATCCTACCTATTAGGTTTGTGACCCGTGACATAATATATTTTAAACTAATTGATATAATTTTAATGTCTTGTGTTCCTATCTTCAACTTAGGTTGTTATGTGGTAGCACGTGAAGGAAATTTGTGAATAGGATTTAAAGAACCTTACACATTTTTATTATGTTGATTCTTACTTGCAGCAATCTATTAAGAAATTATGACTTTCAATGAATTTCTAGTACCTTAAGATATATTATTCTAATTTTATTATCTATACAAGTTTCAAATATGTGGATTCCTATTTTGGTTGAGTAAGACATCTTAATTTTGATCAATTTAATATTATTATTATATTGACGAAATTCTAACAAAATCCTTAATAAATTTGCATTCTTATTTTAAAAAATTATAATTACAATAAAAGTAAATTATTTTAATTATGAACAACTTATTTTTCAATGGTTAATTATGATTACAGTATTTATAATTTGAACCACAATATTATAAGGGTTAAATTGACTCTTATATTTATTTAGTTTTCATAAAAAATGAGTTAAATTGTGATTATAATTTTATTTTATGAAATTTTAATATGAAATTATATTAATTTTATATAATTAATGAAATTTGAGTTATTTAAGTTTTAATTTATCACTCATAGTTAAAACATTAAAATTATATAATTTTTATTAATTAATTGAATTGTAAAACTATTTTTTTAATCTTTAACTTAAAATTTGAAGATGACAATTAACATCTTGATGGATTTGCTTGTAGATTATTGATTACATAAGTTTTCAAAATTTTTTAAAGTTCGACCTGTAACTACAAAATATACAGGGTAAGCTAATTGATGATAGTATCCTTTAAAATTGGACGGTCAGGTATAATTCTAACGTTTGATACTTTAATTCTTTTATTTATTAAGAATCAAACTCGATAGACAAAGAAATACCTTTGTACAATCAAGTCAAATTGTTGATGAATATCGAGATTTATTGTTTGAAATAAATAGTCTAGGTTAACTTCAGTTTCCCCTTACCTACGATCTTTGTCCCTCAATCCACTTTTATATCAAGTCATACTAACCTTGTTCTATTGGGTGTGATGTAACTTAACCACCTTTATAATTTTATTTTAAAAACATTTTTAATTATTAAACAACATTTTATGCATTTAAAAATAATTTTTTATTCAATTACTTTAATAAAAAATTATTCAAAGGTCAAAATAATTATAAAAACTTTTTCATATGTCAACTTTACATATATCTTAAAAATTTTGAATGAAGAATTAACAAAAAGTTTCTTTTAAAAATTTCTAAATATTACCTTTTAAAATAGTTTAAATAATAAATGTATTGATAAAATGAGTAAAATTATTATCCCAACTTTATACTGCCTAAAATAAATTAACTTCCGACCCTGTCACGTGGCCTGATGCACCTTATCATTCATATACAAAGCCAAAGCCCAGATATGATTTCCATTTCGTGGCCTACCAATTTCATACTATCTCCTGCTTATCTTTGGTGGCTACAAGCTTTTTAGTAGTACTTGGAAAGAAAAAGAAAAGGTACGAAATTAAGAATTTTGTGGCAATAAGTTTTGTGTTATGATGTTTTGTGCATTATTTGTAATTGAAAATTACTTTGACAAGTATTCTATTTTATGTGGGACGTTTTAATGGTGATGTTTATTTAAGATAAAAAATCATAATTATGGTAGGATTTAATTGAAATCAAATAACTATATTATGACTAAGATAAGATACAAATTTTTGGTAGTTTTTACCTATTTAAGGTAGTTGATTTTTTTGGTTATATTATTTACATTGGACAGCTACTTTTCTCTGCTTATTGCGTGAATTTTCAAGGTTGGATTGTGAGAGAAAAACGACCACAATATGGTGACTTGGTAGCTGTAATTTCAGTATTTTTGGGAGCTGATTTTGTGTGATTATGTCCAGATTTGTGGCTGGTTTTTCTCGAAGGGTCGCGTGACTTTGTTAGGCTGTCTATGAGTATGATTTGCGTGAAAATTTTCCAAAAGAGTTGGAGTTGTTGCAACTCTTTTGTTTTGTTATTTTCGGTGATGAAACGTTAGTATTTTTATTGAGTTTTGTGGCTGTTGTACGTAGGATATCTCACTGACATTATGGAAGGTTCACAGTTGAAGAAACTGAATTTTTAGAAGAGTTGTTTCTCTTATCTCAAGTGTCTTTGTTTATATCCGTTATTGTTTCTATCACTTGAGTTATTTTACTCTTTATTATCAAATGCTGTTGAAAAAATTCTTTGTTAAGGTTAGCACAAGGTTGATGTGTTATTGGAAGTGAAATACTTTCACGAGTTGTGAGGACGAGGGATAGTGTCAAAGTTAGGGTGAGTCGGCTCTATAATGCCTTAAGTAAAATAATTGTTGTTCTTTAATAAAAGTGATTAAGTTGGGTGAGGGCCCTGCAGACGTAGACAAGACATGCCGAACCGCGTTACTCGAGTGTTGATTTGTTTATTTCGCGTTTAATTTTTCTGTTTTCGTTTGTGCTAGAAAATTTACAAATTACTGATAAAGTTGTTTTATATCAAAAAAACCACAAGTACAATTTAAAGTAACTACAAAAGAACCAAGTTTTTGCGAAATTATATTCTTTCGGATTTTTACGCGGGAATGTCAATTATTTGTCCTACTGAAATGATATATAATTTGAGATGTTATGGAAATCAGTGATAGAAGTAAAATTTGATATTCAAATTATAAGAGCGATAACACCAAAGCAGAAACAATAGAAAAAGATAATGTCCACAGCACTAAGGGTGTGTCTTGTAAATCTGTTTACTCAATGTAGAGGGATAAGTTTTTCTAGGTGCTATTCTCACTTTCTTTCCTTTTCATTTCCTTTTCTTTATCTTCGCTTGCCAAACGTAAAAACATATTAAAACAAATTATTTTCCTTAACCTATTTGCAAAACAAGTAACCCTCGACCTTATCTTAAATACCAACAAATAAAATAACAAGTTATAGCCGTCGTGTTATTCTCCTACAACTATAATACATTATCTATTAGCAACCATTCATTTTGTTTAATCGTAACTTTATGTAGGCTAAAGATATAAAAAGCCTGGAGTGCTTAAGATCATAGTCTGATTAGCAGATTCAGTTAGGTGAAATTTAGTGGATACATGAAGGAGGTGTCTTGCATTAATTTGATAAGCTAAGGTTTGTTCTCAAAAGTGACGTCGGTCATAGATATTGATTTCTTGCACGTGAAGACTCCCACGAAGAGAATCATATTCTTAAAGTAGTTCAGATATTAGAGTGTTAGTCGTTTCCAACCTTGTAACGTGTTAAGAAAAGCCTTGCATGGACCACTTCTTCCATACTTGCTCTTCTTGAAGCTAGCTGGTCAATAAAATTTAAGTGTTGAAAGTTACTGATAACAGAACGAGCCAATTAAGAATCAAGATGTTACAGACATTGGGATCATCCGTAATCTTAGCGCACCTAATGCACATAGTTCTTGTTGTTGAAAAGCTGAAATTCTTGTGCGATGTTGACTCGTAGCTCTCTTTTGTGTAGTTTTTGTGGCCGGTGACCTACTGCTACCTCGAGACGCATCCTCATTGGTGTGGTTAATTAATTAAAACTGAATAAAAATTAATATGGTTCAACATACTTTTTACTAAAATATAATTTTTGACGGAACTTTATAATATTTTATGTACTAAAAAAATACTCAAAATAATAATAAACTGTGCGATTTAATTAATTAATTTCAAGCAAAAGATTTTCATAAATTTAGGATAAGATTTTGTGTTCTTGGGGATAGGTTGTGGGTATTTCATATTCTTCTAATAGAATATCTTTTTTCTGATAATTTGGCATGCATACAGGATTCTTTGCTTCCCTTGTAAGGAACTTCTTTCCTTTCTCTCTAAGTTGGTTACATTTAAGGAAATAAACGACAAAATATATCCAATTCAGTACACAATCAACAAAGTTAACTCTACAAATAGGTAATCAAACTTGAGCGAATACCTCAAAAGTTTTTTCAATCTGGCTATACTTCAAATGAAATATAGTTAAGATGCCAATAAGCTATAGCCTATGGGCTTATTTCCTCTCCTCTTAAGAGTAAAGATTCTACCAGTCGAGTTTAAACTTGAATAGCTAGTAAGAAACTTAGAGAGACTTACTAGAATGATGAAAAATGTTAAGAAAGTAAAAAGTAATTGAATTATTATACTAACATATGTGTCAAACTCTCGTTATATGTCACGCCAACTTCCGACTAGTTAGGCAATTGCCCTTGTTACTTCTCTTTTGCACTTTGGAACATAGGCAAACTAGTACAATGTCCCACCAAAACGATTTGCTCTTCATGGGATTTCTTTAGATATGCTGCATAAAACAAATAAGCGTGTAATCGGCATTATTTCCGGTTGATTAGTTTCTACAATCTTTAGCCAATATAATAAGCTAGTATCTAGAGTTTGATTGCAGTACGCTTTAGAGAAGATTACTTATGTTTGTACGATTATGCTTATTTGTTTTATAGGTAGATTTGGGACAGTTACTTCAATCAAGATTAGTTAGGTTTGATATAAAACTAAACCAACCTTTACAAGAGACATATTAATGCACGCTATGGCCAAGGCAATTCCCGCCAATATGATAAATTTTCACGGTAACTTCTTTGGTCTCATAAAATGAAAATATCTTGGTAAACAAGCTTAGTTTCCATTGATAAGATATGCAATTATGTGATTTTGAATTAGGATTATTATAGAATTCAAGTATCTTTGATACCAACAATTTTATCATTTACATTGGATGTGATAAAGCAAACACAAGGGGTAAATTATGTCTGACTTGAAAATTTTTGGAAATTATCATCAATTCGTATATACTAGTTCAACTTATAACCAATCCTACATCCAGTCTTTAAGTGTCCAACTTGAGTGTTTCACTAATAAATTTCTAAGTAATAATTTGACGAGCCTCTTCAAGCTCACAAGTACATATTTTTCAAGATTCTTCAACTTTTCAACTAGTAATATTCAACAAGCTTCTACAAGCTCTCAACAAAGGAAAGTAGAGTTTGCTTAATATGAGCTTCAATGAATGTTGATCTCTCTCTTGATAGAGTGTTTTCACTTTTTAAAACTCAAAAGGTATAAGTGTAACTTTTTAAGAGCTAGTATTGATGCTACTGATGTACTTCTGAAATCTGATGTATTATCAAATGCAGTAGCTTTTCCTTAAATAGAAATTCCTTTCAACTAGTGGTTGCTTCAATTTTATCATCGACTAATTGACTGAATCATCTTTGATTATGTTAAAACATTTTTCTCACTATCTTTGACAAAACCTTCAAGTATCTGGTTGTTTGAATAATCCTTTAATTATGTCTTCAACTATCGAATTGATTGAATAGTAGGATCCTTTGTCTGTACACGATAGGAGGTTATCCATTCCAGATTTGTCGGAATTGTTTCTTACTATCAAAATGAGTTTTTTAGATTGATCCATGTAAAATAGGAAAATGTTTTTTTTATTTGAACAAATAACTAAGTTATATAACCTCTTCTATATTGTTATCTTTGATGATAAATAAGATAATCTAATAAATTTGAATTTTAAAACGTAACTAAATATTATGGATTGTTATCATCAAAATCATTAGTTTAAAAGCCTTGAACTAACTGGATGGATTACTAATATTTATGGATCATATATAATTAATGTCTTTAACTTAAAATCAAATTGTGGCTCTATAAATCATCTTGTGTTTAATTAAAATATATTATTTTTCATAGCATTCTATAACTATTTCCCGACGACTCTTGTCGAGCCATTTAGCCATACTTAGAACATTTAACAGCATATCGATGCACGTTAAAAGAATCGAACGAATTACCATGGCACAAATGCTTCACAATATCTACAATTAGGAAAATACATTTTACAAAAAGATTATTTTAGTAATTCGAAATTCTGATCAAAGTTCGGAAAAGAGTAACCTTGCTCGTGGCGCAAAAATTACAAGGAAAATAAACCTTTGACCTTTATTGGATACAAAAACAAAAACCAAAAAAGAAATAACACAAGGAAAGTGAACTTTATTATCTGTATATTTGATCAAAGCCATATTAACAAACTCGGACTGCGTAACCACTCCAACGACATACATCGATCGTCCCGTAACCATAAGCTTGTTATTTATGCCATGTCGCTTATAATTTACATAATGGAACAAGCATTTGGGTTCTCATCACTAAACATAGCGGTGTAATGATCATCCATGGTGGTCTCAGTGACGGTGGCGGTGACCGGAATAGCTCTGACGTGGTTGGGAGGTGCTTTCTTGTCATAAGACTGAGCGACATAAGGGTGTGCAACTAATGTGTAGGGTACGTAAGGCCACATCTCCACCTTCTTCTTCGTTGACTGAGCTGCTTTCAACACTTTCTTTGGCTCTACATACCCAGTTACAGTGGCCTTTTGTTGCTTCCAGTCTACGTCCACTGTTTTAGCCCCTAAAAACAAAGACCACAGGAGTACGTCTTAAAGCATGTAGAGGACGTACAGACTTGTTGTATAGAAGAAAGAGAAGGCGATTGGTTAATAATTAAATACCTTTAACTCCGGACAGGACGTTCTTGACCTTACGTTCACAGCCCTCGCAGTCCATTCTGACTTTGAGTG
>JAOQMM010000002.1:4123964-4138716 GCA_027563515.1 Erythroxylum platyclados
GTTCTGTTCAAAGGATGAAAGGTGAAACACAAGCTTGGATAATGAAAGTGTTTCTGACACTGGACTCCTGACATTGGAATAAAGCTGAACTCTGGGTAGAGGCTGCCTGCAACCATCCATTAGTAAGAGATACTAGAGTGTGATATTATAGGCGTAAAGTAACCAAGTTTAATTCACATGCAGCTTCTACATTGATCTGCTGATGAACAATTTTCAAGTGCCAAATGTTTCTGGAGGTAAGTCATTGATACCCTTAAAAAAATCTTAAAGATGGCCTTAGAGCAGGTGAAAGGGAAAGCCAATTTAGCTCGATTTAGAGGCTGTTTGCTTTTCTGTTTTTGTGTGTGTGGCTCAAATGTAGTAGTACAATTCCACAGGTAAGCTGTTTTATATTGAAGGAGTCTTAGTTAATAAGGGCAACTTTTGGCTAGCCTACTGCAATACAAATGTGGTAAGTCAACAGCATCTATATGACATTGAAAGCTACAAGAATTCGGAAACAAATCACAGTAGCTCCTCCTTAGTTTGCCTGGTACATTTATCTTCTCGTCTCTCCATCAATTTCCCAAGAATGAGGTGCAGTAGAAATGCTTGATTTCCATCGGGGAAGAAAATGCATGTAGATATCAAAGAATTGATGATGACAGCTGAAACCAACCGATTGGGATTGTTTTCTAGAAACGGTTATGGAAGTGCCATGCAAAACATCTTAACAGGGTTGTATAATTTAAATGTTAGTTAGTGTAAATCTTCATTTTGACTAAGCCTACCCTCCCGAATTCTTTAATCTTGATTTGGGATAGCTTAGGTTTAGTTTATTCTTAAATGTTAGTTTTACAACACTAGAACTCTAGGGCCGGCATTTGGGGAATCTGTCTTCTACTTAGGCTACTGGTCTTCTATTAATCCATATTCATATCCCCGTAAAAGAAATTTTAGCAGCAACAATCGTTATTAGTAACTAGTTCTGCCGTTGCAAGAAAAGAAAGTTATAACCGCAACGAAACCATCTCAGGCCTATACTGGTTACTAAATGTTTCCTAATGAAAATTATGAAGTGCTGTCATAACTTATTAGCTCTTTTCAGTTAGATTCAGGTAAAGAGAAGGAAACTACCGCAATTTGAAAAGTTCCTCATTTGGTAGTTCCTCTCTTGCAAGCGAATCCATACCATTTGTCATTTTACATCTTATCAGCAAGTCAAAAGAATAAGGCGTTTTGCTTTTGGATATTGCCATCTGGGTATTCAGAAAGATACTTCTTTCGTTGAAAGAGCATTTCTTTTCATCAAAATTCGTTGAAAAGGTTGTCCCTTCATTTGGGGAAGTGACACTATGGATGATTTAGGCAGAGAGACACTAGTGTAACTCACTTCGTCTTCGCTCATATAGGTACGAAATTTAACACAATCTTGTGTCAGGCCATGTCTTTCTTTGAAAAATCCTTTGTCACACCAATTCGTTTATGCTATAGGATGTCTTCACCTCTATAGTTCATAGAAGAACAAGTCTTGACAAACGGTCGTATGCACCCAAAGACTTACGTTCATCTCTTCCTAAAACTTTAAGATTATATGTCCGTGTATATAAGTCACACAATACGGTCTCCACCTTAGCAAATATATTCTTAAAATGTTCATTGTAGTCTCAACTATCATTTTAAGATATTAATTAACCCCAGTTAACTTCTCTCAGATAATCAACGTTGTCAACATGTTAGTTGCATTCTTTGAATTGTGAACCTTTCCAACAATGACCAAAATCAATGTTACAATTTATAATTGTATTATCTACAATTGAAGTAGAGTACATGGTAGTGATTTAGACTACTAAATAGACATTATGACTTGTATGACTAGTAAAAAAAGTGATCATTAATCAAGGTGGACTTTAAACATTCTATAATAGTCAAATTGCAATTTATTTGACAAAAAATCAAGTGTATCAAGCAATGACTAAGCAAATAGATATGAAATTTGACAAGATCAATAAGTTAATTGCATTTGGATGGATCTTGTTGGAAAAGGTTCGCAATTCATATCTATTTGCTTAGTCATTGCTTGATACACTTGGTTTTTTGTCAAATAAATTGCACTTTGACTATTATAGAATGTTTAAAGTCCACATTGATTAATGATCACTTTTTTTTACTAGTCATGTAAGTCATAATATCCCTTTAGTAGTCTAAATCACTACCATGTACTCTACTTCAATTGCAAATAATACAATTATAAATTGTAACATTGATTTTCAACAATTAAGTCCTCCTGAAGAGTAAAGGCATACACTATAGTAGACCTAATGTTATCTAAATTTCTTACATAGCCTGAATAAATATATCACACAATCAAAGGATTACCCTACTAACTGTAAAATACAATATCATGGATTGTTGTACATCTCAAGTACCTAAATATCTACTTAGCTATTTCTCAATGTTATCTCTTAAGTTTGGACATGTATTTGTTAATATGATCAACATCGTGAGCCAAATTTAGCCTAGGAAAAATTATTACATGCAATAAATATCCAACAACGCTAGCATATAGTACCTTAGACATATCATTAAAATATGCCTATTTTTGGACATTGATTTAGGAAAAGCATAAAGTGATCTATTAGTAGAGTGCTTAGGTTTTAGCTTTGCTTATCTAAATATGTCCTACACCTTCTCAATAATATTAAGATAACCAAAATTTTTTAGAGCTCTTATCCCTTTAAATCTCCATTCCTACTATTTTCTTGATAGCACCTAAATTCTTCATCTCAAAATGATTTTTTGATAAGGTAATTAATTCGTCCACATCATGCATACTCTTTGCAGCAATCAATATATCATCCAAATGTTGTGGCATAAAAATATATGAACCATTATTAGCACTCCTAACTTAAACACTGCAGTCATACTCACATCTCCTATACTCATTTGAATCATTAAGAGTTAAATATTTTGTACCATTGCCTTGGAAACTACTTCAACCTATAAAGCAATTTTTTAATTTACACAACAAATGCTTCTTTTCTGATTGATTAAACTCTTTAGGTATTTTGTGTAAATTTTCTCCTTAAGTCACCATTAAAAAAGTTCTATTTATATCCACCTGCTCTGAATGTATATCCAAAGTGGCTATTAACACCATCAAAATCCTGATGGAAGTACAATGAATCACCAGATAGAAAATTTCATCATAATCAATCCCTTTCTATCTTGCATATATTTTTCGCTCACTGAAATGACCTAACAATATGTGTCATAATGGAGTATTGTCATTATCTAACTTGATTTCACTAACTTCTCCAGCTATAATTGTGCTTTCTACTAATCTATACATATTTTCTGTTAGTCTTAGCCCTTTCATCACATTTATCACACTCCTTACCACCTTAATGCTATCTTTATCGATTTTATATCTATAATTATTTGCATGCACGGTGCTTAAAGAGATCAAGTTTTTCCTTAAATTTAATACATATCAATCATCACACAACATCCTAACAACATCATTAAACATCTTAATCCTTATATGTCCTACTTTGATGATTTTACAAACTTAATCATTCACCAATCAAATAGTTTCAAAGTTGCCTAACATGAAATAGACCAATCTTTATTCGATGTCATATGATGTGAGCATCCTTTATCCAAAGTCCACAAGTCTTATAATTGACTGGTTAAAACATAAAGCATGTCTTTATTGCAGTCTAACTCATATTCTTCACAATATTAGTATATACTCTACTTCTTGTTTGGATAGTCTCTCCTGATATATCCAGTTTGATCATACTTATAACTCCATAATGCATTTCTATCCTTGAATTTAGGTTTAGAATTCCTCTTGGATGAGCCATCATTATTATGTTTCCTTTTTTGATCTTAGTTTCCCTTAAAAGTTGAGAGCTTTCACCAGTATTTTATCACTATTAATTATGAGCTAAATATGTAGTAGTTATGTCTTGTACATCAGGTGTTTCCTTACACAATGTGAGGATGGTCACCAAATGATCATAAGATAGGTATAAAGAGCAAGCCAGAATCATTACTTTTTCTGTCCACAATATTCACCTTAAATTTGAATAGGTTGTTGACTTTTTAATTGAACATATTGATATGTTGTTTCAGATATGTCTCCCCTACACCTTCAACTTGTATTGTCTCTCACCAATTAACAACTTGATTATGAGGTACTTTTATATTTACCGTCTTCAACTTCTTCCATATCTCTATAGGAGATGCAATCTCCATGATATGGTACATGACCTTGTCTGTCAGATAAAATGTATGATTCCAACTATTCATGCCTATAACTCTTTCTACTTGAGCTTATCTATGTTTTCCAATTTATTCTCCCATAGAGCTTTTAGCATGCCTTGTTGAGCTAATAAACCCTTCACTCTTAGTTGGCATAATCCAAAATTCTCAATTTCATTGAACTTTTTCACTTCAAACTTTGCAATTGAAGTTATTATTGCCTCAAATATGCTCTAATACCTCTTGTTAAGTAATAGTATGCAATAAGAATATAATTTTAGTGGAACTATTGCTTCTGGTTGATGAATAGAATAGGCCTCATTTTGGTTTTGGATAAATGATTGGGTTGGGATCTTCAATTCTACTCTCATCTACTTCTAGAAGTGGACATGCTAAGCAATAGTAGTGCATTGGCTTCATAATAATTTTGTAAAGCTTCTACATAATTTCCTTTTAACTGAGCAGACATCCGTTATGATTCAAAAAATCTCTAATAGTTCTAACATTATTCGTTGGAACATTTACTTTTATATATACTTCTTTTGGTTAGATCTATATCATACTCTATTCTCATGAAATGATACACACTAGCTAAGAGCCCGCCCGGTCCTATATTACAGCACATTAGGAATGCAAATAAATATAACCATATACATATATAAACAAACAAACACGCACATAAAAAGACTTTTAAAGAGGTTCAATTAATTGGGTATGCCTACCTCCTTAAGAGTTAAGAGCAACTAATTCCACTATTAAATAATGATAATAATAGTTACATTAAACTAAGTTTATAACAACATATGATTATGTAAACTCTAACTAGTACAATTCTACTCAAATAATACCTACCAAATTCAATTTAACTTAAATATGAATCTAATGAATCATAAACTTCTTCCAAAGTTCAAAATTTATTAAAAACATTTTTTTCAAATAAGGTTAGCATACATGAACTATGCACAACAAGAAGTGGCAATTTAGGTGAGCTTAAATTAAGGTTAGCAGATGGCATGGACATGGGGCCATCAAAGTATAGTGCGACAACCAAGTGGCCGATACTCTAGCTTCCTTAGCTCTGAATGTCCCACTCGGCTACCACATTCTTACCAAGCCTCCAGAAAGCTTGTCTAATGTTTTATTTCAGAACGTTGTAGGAGTGGCCTGGCCACGTGCTGTATTTACTTCTTAATTGGATTTTTTGCCACCCCTTTTTTAATCAAAAAATATATATATATAACGCGGCAACCAATATGGGAACTCTAAAAGAGAACATCATATTCATCGAAAACTTCCTCCATTTCTTTTAGGAGCTCGCTTCTTTCTTCTTTTTTTTTTTTCTAATGAAGATTGCAAATTAAAATTTTAAATGATCTTTTTAGGATATAAGACAAAGCAAAAAGTGAGAAGAAAAAAAAACCATGGTCAGATCGCTCGCTTTGATGATTGAGGAACAATTGTCATCCAAAAGCTCTTGCAGGTAGACATAAAGGAAGTGCAATTATGATATTCAATTAATAGCAATCAGTGAGGCTAAGCTTCAAAAGAATTTAATAAGATTACTCCTTTTATAATTTGAGTTATAGAAATAACCGAGCGTAAAAAATAATAGTCTTATAAGTTATCGAATTTATTTAGAACTCATGTGAGGAATATTAAATTTACAACAAATTATTGCATAAACACAAAAAGACATAGATTTTGAATTTTTTTCTTTTATTTTTTATTTACAGCAAACCGACATATTACATAAATAAAATTAATAAATGCCAACATGTCTTCTGTTTCTTTTTTTTCATATAACGAAAATTTGATAAAAAGAATTCTTCTTTTTCTTTTTCCTCTCTTGTTTTATTTTTAATTTTCTCTTCTCTTCCCTCTCGCACTTCACAGTACACACATTAAAATAAATATAAAAAATGAAAGAAAATAAGTCACATAAGACAGCTAGCAGTGCACTGTTCGCAATTTTCTTCTTTCGTCTTCTTCGTGGCGAGCTAATTTTTAGTACAATTTTCTTTCAGCTGCAAATCACAATCCACCGAGGAAACTTTAGCCGGACGACTCTTCGTCGATGTCCAGAAGAAACACCCACTAGATTTGTTCCTTTGCTCTCCATTGCCACCCAGACCAGCACTCTCTTTTCGCTCGGTCCCCATCGCCATACTCTTCTGCATCTTCTCTTTGTGTATCTTTCGCATCACATATGCTTCCGCGAGACTAGCCCCTCCAAACCCGCTTGCCATAGTCAAAAAGTTAGTGGATCAGAACCAAGAGAGACACTATAGGATTGGAATGCGTAGTTAGTACTCCAATCGAGAACAAGGATTGCAAAAGAAGAGTTGATGAGGAAAAGCACTAGGAGTTGCATCATTTATATAGGCTTGTGTGAAAAGTACGTATGTAAATGCTGACCTGGTTCGGGCGGCGTTTGCTTGGCGATCAAGCAGCACAGTGAATTGGGTGGGCCAAATTATTTCTGGTCAATTCTTGATCGCTGCTCTATTCCAAAAGCTAATTCGTTGGTGTGTAATTTCTTTAGTAATTTTGAGGGTGGGTTACGTAAGCAAATGTGGGTAAAGAATGTCTGTTTTCAACGTTGGCGGGCCAGGTTACGTAAGCAAGGAGGTGGAACGTGATTGTAGTGGTAGGAAGCGAAGTTGCCCAGACATGCGATTGTGGACCACTTTCAAAGTTTCTTGAGGGCCAAGACTGAGGGATGTGACTTGGTGTCAATGGAAGCGAATTTGCGAGGAACCTATGCTATTGAATTGACAAGGGAAAGTATATGTGCAACTTCAGATATTAGTTATGGCTTGGACGGTCAAGAATAGTAGAAGAGGAAAAGGTCAGGAATATAGGAAATGGGGTAAGGGGTCCAAGAAGACTGGAATAGTAAAACTATTTGTGTATCTGTAGATTCTAACGACCCTTTTGTCATGGGCTTGTTATAGGGGTGGCAACGGTCTAATATGATAAGCCTCGAGGCTAAGTTCATGAAAATATTTGGGTCCAAGTCAAGTACAAAGCCTATCAATCATATTTTATACGCAAATTTTGGGTCTGAATTATAATTAATCGAATATTAAAAAATTAAATTTAAATTCAAGCTTCTTAGATTAGATTAAATTAAATTTATTAATTAAGCAGAATTTTTCATCTGCCCCTTAAAATATGTAGAATCAAATTATGTATTTCCATCCTAAAATATTCTTAAAACTTATTCGATAGTTTTTAAAATGATTACTTTTTAGGAATTTAACCTAAACACTTCCTATTTAACCTTTTTTTAATATTGTATTTTTTATTTTTTATTTTTCATGTGGATCATTCGGAAATAACCTCTCTACTAATTAGAAGTAAGACTACATACCCTAAATCTTCCCAAATCTCACATATCAGCGAAATTTTTACTGGTTTTGTTTATTAGATTATTGTTGTTATAGCACATTATTTAACTCAAAAACATTGTTTTACAAAACTATCCCTATATTAAAAATAATTTCTATATTGTGGACATAATTTTAAATTATTCAATTAATGTTGGATTAATGGATAGATTATGTTCCTCCCCACTTCTTTTGGAAAAGTACCTTACCTTCTTCTTTATTACTTTTTCATATCAGTTTTAATTATAGAAAACAGATAGTTATTTCAGCTTCTTTTGGATTTTTATTTTCATACAACCTAATATTGATTTCAACTTTTAGAACATTCATTATTTTTTTTATTTTTTCAATACTCATTATGTTTTGTAAATAGTAGAAGTCAAACACTACAGTAATACTTTAATAATAGCTTATAAGTGGAAGAACCTTTTCATAAATGTGTATTAGAAGTATGAAGAAATTGAATTGAAAATATCCAGCTTCTTTCAAATGGAATTTATTGTAGAATTTAAAGATTTTTTGTTTCCAAATATATTTTAAATTAAATATATCATGACTATAATCATTGTGGACGTGCAATTGCAGGAGGAGATAAAGTTAACAACGAACCTAATAAAAATCGAACTCTTTAAAATTTGGATTTAAATTTGAACTGAAATTTAAATTCAGTCTAATTTATATTTAACCTATTAATTTTGGGTCGAATCAAATTTAACTAACTATAATTTAGTCTATTAATTTTTGGTTGGATTAAACTGATTTTATTACAATTAATTGAATTAAAAAATAATCAAATTTGATCTCAATTAAAATAGATTCGTTAGTTAATTTATTTAGATTAAAAAAATATCAAATTTGATGCTAATCAAAACAGGTTTATAGTTTAATTTCGGATCAGGTTAAACTTTTTTTAAAAATCTTTAGTGGAGGGAGCTTAATAAGTATTCATATATATTAATGATTTTTCCATCTACATGTATGCAAGCCTTGTCGCTTGGAATGGAAGACGATATGTAACTCAAATAAAAGGGAATAGTAGTAGAGTGCGAGCATCTTGGATGGAATCTTGCTGTTGCACGTAGTTGTAATTGCACTGACGTTAAGAAGGAGAAGATGAAGAAATAGGAAGCCTGTCATACATTTCCAGGCTCATCTATTTATACTAATACATCATCAACACTAGAGTGAACTGGAAGTGACATCAAGTTAAGCACTCCAATTTATTTATAGAAGGGTATTCTATACCTTCGGCTCATATATATTTCCTTAATCCTTTAAGCTAGCTTTTCCTTCTGCTTTTGCATCACCATCCCTCGAAATAGCTGCTTTTACAGGATGAACTTTATGGGACATCTGTGAGACACAACCATCAGTTTGCTGCTTCAATTCAACCCCCTCTATCTTGGCTTTTTCTTCTTCCATTTTCTTCAGTTTCTCCTTTTGTTGCTTCTTCAACACCTGCACTTCAGCCAAGCTATATGCAGGAGTTGACATGGCTTCAAATTTGTTTATCGAACTTGTCTCAAGTACTATAGGTTTGGGTACTAGGCAAGTTTGCACTGCTATGGAGTACGAGGGCTTGAATATGGTCCATTTTATAGCCATGCAGTGACTAGTGGAAAGCAATCTACCCTTACTTGGATGGCAACATTTTTGGAATATCTTTTCATAATTTTATAAAACTTATAATATAATTTTATATTTTTAATATTAGTAAACCTGCAGATATAATCTTTGAAATATGAATTAAATAATATATTTTATTATTTTATTATATAATTTATATTTTAAAAACCTATAATAGAATTTTAGGAATACCATAACCTACTTAACAATACTCCGCCAATCACAGAAAAAAAGAAAAAATGATAAGTTACATTAATAAACCAGATTGAAATGAAAGGTTGTTATCTTATAATTATTTAATGAGCATCAAAATCTTATTAAGACGAAAGGAATAGTAAGTAAAACGTGGGCTTTTCTTTGAACTAAAGTGAGGAGGAGGTGGATTATTCCAAACTATCCATACAAGTAAAGAAAAAGAAGGAAAACAAGGGTTGCCTAGACAGGAAAGAAACAGGGGAATTTGGTGGGAAGTGGTGTAGTATCGTTTCGGGGAAGGTCATATTATATAGTTGGCTTGGTGACCACGCAAATTGAAAACATCCCCACTTATATTCTTACTGGCATGCACACGATGAGATGCACATTTCCAATCGATATCTTGAAGTACTTATCATCATTTGAGATATTTCTTCAGCCTCATTGATGCTTCCAATATACACTCTCTGCGCCCAAACCCACTTATCCTGATGTAACCTTCACCACCAGGACCAAATCCTCTACCTGGTACAGTTACTATATGAGCTCTCTCAAGTATTTGGTTGAATACATCACAAGAACTCGACCCTGGAAAGTGTACCCATATGTAGGGCGCATTCTTGCCACCATAAACTTGTAATTCAAGTGATTCAAGTGCATCGACCAGCACTTTGGTATTCTTCTTGTAGTAGTCAACCACATTGTTCAAAGCCTAGTAAAAAGTATTGAAAGGATCTATTAATTAATCTTCACTAAAAGAAGCTTTTGTTGATAACTATATATTATAATAGCAGCTGTTACCTGAAAACCTTGCTCAGAAAGACAGGCCAAACCTCCAGCCTGAGAAATACTTGATGCCCCATTGAAACAGGTACACACAATGCGATTAAAATCTTTTATCAGAGGAAATCCGTTGGAGTACAACAGCTCTTCAGGGACCACCGTCCAGCCTAAACGAACTCCAGTGAATCCAGCAAATTTGGAAAATGAACTTATTTCAATGGCAACCTACAGATACCAAATTCAAAACTCCAAATTATTTTCACGCACAATATTTAATTATCCGAACTTAAATAATAACGATCAGTCGAAAGACCTCTTTGGCTCCAGGAATTTCAAAGATTGTTTTGGGGCTATCATCTGTTATGTAGGCAGCATATGCAGAATCGAAAACTATAAGGGACCTATTTTCCCTGGCAAAATCTACCAGTTGCTTCAAATGTTGTCGGGAAGCCGCATGACCTGTAGGATTATTTGGAGAGCAAAAGAAGATGATATCTGTTCTTGGAGTATTAGATAAGTCAGGAAAAAACTTGTTCTCTGGACCACAGTTCATGTACACAATGTTCTCATACTTCCCAGTCTCCTTTACAATCTTGCCAGATTGCCCAACAATGACACTGGAATCTATGTAAGCCTGTCCAAATTAGAATATGACAATTATCCAAGTGCATCTCAAAAATATTAATTTATTACTAATTAATTAGAAACATGATTTGATTCGTTAATGGCTAAATCGTAACATTACCGGAAAGGTCGGGTCCTGCACCGCCACTGTCGCATTAGACCCCATCAGCATCTGCCATTTATAGATAGGTCCTCAGGTTTTAGCACTTATAAATAAAGTTTAAAATAATTTTTTATTTGACAATAATAATTACCAGAACTTACAAATTACTGCAATTAATTCTTTATAACTTTACCTGAAAGCGAGAAATATCACACTGTGCCCCATCTGATACGAAAATTTCTTCTCCTTTTATACCCACACCTCTGTAAAATTTCTCTGCTATGGCAATTCTTAGTTCCTGTTAATTAAAATCCTTATGGTTTGATTTTTTGCCTTTGCGCTCCTCATTTTTATGAAAGTAATACACTGAAATCAAGGACCCAAAGAGTCTCGACATGCATACCATGTTTCCTTGCTCAGCTCCGTACCCTTTATAACCTTGAGTAGTCGACAAAGCATAACAATGCTGCAAAATAATTGCGTAACAGATAAACGTCAGGATCTAAAATTTGATCTTGGTATAGGATTACAAAGAACCGTTTCAAGTAATATGAATTTAATTACTCATTTTGAATGTGGTTTGGTACCTTAAAAATAATTGAACTATTTAATATTATTATTAGTTACTATAGCATAGAATTGACTGTTATAAATAAGAAAATAATTTCAATATTTGGAATTTAACCGAAAAAAAAACAATATAAATATTTATGAGGCATTTCTTTTATTTCTGGCTGTCATATTTTTGTTCGGAGTTATTTAAACACGCATTACAGGTTAAGGGGAGACTTGAATCATTTGATTCTATTTTTATTTTTCTTTTATAATTTTTATTTCTATTTCTTAATTTTAGTTTCTATTATTTTTCAAATAAAATAAAATATGTTTAATTATTAATGGCTTGTTATTATTATTAATATAAGGACACTTTTATTAATTATAATATCTAAAAATTAAAATATAATTTAAATTTAAATTCTTGCATAATATTTATCATAATATAAATAAAATATTATATTTTATTAAAATAAATACAAATAAGTAAAAAGTTTGTAAATTTTTATTTATAAGCTAATATTTATTTTAATATGTATTCTAATTATGAAAACCAAAGTTGTTATTTATAATTAAATATTTTATACTTAATAATTATTTCATAAATAAATATTTTAAGTATATAAGATTCAAGTATTTTAAATTAAGAATAAATTTATTAAATAATTATAAACTTTAGAAATAATTTTATCTAATTTTAAATTTTGGATTAATTATAAAAATTCAAAATAAATCTAATAAATTTATTATATTAATCATAATTATTGTTAATAATTAAGATTTAATAACTAAATAATATATTTTATTTGATTACGGAAAAAATAAAAAATAAAAATAAAAAATTAATTTTCTAAGCTATGAAAATTAGAAAAAATCAAAACTAAAACTGAGGAAAGTATAGAGATCCGAAGTCTTCTTTCGTAAGCTTATAAAAGACTAATTAATTAGCACTAATATAAGATGCATGTTTTAGTTTTAATGATATAATGGACATCAGGCATCAGCAGGTAGTAACCTCAGCCATAGCCGATGTTATGATCTCGGGTATAGGATGAGTGGTGTCACCTACACCAAGTCTTATCAACTGTGCTTTGGGATTCTTTTGAATGTGTTCTGCCTCCCGATTGAATATCTATATCAAGAATCGTTATATGTAAGTCGACGAGAAGCAAATGAAATAGTTAATTTGAAAACAGCAGAACCTGAATAATAGAAGTCAACGTGAAGGAAGCACAGTTCAATCGCCAAGTGCAAATAATAGCTCTCATCAACTGCTTTTCAATGGAAGAATGGATATACAATTACCTCAGGAAACAAATAATCATTTGGAAGGTTCTCCATGTTCGCATTGCGTGAGACAAGCATGCACTGACCTGTGATCATACATTTGCAGTATATGTCTGTGAGATCTCCATATAATGAGACTGTCATATTTAAAAAGTTCAGATGAACTTACCTGCTCTCTTCCGTTTTGTTCCCTGCAGTAGTGATGGTAGAACTGCATTAGACACGCAAGTGCACGAGAACGACATCACGTTGCAGTAATGCAAATTGCTTCTAGGAATAGCTATATATTCTCAGTGATATTTAGCTAAACTGTGAAAGATATGTGGTAATATGCTTCAGGTGAAACACTAGTGGCTCTATATATACACACACACCAGGATGTATAAGCTGGGACGCAATCAATGAAAGGGCCTCCCTTGGAAGATTATGAAGATTGAAAATGCGCAGAAGCTGCACTAGATACGCAAGGGCACGAATACGACGTTGCAGTAATATACGTATATGTAAATTGCTTCTTCGAGTAGCTATATATATTCAACCACCTTTTTCCTAAAATACGAAACATATGTGGTAATATATATGCTTCAGGTGAAACAATAAATACATTAAAAAAAACCACGAATATTCCTTATCTCAAATACATTTTTCATAAACCTCACTAACATAACATCCTCTTCCCCTTTCTCTGAACGCTGGGTTTTTTGAAAGTCTCATACCGAATCAATTTATTATGTCTCAAGAAACTACTAGCCAACTCCTTACAAATTGTTGTTTTCATTTAGCCCTGGTGCGACTCAGATGTGAAGACTATTTCAGCAAATCATAAAGCTTGAAGCAACCATGTTGGTTGGATAGACATGAACCAGCAATTGACTTTTAAGTATAGCATGGAAATGAAAGGACCACTGCGTCCCCTGGAAGATTACGAAGAGTGGGAGGATGAACCACGTGGATGATAACAGAAATTTCCTAGATGGTGGAACTCGCTGAATGTGGGTGGAAATCAGGTGGCTGTGAACGCCGGTGAATATAATTACTAGTTTTCTGCTTAAGACTTAATTAAACTATTGCTGCAGTCACAATATGGCATGCTTTTCATATTTCAGTTAGCAATAATTGGTGCAATAAGTCAAAGGGAGAATCTCCACGACTTTGAATGGCAGCCATAGTCTCCCTAAAATAATACAGAGATGTACGTGGAATTATACTTTCCATTGCACCTATAATATTCTTAATTTGGATACTTCATGTATACGAACACAATAAACTTAAAATTGAGAAGTATAAATAAAAGAGACTTAAATAAGATATAAAACTCATACAGATATATAAGATCAAGAGTTGCATGCATCATAACTTTGTATGCAATAAGCTCATTCATTTTTCTGTAGCAATATTTATGGTTATAAGTATTAAGAAATCTATACAATATTGCACTTATCTTAGTTGCTACACTATCGACGTACCTTTCTAAATTCAAACCCTAAAACTCCACAAACCATTTAACTGCCTGGTGAAATACAACGATTCATAATCACCAAGAGATGCGATTAGTGTGTTTAATTAATTAATTATCACACACGTTTAGTTATATTAAATTACGCTACATATTTTATGGATGACTATAGTCTACAAGTTCCATGGATATCCATAATTTCTTCGAAAATTCTTTGTCACATTCATGTCACTAAGTCACTTCCCTCTACATGAAGTTGGAAAATTTTGAAAGCAGTTTGGAAGAAGCGTCCGCATTAGAAGAAGGAGCCTAGAATTAGGTTGCTTTTCTAGGTTATGAAGATAAACAAGGATATGAATATATGTATTATGTTAGATGTTGACTGAACACATGCAAAGCATAGGTTAGCTAGGGGGGTGATTGCTACTTTCTTCATCACTCATGCACAAAGAGCATCTGTTTGGGATATTAAAAACCTCATTTTAT
>JAOQMM010000002.1:4145196-4155912 GCA_027563515.1 Erythroxylum platyclados
AAATTCTAAATTCTTATAAGAATATTCAACGAAATACTAACATATATAATATTCATACCCTTATAATTTTTTTAAGTCATGTCCTCATAAGTCATTTTACATATAAACAGCTAATAATAAACAACTAATTTTACCAAACATCTCTAACAAACAGCTAATGCAATCCGCTGGTCAAATCAGCTGATATAATCAACTATCAGCTAACAGCTAACAGCTAATGCAATCAGTTGATTGCCAAACAGGGTCATAGTCAAACAGCTAATATCCGCCAACCAGCTGATTTTTGGCTGAAAAGCCATCATCCAAACAGGGCCTTAAATAGAACCAAAGGGAAGGAGGAAAATGATCCAAATTTCATCTACATTTTCTAGCTTTTCACAAAGTTTTCTTTTCCTCTCTTTAGTAGACATTATGGTAGCTTTTCTTCATTAAAAAGCTAGTTGTAGTTATGGCCATTATTGATTAATCTTCTTTATCTTGGTTGAAGGAAGTGGAAGCCTTTTAGAACTTTGAAGATTAGGAGACAGTTAGATCTTATTATTGAAGTGTTTTATTTATTCATATGTTGGATTGCTTTTTTGTGCTTTTATTTTATGATTATTTTTCATTTATTTCTTATGTACACAATTATTTTATTAATTGAAATGACCATTTGCTAGATTAACAATTGAATACGTAAAAGTTCAATTCTTTTAATCATTTGTAGAAATTAAAAGTTTTAATTTACTACGTCAGAGATTGTTCCTTTTAGAAGAAGTGTTTGACTAGATCAAATGCAACCGCAAATGTATTATCTTTCTTCAATAATTTTGCTTGTCATAAAACTATTGTTTCATTAAATTTTATATCGTATTTAAAATTACTAAATAATAAGAGCTAATTGAATTACATATTTTCGATTAGCTAATACTAAGGAAAGATAGATATTTAATATCACATTGAATATATGAATAATGAAATAATTATTTTTATACGATGATCAATCATAGTTCCAAAGGTGAAAGAAACCTTAAACTATCATTCATTTTATTGATAACTCTTATTCTAAATAATTCAATTTACTTTCATTATCACAAAATTCATACTATCACAACTCCCATTTTGTTAAATTTTTTTTTTGTACCGAGTGATAAATTATATTTCCTCGTGGGATGGACTCTACTTTCGTATATTATATTTGTTTTATTGGAGAAATTTAGGATTTAATTTGGGTTGCATACAACAACTCCACAAAAAGATTCAGTGACTTTTCAAACAAACTTCTTATGTTAATTTAAAGTTAGTATTTTACTTTTCAATTGATAAGTGTTATAAAAAAGTTTGAAAGTTGAAGCATCTTTCTCACATATGTTAATTTTATGCATTAGGTTGAATTTTATAGATTGAATTAAAATTTGAAGGATTATAAAGTTAAATTAATTAATTTAGTACTTGATGCAAGTAGCCAAATTCCTAACAAGTTGATAAACTTTGCAAGTGAATGAATAATGAAAAGTGATTAATTCGTTTAATATGTTAAATTCTTTTCTATAGTTGCCACTTATTTAAGTTTAGAGTGATAAAATTGACTTATTTGAGTATAAGAAAATATTTAAATGTGGGAGAATTCGATCAGTGTAACTTAAAGTAGTCATAATATGATTTTGAGAGTGTTTTGCTTAAAGTTTGATAGTGTTTATAAGATTTGATACTCAATGTAGCATTGTTTCACGCCTTGTTTTAGCTTCTAATAAAGAAGAAATGAATTTAAGTAAATTGGAGTCAAGTTGGCGAGGCTTTAGTATGATTTTAAAGAAAGAATTTGAAATATGGGTTCCAACATAGATCCATGTCCAATATGTATTGGATGTTAAGTAACAGATTTCCAGCATGAATTTGTATTAAAGATCTATTTTGGCAGTTATTTTTATGTTATTCAAGAATTTCCAGCTAGTGGAGCATTATGGATATCTGTGTTTGACTCGAGTTAGTTGTGTTGTTACTAGAATTCTAAGGTTTTATGATATAAAAAGATTAAGGGGACTATAAGTGAAATGAACATGATAGGAAACTGAACTAGATCATGTTGAGAAAAAGAAAGAGACAAAAAAAGACAAACTAAAGCATTTTAATATAGAAAGGAGCAATTTTGGAGTGGAAAAAGGGATTTTTATCAAAATTCATTTGAACAACTTTAAGATTTCAAAATTTATGAGAATGAGTTCTTTAATTTTAAATTCTTTCCTGAATGTTGTTGGCTTTTTTTTTTTAAATCTTAGTATGAACTAAATAAGATAGATTTAGATGATATGAATATTAGAACTATATACTTGGATTTATTGTTTCGTTTAATTTAAGACTAAGTTTCCTTGAGAATTAATCATAATCATTTAGTGTGTTTGAATGAAAATTTGCTCGCATTTTGATTTAGTTTCAAAATTTCATATATAAGAACTGAGAAATCATGTGTATGAATAGATTGTGACACGAATAATAAAAGTTGCTTGTTAATACATTCTTAAGGTTTTAGTTAGAAAGATATTTTGATCATTCAATGTAAGGGTAAGAGTTGTATATCTTGAGAAACAATATTGTTATAACTTTGAAATTTCTACTGTTCTAAAAATTTAGGATTAATAATCAAATTAAAATAATGTTAAGCATAAAAAGGTTTTAGAGAAATTTTACATCTAGATTGTATTCATCAATTAATTGCTTTATTTTGTTTATTCCTTTGGTTGTTACTTCATATTAATAATTTTGATTTAATTAATTATTATTTATAAGTTAATTATTTATTTTGTTAGATTAGGCAATAAAAAGAGAGTTATTATTAATACTTATAGTACTTGTGACAATGATACTAATATTAACCAGACTATAATATAAAAATGATGTATATACTTTTTTAATTAATTTTTAATATGGTTCAGATGTAAGCATCAGAATCTAAATTACTTTTTCATATAATTAATCTGCAACATAAATTCAAATAACTTTTTTATAGGATGTGATAAAAGTCTCCCTCTTATTAAAATTTGTGCAGACAAGGGGCATAAAATTCTAGTTGTAGATACTGTGAATCGTCCTTACAAAACTGGGTTTGGTAATGCACAATATGCGTAGCAGTATTACATTACCTAAGTATACAGAAAACAGGAGAAAGAAGGCACATGAAGAGTTAAGCTCCATTTGGTAAATGGCTTATTAGCCATCTTTTAGTTGATTGAAAGGCTTTAGTTGTTTGATTGTGTCAAACAACTGATGGATATATTTGGTAACCAGTCGATTGGGTTGGGAGATTGAACCCAATCAGATGGTTTTGAAAAAGCTCCCATAGAGGAGCGTTTTGCTCTTCAGCTGAAAATGTAATATACAAAAAGTTGATTGTACCCTTGGGTTATTGCTATTACTTAGATTTTTCTGCAACTAACGAAGCTATGTATGAACGAAGCCATCAACGAAACCATGCATGAACAAAGCTATGTTGTTACTTGTGCCCTTTAAATTTGTTCTGCAAAGCCATGCATGAATTTAGCTTGAATTATGCTACATTTATGCTACAGTAACATGTAGCATAGTAGTAGTAACATGTAGCATAATTCAAACTAAATTCATAATGACTATTGGTGCAGGCTTTAATCAAATTGGCTCTCCTTTCTATTTAAATGCTTATCCTTTCCTAGCCTACATGAGCAATCCTGAGAATATTAATACCAACTATGCTTTATTCCAGAAAACTCAGGGAATTTATGATGAAAAAATTGATTTGCACTATGATAACATGCTTGATGTTTAGATTGATGCAACCTATAATGCATTAGAAGATGCTGGATACAAAAAGATGGAAGTTATAGTTACAAAGACAAGTTGGGCTCCTCGTGAAGATGATAATGAAGCTGCAACAACATCTAAAAATGCGAGAACATATAATTATAACCTCTGCAAAGGCTTGCAAAGAAGAAAGGCACTCCTCTTAGGCTAAAATATGTGGTCAAGGCTTACATTTTTACACTATTCAATGAGAATTTGAAAGCTTAGGCCAACTTCTGAATTTAGTTTGAATTATGCTACAGTAACATGTGCATGTTATTGTAGCATCTTATGTTACTGTAGCATAACTGAAACTAAATTATGCTACAGTAATATGCACATGTTACTATATTACTGTAGCATAATTCAAACTAAATTCATAATTCATCAGAGAACTCAGGAGGTATAAATTCATCCAAAAGGTTATACAGCAACCATTCTTCTCAACTCATGTGCTTAACAAGCTTAGAAAAGCTCCAAGCTTAACTCTCCATTCCTCCAAAGTATTTAGTTCACAATTTGCATGTTATGCAAGTTATTTATGGAGAATAAGAACTTCTACAATCCACTGTAGAAAAATGTGGAGGAATTCTAACATTTAATGCGTCCAAGACACTTTTCAATGTAGATATAATGAAGGAACAGTGAAGCTACCAAGGAATAGATTCTCTACAGCTACAAATATGGGTTTTCTGGATTTGCTGCAGTCTTGACTAAGTCTTAAGCCAAGTATATTGCAGGTGTCATTAATGTTGGGGAACTATGAACTCCGCTTGTTTAGCATAATATATTACTTGTAGAAAGTTGCATTCATTTCTCTGTTTATCGGTGTGTTCCTGCAGACTATAGTTAGAACTTAAATTTACTCTTTGTATTTACTGCTTGTTACTTTGAAAAGCTTTTACATTTAACTCCATTTATCACTCACAACTGCTCCACTGTCTCTTTTTCACCTTTAAAATGGAAAAGTTCAACATAATGTTACACAGAGAGTAGAACGTTACAACACACTAATACTCAAAACTCTCCCTAAATTTCATGATACGCAGAGTAAAGAACTGTACGACGGTGCATCATCAAATTCCGACCAATGACATCTTCTCTAGTAAGTTTATCCCCTCCCTTCCCCCCTTCTCACCTGTATATTTTTGTTGTGTTTAAAGGAATTAAAATGATTACAATACATCCCCTTCTCTGCCACTTGTTAGTCACCATCGTTAGTTGTTCCCCTTCTATGTCGCCCATCGTTCTCCTTCTTCTTTGCCTACTAGAGGTTTTCATTAGGTAGCGTGGCTTATCTTATTTGGTATGTTGTAGAAATAGAATGAATGAAGAGGGACAGATTGATGTAAGCTAGAGGATTGTGATTCTACTAATGGCTATAGGAGATTGAAAGAAGAAATAAAAAGCAAAGAAGGAAAAAGTGCTTATGTACTGAGTTTTAATAGTTTTATAATGTATTGTTCATTGTAATCACAACCATTGTGCACTGTGCATTATGCACTATGCATAGTAAACATGCATTGACATTTGGATTGGGTGTTCACCTAGTGATTAGAATAATAAATATTTAATTTTTGGTATAAAATTTCGTGTTGCTTCTCATATTATGTTAAGGGGTTCAAAAGATTTTATAAAAATTCAATTAAAGAAGTAATCTTATTAGAAACATATACTTGACTATAGACAAAGGATACTCGCTCTTATCTCACGTTCCTTATTGCTTCCAACCAGAAGGGTCGATAAAGGCAGGTTGGATAATTAGAAACTATTATAAGGGACATGATGAGTACTTAAAACTTTCATGCATTCAAGTTAGTAAAACTAACTAACTAGTGAAACCAATTGCAAGTTGATTAACTAGTATATAATCTTCTCTCATCTTGTATGATTAGATGGCAACATCCCAAAAGGGAAAAAAAAAAGAAAAAATCAAGGGGGAATGATATAGGCAAGGTTCGTTGGCCAAAAGAAACACTTTTTATCTTTTGTGACATTTATAGTCAATATATTCAAAGAAGTATGGAAAAGCGTGGTGGAGTTATTTATCAAAGGTTACTATGAAAGAAGGTGGAGGAAGAGTTTCACAAAGCGACCAACTTACTATGGGATAAAAATAAACTTAAAAATAAGTTTGATTGGATGAAAGCTAGATGGGGTCTTTGGGAATAGTTAAAAGGGAAAAAAACGAGATTAGGATGAGACTATGACAAAGGAACAATTAGTGTCAGTGAGAAGTGGTGGATCAACTTTTTAGATGTTTGGACCGAGGGGAGATTACATTTTGTACTATGGCTGGCCCTCTACAAGGACAACGAGAAGTTGAGGAAGTGTATGTTCCTTCTCCACCTCATAGTCATAATGCTCATCGTGAACTGTCAGGCTATAATGATCATGATAATATGGATGAGACTTGTGGTCTAAACAATTACCATGTGATTGGTGATTGGGAAAAGGTGTGGAGAGAACCTATCCCGAACCTTGCATCTACTCCTGTTGCTACGCCTTAATCCACACATGATGAAGGGAGTGACAGAAGAAGATGCAAAAGGGTTTTAGAGAGTGATAGTTCATAAAGAAGATCCGCAAATAAGGTCCATTTTTACTTTGCTTGCATGCTAATTGAAGATCCGCAAAGAAGGTCCATTTTTTTCGGTTACCAGATAATACAAAGAGAGTTAAATACATAAGTTTATGTATGAGCATGAGGAGAATAAAAAATATTAAACATAGTTTCTATGCATTACTATATTTAGTTTATTGTTCTTATGATTTGTGCACTTATATTAACATGGTGTATTTTGAGACATTATGAACTTGATTAGCTTATTTTATTATTATGTTATCTTGTTGGTGATCTATAATTTTATTACGTGTTATATGATTTATTTCTTTATATTTAGACATATAAGTGTCTTGTTTATTTAGAATATAATTTTACTTGTTATATTATTTATGGATGATAATGTTATGCAAATTAAGCAATTTTTGGACAATGAGAATGAGTTTTGGGATTTGGCGGCTTGTGCAGCAGGTTATATGGGTGTGTATTTTTTGAACCATTTATACAAGGAACCATGCATGAGTTCCTATCTAACGGGAGAACTATGGATGAATGAATTATTGAATGGTCATGAAAAATAGTGTTTTAATACATTTAGGATGAATCAAAATACATTTCATCAATTATGCATGGTTTTGGAAAACAATTATGGTTTGAGAACTTCAGATAGGATGTCAATTTTGGAGAAAGTGGGTTTATTCGTGTATGTCTTAAGTAAAGGTGTCCCTGATAGAGATACACAAGAGCACTTTCAATATTCTGGTAAAATTGTGAGTAGAGTTTTTATAGAAGTTTTGAGTGCCATGGATGGATTTTCAAGGGATACACTCGTACTAAAAGATCCCGAATTCAAGGAGATTCTACTACAAATTGCCAATGATGCTAGATATATGCCACATTTTAAGGTAATTGAATATGTTCCCCCTCCCCTTTCATTATATTTTTCATTGAAAAAGGTTGTTTTATCATCTTATGATTATTGTTTTATATTAGGATTGCATTGGACCTATTGATGATACACATATAGCAGTAGTTGTTGCAGAGGAGAATCAAATGCAATATAGAGGACAGAAAGGAATAACGACTACAAATGTATTGGCAACATGTGACTTTGACTTACTATTTTCGTATGTTTTAGAGGGTTAGGAGGGATCATCACATGATTCTTTTATTTTCCTTGATACAATCTGTAATCCGAAACTCAAATTTCCAAAACTATCGACAAGTAATTTTAAGATTTGTAGGATTTGCTATTCATGATTTAGATTTTTTATGATATCATTCATACTAATTATATTGCCTCTATGGACACTCAGATAAATATTATTAGTTGAGAAAGGCTATCCGGAAAGAGAAAGATATTTGATACCTTACCCAAAGACTAGGTATCATCAATCAGAGTTTTGTGGTACAAATCTAAAAGAATCTCGAGTTTTTAATTGAGCTCATTCATCATTGAGAAGTTGTATTGAGAGGGCTTTTGATGTTCTTCAGGCTCGATGGAAGATATTTTAGAAAATGCCTAAGTATTCATTGATGGTTCAAAATAGATTAATTTGTGCAGCAAGAATTACAATTGGTGACCCAGCTTTTAACTCATCGATCAAAGTCTTGAATTTATACCTTCAGATATATTTCAAGATGTTGAAGTTAACTCTACACAAGAAGGCGTTGAAGAACAAAAAGCTCGGGAGATGTCAACTATTTGTAATAATATTGCTTCTAGTTTAATAGTAGTTAAACGTCGTTCTTAGATTATTACGATAGTGTTGACGTCTTTTGCTCTATTTGAATTGTGATGTTAAATTTCATTTGGATCGTTATATTTTATGTTTGGATGTATCATTATCTACGAAATTTTTTGTTGATTTATGTTCATGATTTTCTAATAGTAGTAGTTGTTGTTGTTCTTATGATTATCATTATTATTATTTCTATGTTTTTTATTATAATTATAAACTTAATTTTTGTAAAATTAAATATCCAAAATCTAAAATCTAAATATTATGAGAATATTCAAAGAAATACAAAAATATAATACTCATGTCCTTATAAATTTTTTTTAAGATATATCCTCATAAGTCATTTTTTACATAAACAACTAATATTAAACACCTAATTTTACCATGAATCTTTAATAAACAGTCGATGTTATCCGCTGGTTAAATCAGCTTATATAATTCGCTATCAACTAATCGTTGATAGAATCAACTAACAACTAATGCAATATGATGATTGCCAAACAGGGACTTAGTTCGAATTGTCAGACAATACATAATAAATGGTAGTAACCCTCGTAAACAATTTGGCTAAAGTCTTTATTTCATGTGCCAATCCGACGCCGTCGTATATTAGATGCCCTTAATTTGCTTATCCGTTACGCCCTTTTAAGTTAAAATGCTTGTCATAGACCTGGTCCCTAGTTAACATTTTCCCTAAATAAACACAGCCTCCCAAAACCCTAACTATAGCTTTTTCAGTGATTCTGTTAGAATCTTTATCTGGTTTAATCACGTAAGTGCTTCTAACTCGGAAACTGCTAGTATTGGTTGTTCGAATCAATCATGGTATTTGGTTTGCGTAAATTTTAACACAGTTGCTTATTCTCCTCTTTGTTTTGTAGCTGGAAATGTAATTAATTCTCAGAAGTTTCTTTTGGATTCATAAAAAATTGTAGGCTAGCTTTTGGGCGTTTGGGTCAGATGTGGGTGGGAAAATAATTGAATATGGATACCGGTTTCTGGAAATGTCTTTGTTTTAGGGGCTCTAATCTAGTTTACAATGACCTGAAATCATTTTGGTTACTGAAATATGGTTCCTTTTAAGTTATTTAGATCATTCTGGAATCCTGTAGTTGCGGTTTTTGAGGCATGAAAGTTTACGAACAAATTGACTGAAGGAAAATGTGTGACGTGTAACCACTGGAATGCTAATGGCTGTTGGTTTCTGTCCCATAATCTAGTTGGTTTCTAGCTTCTAGCGTGGTTATGTCCGAAAAAGTTGTTAATAAACATTACAGCAGTCAAGCTGATAATTATGCTGGTGCTTGGCAGATGTGCAGCTTTCAAAATTTAACTAGTAACGGGTGGTACGTTTTAGGGTTCCATGTTGGAGTGCTTAATGAAAAGCTTACATCTTGATCTTTATTTGGTTGATTGTTGGGCGTCGTTGCATAGATACTGATAGCTCTTCATATCTCATTGCAGTTATTTCCTGGTATTCATTGTTGACCATGTTTTTCTGATAGCTTTTCATATCTCACTGCAGTTATTTCCTGGTATTCATTGTTGACCATGTTTTTCTATTGTTGGAATGGTTCCTAATAGTTTTCTTCTTTGATATTGAGATTACTGAATTTTCCCTATTAATGATTTCCGCCTCTCAGAAAATGATGAAAATGGAGGTAAGCCTTTTCCGATATAATGCATCCCAAGGCAGAACTGCTTTCGTTTTCTTTTAGCCTTTAGTTCGGGTATCTTTCAGAATGACTTGGGATATTGTTAAAAGATGTGGGCTACCCTTTCCAATTCATTTTATGTGTTCAACGTTGATTATGCTGCATTAGAATGCCTCATTCACCTCAATTGTATTAATTCTTTCCCTCAACTTGGTTTACTTTCTATACTTGTTATTGGGTGTATGTTGCAATAGGCTTTGGCAGTAAGAAAATGTAGAGACATGTGATTTGTTCCATTCATTCCCCATTGTAATCGATCCCTGATTTTATCTTATATAGTGTTGGTTAACTCCTTGAATTTTTTACAGGTTCAAGCATGAGTTGGATGAATGCTTGAAGGTGTGGTCATTAAGTTTATTAGAACAAGTAGATTTACTCAGTCTTCTTTGTGGGCGATCACCTTACGCAGTCTTGTCATTAACAGTCAGTGTACTCCTGAAATCTTCAAGAATATGAGAGAAATCAAAGTTAAAAGTTCATCTAATTTCTGTCGCTATACATCTGATGGGAGTGAAGAACACTCGTGTTCAAGCTTAAGAGTGCAGTCCACCCCAGAAATAGAAAAGAAATATGTGCATCGTGTTTATGATGCTATTGCACCCCATTTTAGTTCCACTAGATTTGCCAAGTGGCCAAAAGTGGCAACTTTTTTGAACTCAATGCCTTCAGGATCTCTTGTCCTGGATGCAGGATGTGGAAACGGAAAGTACTTGGGTTTGAATCCCAATTGCTTTTTTTTAGGATGTGACATAAGTGGCCCACTTATTAAAATTTGTGCAGACAGAGGGCATGAAGTTCTAGTTGCAGATGCTGTGGATCTTCCTTATATTTGTTTGTTGTGATTTGAGGTTTGATTGATGCTCTTAAGATGATTTTGATGTGTCATAACACAGTTGAAGAATTG
>JAOQMM010000002.1:4159287-4175844 GCA_027563515.1 Erythroxylum platyclados
GAGGTAGGAAACATTAGCTATTCTCTGATTCAGAGAATAGCTAATGTTATGGAATAACTATTCTCTGTATCTTTTTAAAACCAAACATCGGAATAGGTATAATCTCGGAATAGAGAGGGAATAGCTATTCTATTCCATTATACCAAACACACCATTAGTAGTTTAACAGGCTATCCAATCAACTGATCACGACCAATTGTGATATGGAACAAGAAGTTATTACCTTAAAACGACCAACAACAGGGATTTCACTTGCCAACTTAGGATTCAATAGTTTTAAATCAATGTATAATGAGGATGAAGAATATTCCGGTCGTAGGTTGTCTCTTAAGGCCCGTATTTTGGTATATTTGATTGCTTTTCAAAAAAAAAACTACTGTAGTTTCAATTTAGTTCTAAAAAGTTCTTGATTTTTTAATTACAAGATTTTTCTTACATTTTAACGTAATTTTATAAAATTATTTAATTTTAATTAATATAAATCTTATTATAAGAAATTTTAATTATAATTAATATAGTGGTAAAACTTATCTGAATCTCTTATTTAAAATATATAGTTAAATTTTAAGATACAAGATATTGATTATTAATAAGAAGCAATTATATATATCCATTAATAAAAATGTTTATTCTAATGAAAATTATAATTACCCTGGTCATTTTCATTTTACAATAAAGCATATTATTTTTTGAGCAGTGGCAATTTTTTGTATTTACTTTTTATGGTTATATTTCAAATGTTTTATTCATAATACATGGATCATCAGAAACAAAAGTTGCATTTCGTTTCGAAGTTCACAATCCATAACACTAAAAGTATCTTCTTAAATATAATTTATTTATTCAAACTAAATGGCGTTTAAACAAAAGGTAGAGGATTTGATTCTTCGCAAGGGACACACTAACCCTACGACAATAACACTTAATAGAAATTTTGTTAAGATGTGAAATTTGAAGAGATCTAATAGTACGTAATCTTACTCTTAATTAATAGAGAGACTATTTTTAAAAGAAATATATTAACTCTAATTTTAATATTTGAGTTGAGGAATTAAATATAATATATATCTAATAAACATGCCATGACTCGTATTACAATAGAAGAGTTAATCCACAGGAAATAAATATGTATCATTAAATATAAATTAATGTTAATAAAAATTGACTTATAAATATCAATTTCATGAGGTAAGATTTTATGTTTAATTTTACCTTGTTCAATCTTATCTAGTAGTCAAAACGATGTCGTTTTAACTACTAAATATGACTTTAAAGACTATTCAACCTTATTTAATGGCTAAAATTACTTCGTTTTAAATATTTAACAACACCAGAGGATCCCAATCTAATTTCGCGACTTAAAAAAGCAGACAGGCTGATAGGGCTAAGATAAAGATAGAAAATAGACATTAGTTTTATTTCGGATTGCCCACCATTTAGGAGAGTGTGCTGACTGAAGCTGTCCCATTAGTTGTGGTAAGCAGCACTTCATGGCATTAGATAAAAGGAAATAAATGCATTCCATCCTCCAACTGCATGACTTAAATTAATTTAAAGAAATGATCAACACGTCTTGTCAAGGCTTAATCGTCCATCTGCTGGTCAATATTTTTGGACCATTCCCGAAAATAATATCCACTGAATATCTATCTTGCTTAGGGCTTAAATTAATTTAAAGAATTGATCAACACGTCTTGTCAAGGCTTAATCGTCCATCTGTTGGTATATATTTTTGGACCATTCCCGAAAATAATATCCACTGAATATCTATCTTGCTCAGGGCTTGGTCGATCATATCTGAATCAGATGCTGAATTTTTTATTTATGATTTTTATTATTAAATCGAATTAAAAAATCTTAATTTAGAAAAAACAAATTGTCATCGAGTTAAAAAGAAATCACTGATTAGTAAGCCATGCTATATGCACCAGTCATAGATCAGCCATAACAAATTCAGAGCAGAAGGCTAGTACAATTAGTATAGCTAAGTCGTGAATAAATACAATCATAACTGAATGTGCTGCTACTCGGCAACTTGGCTACCATCATTGACAACTGGTGCCAAATTGCTTTAGACTCGGAGAAAACCTTCAAATTATAAGATAATCATAGTTTGAATGTAATATTTATAAAGTTTATGAACTTATCATTCATCATATTATATTCAAGATCGACGATTTTGTAAAAGCTTGAAAAAGTAATATGCACGCATGCTCCAATCATACGAACTCAGTTTTAAAAAAAATCCTTTATTGTTCTAAATCTTTAACGTTGCTGGTTTTTCAATGTGCGTACAATAAATGCCTGATAACAAATGCTGTGGATCGACGTGCTGTGTACGAAGGAAGCACTGTTTTCCTGTAAATAACTAAATGCGTGCTTTCTTGAACCCGTAAATATACTTCAAGAACAACTTAGGAGGAGGAGAAGAAAAGCAAGACTTGTTCATCACCTGCAAAAGTAGCAGATGATCTTCTGGTGACCAAAACAGCCAACACTTTTTTGTTGGCTGATTATGGATCCAAAGTTATTGAAAATTTTAGTAGTTCAAAACTAACCTCCTACAAACATCTTCCTCAAAAGAGCTAGAAATTGCCAGCACCAGTAACGTTAAGGGTGAGTCTTGGAGTTCCTTTCTGATTATAAAATTGTAGGTTCAACCGTTCAAGTCACCAAAATTGTCAGTGCTATCTGTAAAAACCTATCAGTAGCTTCAACTTTCTAGCTAGCTGTAGAAAAAAGCGAGCATCCAAGTACAACAATTAAGATGATAATAATAAGGATACCAAACCCAAACAGTTGAAATAGATGAAGATATAACACATGTATATATGCATGATATTGCCATAATGAAATGTTAATTCATGCGACATGCATAGTTGGTCGTAATAAAAAAATAAATGAAAAACAAACTAACTAAAGTAGCTTTAAACAAGGACAAGAACATGCCTACTTGTATGTATCTCTTCAGTCTGAAGATCTTATCCAAAAATAATGTATACCAAACAAATGAAGCACTAACAAACCCTACCTTCAAAATATGGAAGATAATATGAGGCCAACGAACTATATAGTTAAGTTAGCACATTGCATCTTATTCTAATCTAATTATAAAATTTCTCGGTTGAAAAAATAACGAGGATTCTTAATATGGAAGTAACATGAGAATTTGCAGTGAATTACATGCATTGTTGTTTTATATGATAAAAGAGCGAACCTTTGAGTAATTGGTAAAGTTATTCTTTTATGATTAAAATGTTACAAGTTCGAGTTAAAGAAACAGTTTTTTTGTAAAAATGCAAAAAAAAAGTTACATACAATTAATATCTCTCTCCTAACTCTTCTAAAATGGAAAGACTTGTATACTATGATTGTTGTTGTTGTTGTTTTATATGATGAACTAGTGATATATGTCCTTATCAGGGAAGTGCCTGATGATATTTATACAGAGGATGAGCCCAAAAAAAAAAAGAAAAAAGGAAAAGATCAAGAAGAAGATTGGAACAAATTTTTATTAAGTTAATAATAAAACTTACGATTATATTGAGATTTTGTTCACTGGAGTATACCTAGCTCCACGCTTGGATGTATCAGTGTGACCTATTTCATAGAAAAGACGAGAGACTTTAAAGGTTTATTAGTTTGTATCTGTTTCTGGTTTAAGTTAATGTTTGAAATTTGTGAAAACCATTGAGAATTTAGTAATTAATGCCTAGTGTATGACATAAAGTACTGACAACCTACATTTCTTCTCCCTGTAATAGTTCTTATAGGGTTAGTCTTAAATTATGTTTCTAGACCGCGACTCGTAACCACTTGGAATTGACATAAGGAAGAGCACTTTGCCATTCTGAAGAGGGAAAATGTCAGAACTCAGAAGAAAATATGCAACCGACTATGAAGTAATGATCATATAATAACGGTTTTTTTAATTATTTAACCTATGGAAGCCATATATATATATATATTTATATTTATAAAGGTCACATAGAGACGTATGGATTTTCCTGTCCCTAGCACGAGGGCACATTCAAATGAATCAGACAAAGCAGAGCAAATGTACAAATCGCAATCTTAAACGAAATTGTTTATTGTAGCTGCTATCATTAATTAGAATAAGTATCTTTCATGATGAAATTAGTAGCTTAATTAATCTGTCTAGACAAAAATCCATCAAAGTTGAATCCCCGAGGACCAGATAATTAAACTAGTTCATAAACCAAACTGTTGAATCTATATAAAGAGTCATTCTTGTTAGGAGATGATCAAAACGCAGATTTCTGAACTTGGAAGATGTTCAATATGAAAGCCCTTTTTTCTTTGTTCAGAGTCATTGCTAGAATAGGAACTGTATCGTCTCGTCAAACAAAGTTGGTAAATTACCATGCAACCCACTTCACCTCGTCTCAAAAATACTCCTCCTTTGTCTGCAATTCGAGAGAATATCCCAAGCAGACGTTGGTTTTCGACTTTGAAGGTACGTTGTTGAGGTCATCCTCATTGTTTCCTTACTTCATGCTCGTAATCTTAGAGACGGGAGGGCTCTTGAGGGCTTTCGTCTTGCTTCTTCTATACCCTCTTATATGTTCAGTTGGCAAGGAACTTGGCCTTGAGATTATGGTTTTTGTGTCCTTTTTCGGGGTTAGAAAGGATACGTTTAGACTTGGAACAGCTGTTTTGCCTAAGTTTTTCCTGGAAGATATTGGACGAGAAGGTTTTGATCTAATAATGACCTATGGCAGGAAGATAGCAGTGAGCTACTTGCCTAGGATCATGGTCGAAGGTGTTTTGAGGGATTACTTGGAGACTGAGGCTGTTGTGGGACGAGAGCTTAAGGCAATTTATGGTTACTACGTTGGGTTGATGGATAAAGCGAAAACTGCTACTGCTTTAAATGAGCTTCTGGTTGAGAAGAAAACAGGTGGTCATGTTGTTGGTATTGGATGCTTCACCAAGTCAGTTTATCGACAACTCTGCCTATATTGCAAGGTCTAAAATTATTTCTTTTTCTTTACCTTCCTCTCAAGCTTTCATTTGGGTACATTTTTTAAAAAAAAGGAGAAGCTTCATTGCACACACGAGATCATGATCATCATAGTTCGATAATTACCATGTAATAGGATTAGATCCCTTAGATCTAATTATTATAAGTGAACTGAATTATAATGGTAAACTCTGTTAACCAAGTTCATATTGTAACAGGAAGTTTATTTAGTGACTGAAGGCGAGAAAAGCAATTGGAAGCTCCTTCCGAGAGAGAAATATCCAAAGCCGTTGATCTTCCACGATGGAAGGTTGGGTTTCTTGCCAACACCACTTGCAACCCTCGCCATGTTTATGTGGCTTCCGCTTGGAATCGTACTCGCTATGCTCAGGATCACTGTCGGTTCACTGTTACCTTTCGGTATTTTCCATCCTATCCTGGCTTTCACTGGATTAAGAACAAGAATAGCCAAAACAAAACAGTCCTTTACATCAACCAAGAAAAATGGAAAATCCACAGGTGTACTGTATGTTTGTAACCACAGAACTTTATTAGACCCAGTATTTATTTCATCAGCTCTCATGAAGCCTGTCACTGCTATGACATACAGCATCAGCAGGTCTTCAGAGATAATTTCTCCACTCAGGACAGTTCGATTAACAAGAGATCGAGAACAAGACAGGAACTTAATGGATAAGATGTTAAGGCAAGGTGATTTAGTGGTTTGCCCTGAAGGAACAACTTGCAGGGAACCATATCTACTCAGGTTCAGTCCATTATTTGCTGAGGTGACTAATGAGATAGTTCCTGTAGCTATAGATGTAAAAACTAGTATGTTTTATGGATCAACAGCTAGTGGACTTAAATGTTTCGATCCACTATTTCACGCGCTGAATCCACGTCCCGCATACTTCATCAGGTTTCTCGACAACTTGCCAAGCTCCCCAAGCTGTGACATGGATGGGACATCAAAGTTTCAAGTTGCCAATCATGTACAAAATGAGATTGCCAAAGCACTAGGATTTGAGTGCACCAATCTTACCAGAAAAGACAAATACATGATCTTGGCAGGTAACCAGGGAATTCTGTAGGGCATAAAAATGCAATAAACGTATTATTGATAAGAGTTTAAGCTTGTATTTTGTTATAATGTAATTTGGAGAAATTAAAAGATATAGCATTTCAGTTTGCAGTATGTTTGTAAAGAATATCCCCCAAGAATAATAAAGCAAAAGGCACACATTTATTTTTTATTAATCTAGGTAAAAAGTCATTTTCTGAATGACGTATTTTTATCTGTGTACCCAAAAGTTGCTGCTTCTTTGAAGCAAAATTTTGTGAAGAAAGGGAAGCTGCAACCTTTCATGTATGCGTTTTCAAAGGCAGTGAACACTATACAAGCAGCTCAAACCCAAAAATCATCACCTTTGGCTGAGCATTGGCAAGCAAACTCCAACCTGACAGACGGGTAAGTTTTAGTTTTAAGTAGTATTATATGACATATGTTAATCCGAATATGATAACCTCAAGCATATTCTACAGTCAAATCAACAAGTAAGTCAGTTTTGATATTATATGTTAGTTTTGTGCAGGTACTTTCTAAAAATTAAAAAATTTGGCTTTCTAATATCATTCAAATAACAAAGGAGAAATTTGTAAATATATAACTGCCAACAAAGCATGCTTATCCCTTGTAAAATATTGTTAGATTTGGCAGGCTCGAGTCTAAGTTTGAGGTCATTCGGGTTTATGACATAATTAAAAAATTTAAATTTATTTATTGGATCAGATTTTGGACCTTTTTTTTTTTTACTTGAATTCATTCTAAAATCAATCTAAATATGAACTAAAGTCATATAGATAATGATTTTGAACCAGACTGAGCCCAGGTGTCCTTGTACTCAAAGTCTGATCAAAGTTTGAATCTCTTTCAAACTTGATCAAGTCAAATTAAATTCAGTTCGTTAATTTTAAGTTGAGTTGAGCTCGGAACTTATTATCATCTTAGTTGGATTCATAAAAATGCTTTATAGATATATAATCAATGAAAAAATGGGAAAAACAAAATAAGTAAAGCAACTACCCAACTCCTTCAAAAATAAGGAACATGGGAAATAAATGGCTTATACTTATGGAAGGCTAAAATTCAGGACTCAAACTTTTATATGACTAGAATTTAAAGAGATTGAAAATCATAAGAAGTAATAAAATCTTGAAAATTCTAAATGGATGGAATCCAAAGGTGCAATTTGTTGAGCTTTAAGTAATAATACTTATAAGATCAAGAAATCACTCAACTAATAACAAACCACTCAAACAATAAAGATAACTAATGAATAAAAGGGACACAAGATTTAACATGGTAAAACTACGGGACATATCGATAATAAGTCCACTAAATCCAAAAATAGCAAGAAACAAGTGTTAAGGTTTCGACCAAAGAACATCTCATAAAACAACCACAACTAAAAGCTTTTCTACCTCTCTCTTAAGCGCTCTAAAAAAATTTCTAAGATTGAGTACAAATTGACACATATATAACAATACTACTCCCAGCTAATCCTTGATATCAAATTCTAATAAAACTATAGCTGTACACCACTATTTAGAATACAAAATTTTTCTATCAATATGTGTTTTTGTCCTATACAACTTCTCCTCTTAAACTTATGTTTAATCTCAAAATGATAAGATTTTTAAACCACACAGTTGTGTGTGGTGGCTGTGTCCCTCAATACTCAACGGTGCTTTGATACACAATCCTAGTGAGTTACAAGGTTGACAAACACAATCGTGTCCTTCATTTATATGAGCATATGTAACCTAAACACATGCATGTACACCAGAGATAGCTTTCAAATTTGCCCAATCTTCATTCCTTTCGATCCGTGAAGAAAACCAACACTTTTAGAGTCCAAATGTAACATACCATTCCCATAGAGCATAAGCCCGAACATACTAGAGGATGTTCGAGAACATATTCTACAAAAATGATACATTAGGACAATCAAATTAACTCAATCCGAATCGTCAAACATATCATAAGCATTCAAAACATTCATTTCTTTCCATTTCTTTCACAAACATATAAAGTCACATATGTCATTATAAATCAGAATCCACATATATATTACACAACAGGGAGTTTAATCTTAGTACAAAAATGTGTAACATGATATGGGATGCTAATGCAAAAGACTCTAACTAGACTTCACAAATTCAGCTAATCAGACCTTTGAGTCATATCCATCCCCAAAATGTAAGTATTAAACTTCTACTAGATCGCTTAGTAGCTAGAACTTCCCTAAACCTAAAAAACAATGATACAATTTTGATGAGTTTGCGTACTCAGTGAGTGAACCATCATCGATGCACTCACACATTCAAATCACAAAGACAAGTTATATCACAATTTATCACACTTCAACAGATATATCATATAAGCTAGTATTGCATATCACATCACATTATCCATTGACTTCAGTTGTATTTCACTATTTCAAAGCAATTCAATAAATCTTTTCAATTCAATCATATGATGCATGTAGGAATGCATAGGAAAATGCTCATGTGTTTTCATTTTCATTTTGCTATGTTGTGAACAATTGCTTATCAACACAATTTGTTGTCCCGTACCCATTGTGGGTACCGAGTTCATGGTTGGCCCATACCCATTGTGGATACCGAGTCCATGCTATCGGAGCCTGAGGCTCTTTTTCATAATTCTGAGCTCAAAGCTCTTTTTTGCACATCGGTCACAACTTCTTTATCTAATCATGCATTTCAATATGATGAGATGCATCATTTCATATGTTATGCTTTCATTACCTTTCATTTCGATGTGCTCATGCCATATAACTAACTCCTCGGACATAAGTCCGACATGTATCAATCAATTGTACACGCATTTCATATTAAACATTCATACAGAAGCACATATTTAAGTTAACTCACAGTACACTCTAGAAATGTTATTGCCTCGATGTTCCAGTAATGTCTAGATGTTGACGATCACCTTGTGCGACTATCGTCATGCAATACATACACATATAATTCACAAATTACTAATTTGTTTAATCATATGAATATACAATCATGCACATGTATATGTGTCATGTTTCAATGCATGCTCAATTAACTTTCTAGGTATGTATTCTTATGCATAGATCTTGACTATTCAAATTTTGCTTATACACCCTAAGACCATTCAAACATTATAGCTTGTATACTACCATTTTGCAATCAGGTTTATACATGTAAGTAAGCTTGATTTACTCCAAATTCATTAACCATACATTACACTTATTCGTGTACATTTTCATGATCAAAAAGCCTCCTATAACACCCATACAATTGGTACTTTAAATCTAGAATTTCAGCAAGCTAGATTTGTACATTCACCAAAAAAAATTTCCAACAATATATATTGGTACATTTACCCAATTCTCATTCATAATTACCCCATGTTCTTCAATGCTCATTCATCCATACCTTATACACATTACTCATGTCTTTAAGATCATGTTTGCATTAAAAGAACTTATTTATTCATTTAACAAATCGTAATTTCCAGTTTTGAACACAACCACATCAAAACAGTTTATTCTTTAGGTTATGACATCAATTAACTACATAAACTTATCAAGTTCTTAACCAATTAATCAAGCAACAATATAGGCTCATTCCTAGCCTTAATCAAGTCCAAATATACTAATTTAGAGTGATTTTGCTCAACTAGTTCGACATGTACACAAGGCTGAAATTAAAATTCCAGAATTTGTCATCAACATCACTAATGTGTGTAACTTTACTACCTTCAATACTTCACAAATTTTACACGCTTAGAGACATCAATAACACCTGAAATTTTCCAGATTTCATGTCCTTTAAGGTTACTTCATTTCAGGTTAATTTAACTTCCATATTGGTTACACTAAGGTTTACAAAATTCTGCTCACTTATGTCATTAATAGTCACTTTTTACAAACACACCTACAGTTCTAATTTTCCAGATTTGAAAACACCTTAATAACACCTATCTTTAGCATGAATTCCTCATCAATTATAATTCAAATCCCCACTTAAATCATCGATACAACAGCCCATAAACTACTATTTTCGTACATGCAAAAACAGAAAAGAAAAGTACCCATATATTCTTCATTTTCCAGCAGGTCTTCAATACCAGCACCACATTCAATCCATCCCTAATTAGCCATAATAAAAATTCTGCTAAAATAGACAACAATAGGTCAGTATTTCACTTACTTGATTAGCTTGAATTCCACCTCAAATGTCAAACTTGCTTAGCCTCACATGCAAGAACATATCAAGAACATTGAGGGGGGTGTAATGGTTCAGCCATGACCAGAAAAGATAGCAGTATATGTCACAATGTTTTGCCTCTATAGCTATCTTTATGAAGGATTTTTTCATGGGTTTTGGTTAGTGATGTATAGAAATAAGGCAAAAACTCAAAGATGTGGGTTATGGGTGGGTTTTAGCAATGAGAGGGAGGAGAAGGAGAGAGTATACGGCAGAAATAGCAAAGAAGATGACCATGCAATGTTTTAGGTCATATGGTGTAAGATGAGTGTTCTTTCTTAAAGGACACTTGTCACATAATTTACCAAGATACATGTCCTCCTTTTTGGCTGCCAAATGTCACTTAATTCCTAAGCCATTTTTCACTCATTTTATAGGCTTAGTTATCCTAAATTTCCACATGTCAACTTATCTTGCTAGTTGAAATTTTTCCTAGGCTAAATATACATGTTAATCCATCAATCTTCCAATTGTGACAAATAAACTCCAAATTCCTAATTATAATCCATCAATTATTTTTATTGGTAAACCAAAATACAAGACATTAGCAATGCACAATCATGTCACAATCATTTTGAAACTTTCATACCCCCAGAACATATCAATTATGTGCATATAAAATCTTTGCATTTTTTCTTTTCTTATAAATCATAATTCATGTGTGTATACTAATATTATGCATGTGAATGAATTCATAAAATTATCTCCTAAATGCACCAAATTAATTCTATAATGATGTATCTCATGTGATTCAGTATTCTAACACTCTAACCCTTAGTAGTTTTTGAAACCGACTATTACATTACTCTTTTATTTTAATGGTACCAATAATTAATTTGTTTTAGATTTTATTTTCAGATTGCCTTTAGAGTTACTAAAACAATTTGTATTGCCCATTATTTTGATATAGTGGAAGATTCAATTGGTTTGTGATTGTGATTTTTATTCCTCACGTTGGGGAGACTTTCCACATTAAAAAATTGATTGTCGATTGTTCTAGTGTGTGATTTTTCTCTTTTATTGACATGAGAAGTATAATTGATTTGCTTCCTCCTAATTAGTACTTCGGGAAAATTTATTTAGATATTCTTTTACTACATTAGCTTATTGTGTACTTTTCCTAATAGAATGGTATCAGAGTTAGTGGTTTAATTTTAATTGTTCTGTGGAACCATAGAGGGAAAGTTTCAAAAGATGGTCAATCTAATCGGCACCAATTACCATATATGAAAGAATAAGATGAAGGATGTTATATTTTGATGAAGCAAAATTTACTAGTGTTTTTCAACTCAAAAACTTGAGGGTAAAAGTGATGAGGAATGGGAGTTTGAGCGTGATCAAGTTTGTGAGTTTATTTAGTAATTTGTTAAGGATATCATTTATAACCATATGTATAGTGAGGAAAATGCAAAGACCTTATGAGATAAGCTAGAGGATTTGTATGCTCCAAAGACTAGCAATAATAAACTTTTTTATTTGATGAGACTGATGCAGTTAAAATACTAGAAGTGTACATCAATAATAAATCACTTAAATGAATTTCAAGGGATTATGGATCAGTTGTTGGTCATAAGTGTCAAATTTGAGAATAAGGTACTTGCTCTTTTAGTTTTTGCTTCATTATCGAACTCATGGGAGACCTTGTTGATCTCCTTAACCAATTATACTCCGAGTGATGTTGTAACAATAGAATCTATTAAAAAAGTTTTTCTGAATAAAGAGATGAGATAACAGTCACAATGTACTTCCTCTTCATAGTTAGAGGTTATGGCCATACTAAGGGTTCAAAGATTAGAGATAAGATTAAAGACAAGAGCAAGGGAAATCCAACAAATTTTCCAATGTTGAACATCATTACTATCATAAGAAACGGCATATTAAAAGGTATTGTTGAAAGCCTAAGAGTGAGAATGATAAGAGCCAAGGCAAGGATAAGAAGAAAGATGACTATAGTGATGATGATAGGGTGTCTACCACCATTGACCCATTCCTTATCATGGATGAAGACAATATGGTTAACTTAGCTACTCATTAGACCAATTGGGTTATTGATAATGATGCTTGCATCCATGCTACATATTAGTGATATTTCTTCATATCTTATAAACTAGGTGATTACAGAATTGTGAAGATAGGGAATGATTCTTCAGAAAAAGTTATTCTTATTATAGATGATTGCTTGAAGAATTTGTCTTGTACACAATTAACATTGGGATATGTTAGGAATCTCTTAAATATTTAGTTAAATTTGATTTCTACAAGTAGGCTCGATGATGAGGGATTCTGCAACACCTTCAATAATGGCTGATGGAAACTTAAAAAAAGGGTCTTTAATTATCACTACAGGTAGTAAGTTCTCTACTCATTATCAATAATAGGAAAATCTCTATAAAAATCATTATAAATGCTTTAACGAATGAAAGTATAGTTGAGTTGTGGCCTATAAGACTTAGTCACATTAATGAGAAATGTATGTTTGATTAAGAATAAGATGATATCTGGTATAGATCATGTACATTTGAGAAATTTCCCTCACTATTTATTAAGGAAACAACATAAAGTTTCTTTCAAGGATTACTCTCTTTTTAAAAAGAAATTTTATTTGGATTTAGTACACTTTGATGTTTGTAGTCCATTAAAGATAAGATCACTTGGTGGTGCTTAGAAATTTATGATTTTTTATGATCTCTCTAGGAGGATTTAGGTTTACACCTTGCTGAAGCAATTTTAGGCATCAGTTAAGAAAAGGACCAGGAAGAAGTTGAAATGCATTCATATAGATAATGATGGAGAGTATTATGGCTCGTTTGATGAGTATTACAAATAACAAGGGATTTGACATCAAACTACACCTCTTAAGATGCCTCAATTGAATGTAGTAGCTTAAACAATGAACATAACACCAATGGAGAGGGTAAATTGCTTGCTTTCACATGCAAAATTGGCTAAGTCCTTTTAGGGTGAAGCCTTGAGAACATTTTTACATACATTACATTGCTCTCCTTGTATTGATTTAAAGTTGGATGTTCCAGAATGAGTTTGGCTAGTAAAAGATGTTTTGTATGATCATTTATGGGTCTTTAAGAGTACGATATTTGATCCCATTCCAAAGGATGAGAGGTCTAAAATTGATATCAAGACACGGCAGTATATGTTTATTAGGTGTATCAAGAACAACTTAGCTATATGTTTAATGGTTCAATTCAGAAAGCTCTTGAGCCTTTATGATGTTATTTTTATTAAGGATTAAACCATTAAGGACATTGATAAAGTTAAAAAGACTGATTATGAGCTGATAGTGACTTAGCAAATTATGATGTAGTGCCTCTATCAATAGTACTAAGACAGTTTGGGGATGATGTTCACGAAAAACAACAGGGAATAGGTGGTGGAGATGCTTCCTTACATATTGATTATGATAATGATGATTGTGTTCACGATCAGCCATCTGAACCACAGGTTGATCGAGTTTCAACCAAAAGATCTGTGAGCATAAGACAAACATTTACTAAATATTCTTCATATCAATATATGTTGTTGACTGATAAAGGAGAACCTGAGAGTTTCAAGGAAGTAATGGAAGATGAACAAAAAGAGAAATGGATTGAGGAAATGTAAGATGTTATGAAGTCCATGTGTTAAAACAAGAATTATGAGTTGATAAAACTGCTTAAAAGTAAGAGAGTATTAAAGAAAAATGGCTGTTTCAAGTCAAGCATAAAAAGCATAACCCATATCTGATAAAATGCTTTATTGAGTAGATCTTCTCACTAGTAGCAAAGATGACATCCATTCATGTATACTACTTGGTTTAATGGCTAGTATTGATTTGAAAATTGAGCAGATGGATGAAAAGACAACCATCCTTTATTATAAATTAGAGGAAGAAATATATATGGGGCAGCCAGAGGATTTCAAGGTTAAAGGCAAAGAGGATTATGTCTATAGACTAAAGAAGAGTCTTTATGGTTTGAAACAGGTATTAAGACAGTGGTACAAAAAGTTGGAATCAATTGTGGAGGAGCAAGGCTACAAGAAGACTACTTCTAAATATTGTTTTTTCTACATAAAATTATATGATGATGATTTTATTATTCTCTTACTCTACGTTGATGAATGTTAATTATTGGTAAGAATGCTTCCCTAATTGACAAGTTAAAGAAGTAATAAGTAAGTCTTTTGCTATGAAAGACTTAAGGCCAGCAAAACATATCCTTTTTTTTGAAATTTTAAAGGAATTTCATTAAGAATAGTAAAACTATTTACACCTGCAAAAGTAGAAGAAGGATTCCAACAGTGAATCCAAAAAACCCCATTACATGCTACTTACATACCAAAACCTGAAGCAACAACAACATTTTTAACGACTCAAAGCCTTTATCTTGTTTGCATTCTTGTTGATATTTTCTGCTTTACTTCCTTAGCTATTACAAGGTTCCTAACCTCGTTGAATATACTTTCAGCAAGCTGGTATTTCGAAGTTTGTTCTCCTCTTTACAACCGCCTATTCCTTTCCTTCCATATGCTGTAAATAGCAGTGGTGAAAACAGTGCTGACGAGAATACCTTCCTCTTTCTGTGCATCTACAACATTAATCACCCAATCTAAGGTGACGTCCCATTTGTATGTGTTGTTGGTTTCCTCTAGAAGATGAAGCAATCGGATCCAGATACTCTTGGAATACAAAAATCCAAAAAATCAGTGGTTCCTACTTTCTAGGGACATTTGACACAATTCACAAATAAGGTTAGAGCTTCCATACCAACGATCTTTGGTGCTCAATCTGTTTTTAACGGCAAGCCATGGAAACATGGAAGCTTTAGAATTGATACTATACTTCCACAGTATTTTATACCAAGGAACTTGCGGCAGTACCTCTTGTAAACAACCATAACAAGATTTAGTAGTGAAGACTCCATTGGGATTTGGCTTCCAAATGATGGTATCCTCAGAAGAGTTATGATGAAGCCTCAAAAGAAAACATCTTAGGGAATTAAAACCTCTAAAGTTTCCAGGCCATTACCCCTAAAAAATGAGTTCTGAAACCTTGGCTTGTAGCGGAATTCTATTCCAAAGATGATTTAGCTCGGGACGTCGGATTAGAGGACTGGACTCTGTCCAGTTATCATACCACACCTATATGTCGTTGCCATTCCCTATACAGTAGCTGATGTGAGGATAAATGAGATCCTTGGTTTTTAGAATGTTGTAGAATGTTGAAGATCATTTAGGATAGGAGCACCAAGAAGTTGTGGATATCATAAGAGAAGTACATTATGAAGGTACTTCATAAATTCAGTATAGACAAGGCTAAAATGATTAGTTCTCTTGTTAATCACTGTAGATTGAGGAAAAGAAAGTAGAGATAGAACCATTTCCTTATGCTTCAGTTGTTGGTAGCTTAACATATAGGATGGTATCTACTTGGATGGATATTGCTCATGTGGTTGATGTGTTTAATTGATTTCTTTCTAATCACGAGAAAGAACATTAGGCTGTAATTAAATGGATCTTTAGGTATCATCATGGAACTTCTAGTATATGTTTGTGTTTTGGAGATTACAAGACTTTGCTAGTAGGTTACATAGATGCTAATATGGTCGATGATATTGATCAAGGAAGTCTATTTTAGGATATTTGATCACTTTCTCAGGGGAATAATGTTGCAGTAGTCAAGATTGCAAAAGTGTGTTGCACTTTCTACTATTGAAGTAGAGTATATTGTAACAAAAGAATCATGCAAGGAGTTGCTATGGATGACGTTTCTTTAGGAACTTGGATTCTAATAAGACAAATATCAGATATTTTATGATAGCCACAATGTTATCCACCTTGGGAAAAATTCCTCATTCCATTTGTGGACTAAACATATTAATATAAGGTGTCACTAGATCGGAGATGTGTTAGAGATTGATGTGTTACAACTTGAAAAGCTTCATACGAATGACAATGGTGCAAACATGTTAATGTAGACTCTACCAAATGAGAAATTGCAGATTTGTCATTTGATCATCGGTATGGCGATCCCTCTTGTGTGAGCCTGGGGGGAGATTTGTTTAGGTCCCGCTTAAAGGGACCATGCCACATGTAAACATAAAAAAGTAATAAACAAATAAAAGTGGGGGTGGGTGCATGTAACAATGGTGATATCCAATTAGGAATTAAAGTTATGTTACTTCTGGTTCGCACGTTGCTTCCTCGAGTCCATGGTGTTGCCAGAGCACTTTCACCAAAGGAACTTGCTTGTT
>JAOQMM010000002.1:4197788-4230597 GCA_027563515.1 Erythroxylum platyclados
CTTCTTTCTTTGGATCGGAGGATTCCGCCCATCAGAGCTTCTTAATGTATGTGTCAAATAGTGGTCACTATCATGACAACAGCCTCTGTACTTGTTTGTTTTCAGTTGGATACTTTGCTGTCTATGTCTTTGCTTCATTCAACTGCATGATAAGGCTGATTATTAAAGCTGCATCCTTAGTCACCTGAGAACTTTTTTTGTCTGAAAACATTGGAGGTGGTTTAAAACTTCTATTGGTTCCAAAGCTGGACATGCCTTGGAGAAATGTTCTGTGAAATTTGTGCACAAGAAAATGTGTCTTAAATCACTTAAGGTGATGAAACTTCTTATCTTTGTCCACGCAGGTTGTTATTCCTCAAATTGAGCCATTGACTGATCAACAGCATGAGGAAATCAACATTCTATGTCTTTCTTCTCAGCAAGCTGAAGATGCTCTGTCACAAGGTGTTGAGAAACTTCAGCAGACTCTGGCTCAGAGCATAGCAGCTGATCTGATGGGTGCTGGAAGTTACAGGGCTCAAATGGTTTCTGCAATAGAGAAGTTGGAAGCAGTAGAGGGTTTTGTAAACCAGGTAGGTTTTTATTTTCTCTTTCTTGTCACTATGGACTTCACTTTCTACATTACTCATATTTTACAAATTATTCTTTTAGTTCTGATCTTGTCAAACTGTTTGAGGCTTAGGGACAGCAAACTTTAATTTTCCTACTGGAATTTTGATATTTTTGTGACAGATAAAGATTTCTGTAATCTAGTCTTACTGATTCGTGAGGAGAACTTATATGTAGTGCCTGAATAGGTCAAAAATTTTTGTTTTTCTGGTTCATTAGTATCTCTCAATAGATCTTTGTTGAGGTGGAGAGGAACTGCTTAAAAAGCAGGCACCTTTTCCAGCCATATTCTAGTTTTACCTTATGATATACAAGTAGCTTAACCTTCTTAGATTACTTGAGATTGAAGTGTCATTCAGCTAAAAGGGATAAAAAGGAAAACTTTTGACCAATTGTGTGGTATTATGAGAATAAAGGTAACAATTTGATATTTTTGGAAGTTAAAGTGTTCAGCAACTTCAACTTGAAGATTTTCTTGCTGCCTTATTTAGGCCTTGATTCTCCCAGCCACTAGTTGCAGCCCAATTAAGCAAAAAATGGTTTGACTGATTAAACAGTGCACTTGTAAAGTTATATCCAGCAAAGAATATTCATTTTGATGATTTTGTGCCAGAAATAATGAGTGTCTACTGTAAGTTATGCATGTTTAACAACTCACCCCCTTTGTTCCCTCACGTTCTCTCAACCTTTCTTCTTTTTCAAAACAGGCAGATCACCTGCGACAACAAGCCCTACAGCACATGTATCGCATCCTAACGACGCGCCAAGCAGCACGAGGTTTACTTGCACTGGGAGACTATTTCAACCGTCTTCGAGCTTTGAGTTCGCTGTGGGCTGCTCGTCCTCACGAAGCTGCCTAGTTATACAAAGTGGAGAACACCAATGAAATAGTGTATCTATGTATGTTCAGCTTGGACATTCGTGTTTATGATGCAAAAGGAATGATGCTTGTATCAGATCCAACTTGCAGGTTTTCTTAAAAAGCAGGTACCTAAGTTTGAAAAGCTGTAAATATAAATGATAGTGGTGCATGTCTGAAGCAAAGAACTAGGTAGTGTAGTTGATGTAGAATGTGTTGTGTATATTTTGATGTTACAAAAGCTAAATTGGGCATACCAGAGAGTATGGTTGAGTAGATTGGAGAAAATTTTGTGTAAAGCATTTTTTGTGGAAACAAATAAAATTAATACCTAACGAAACTAATAAAATTAACAAAAATAATGTTTTATTTAATAAAAGAAAATTTTACTTTCTAATTAATACCTAACAAAACTATAAAATATCAATTAATCTCTAATCTTATTATACAAAATGCAAAGAAACACATAGGGATAGTAATAGGTACGAGAGTGATGGACCGGGCTAGGCCTTGTGCCCAGGCCGGGCTCGCTTTTTTTTGTAAAGAAAAATTCAAAACGACGTTATTTTGTTATTGCCCGTCGGGCCTCAAGTCCAGACTCTCAAGACCCAGTTAACCTGAGCCTAATAATCAGGCCAGAAACAAATAAGTAATAAAGAAGAGTTTCAATTTTACAATTTATAATGCCTTCTATCTTTCTTCAGCTTCATAATATCGTAATGTAAATACACCAAAAAGAAAGAAAATAATGAAAATTAGAGGTGAAATATGAAAGGCCAAAATTGGAAAACGTAGAGTGGCAGGCCAACCGTCCACAGAAAATTTTCCCGGGAAAATAACGGAAAACGAAAAACATTATTGAAAAGAAAAATTGCAGAAAAGAAATATAATAAAAGAAAACCAGAGATTCAGTCAGATTCTGAAGAGGTTCTTTATTGAAAACTCGCTTCCTTCACGTGTCGGACGATCAAATGAATCAAACAAAACATAATTAAATCTCCGTGAATTCGCACTTCAGATCTCTACGCCTCCAGATTATAGCTTTTTGGCTCAATTTTAGCAAAAAAATAATAATAATAAGAAAGATGAGCAATTTGAGAACAATATGTAGGCCACATATTGTGTTTTGTTCATGGGTGAGTAGCAGCAAGCAGTACCAAGCTCGATCTAGGGTAAGGGTTTCGTTTCGAAACGGTGAGTATAGGCCTACGCTTTCTCAGTCGTTGGGCTCCTCTTGGCTCCATGGAAGTGAACCTTGGTCTCGCCTCCACAGTCAACGGAGAACTTTGGTTAGGGCAGCCAATTGGGCCGACCAGAAATCCCCCTATGAAACTCTTGGTAATAATCCCTTTTTCTTTTCTTTCCTTGGTTTTGCTCTGTCTGGGTGCTGAGGAAATGGAGGGGATAGCTAACTATATGTGAAAATTTCAAACTTTTTTGAGCTTTTTGGGTCAAAAGAGAGAGCTAGTAAGCCGTAGCATCGAGCTCTCTTGGTGTTGGTATTAACCAAAGTTTTTTGAAGACGTGTGAATTTTGTTGATTTGTTTTATTCCTGAGCAAATTGGAAAACTAATTTTACCGTATAACTGCAGAGTTGGAAAGAGATGCTGATGAAGAGCAGATAAAGGTTGCATACAGACGCTTGGCAAAATTCTATCATCCAGATGGTTAGTTCGTTGCTCTCATGTCCTGTAAATGTGCATATTTCACTTTCTAGATGAATTATCTTCCCTTTTCAGCATTATATGCATAATTATATTTATCTCTTGATTTGCTCTCCAGTTGCGTAGATTCTTTCCCTTAAATTATGTTTACAGAAGATTACTAAAATGACGATGGCAGTATTATCTTAGTATCTAGGCTGAAAGCTCATAGAATTTCTGCAAGTACCATCTGATGGGAGTGTTGTCGTCTATCTGCTATATACTTGCTTGTGTATGGAAAACCCAAGTCAAAAAAAAGAGAAGAAATGATGAACTGCTTTCTTATTCTATCCTTTGAATTACTATTAACGTGCTACTTCTGTTTTGAAATCGATAGACTTGTTAAATTTGAGTTGTTTTCATTCCAAATCTGTTTGAAAATCAGTAAGTAATCCGGTGATAAATGGATTTGAATGAAGCTGCAATATGCAAGCTTTGTTCTTTGCAATATAATATCCTGATGTTCCTCTAGTTTATGATGAACAAGTTAATGATTCCTGTCATGGTTCCTTTTTTATTGTTGTTGATATTTTCTTATGAACACATCTTTCAAGTTCTTTTTCTTTTTTTGCCATATTAAGTCTATGATGGTAGAGGGACTCTTGAAGATGGGGAAACAGCTGAAGCTAGATTCATCAAGATTCAAGCTGCATATGAATTGTTAATGGATGGAGATAAGCGGAGACAATATGACATGGATAATAGAGTTAACCCAATGAAGGTAAGCTAGCAATCATTAGAGAGTCGGTGTGTTTGCTTTTAATTAGATGTGAAGCGAGAACAAAAGATTGTGGTGCCTTTTCGCAAAAAATGAATAAGACTGGAAGAAGTGGTTTTTTTTTTATGAAATTAATGTTGAGATTATTATAACAGCTACTATCAAATTCCCTCGTGTTTCATTTTTTTAAGCTTTTTCTATATCTAGGTTAAATAGCATTACTCCAACAACTTTTGGGTTTCCAATACAAGTAAGGATCTTAGACTACCAAAAACCTCTGAATCCTTGTTATATCTTTTTTTCCCAGGCTTCACAAGCATGGATGGAGTGGCTCATTAAGAAGCGAAAAGCTTTTGATCAACGGGGTGATATGGCAATTGCTGCTTGGGCTGAGCAGCAGCAGCGTGAGATGAATCTCCGTGTACGCCGTCTTTCCCGTTCAAAGGTATCTGGCGTTCAACTTTCGCAAGCCTTGCTTAACAGCTGATTTAACATCATTTTGATTGTAGTTTACTGTTATTTGATGAGGGAACAGCAAAACCCACTCTTTTTAATTTGTTTTGGTAGGCAAGTAACCAGCTTGATAAGTGATATAAGTTCTCCTGGTGGATGTTGATCTTTACTTGACAGTTTATTTGGAACTATAAACAAAGCCATTCCCTTGTCAAAAGAATCCCCTTAGTGCTGGAAGCTTTATTCTTGCTGCTTTTACTCCTAGCAAGATCGATCAATTTGAACCATGTTTTCTACTTAGCTTTATTAATGCAATAAACCACACAAATTTGATTCAAAAGAAAGAACTCTATAGTTGATATCTGTGCACGGTTGCACCACTCTGATTATCTTAGAATCATATGGTTCCTGATTGGTCTCTAGGTTGACCCTGAAGAAGAGAGAAGAATCCTGGCCAAGGAGAAAAAAGCATCTATGGAATACTTTACCAGCACTCTCAAGAGGCATACCCTCGTTTTAAAGAAAAGAGACTTGATGCGAAAGAAGGCCGAGGCAGACAAGAAAAAGGCTATAAGTCAGCTTTTAGCTGCAGAAGGCCTTGAACTGGACACGGATGATGAAGAATCGCCATAAGAGGCCAAGGACAGTGTATATGTAGGTTTACTATTCTTCATCTCACAATCCACGGTAGAAGTGGATGTGGAATAGGGACCGAGTACATATTTATATTCGTAGAAGTGTATATATGATCACTTTCGCGTAGAAAAAAAGATTTAAAAGAAAAAACTGTAGCAATATATAGAATTGATAATAAATGTTATTGTCATTTTATATTAAAATGTATTTATTAATTTAATTTTTTATATATTTTTTAAAATCATGTAATACACATACAATATATTAATCAACTTAAGAAGAAATAAGCGTGGCAATCTTGATCAAATTAAAAATATATTTATTTTCATATTATTAGTGTAAAATGTAAAAGAAATCAAAGATTTATTAAAATTATATTCTACAAAATATTAATAAATATTTATTAAAATATAAAACTCTGTAGCACATATTTTAGTAATTTTATTACCTACGATGGAGATTGTATATACATTAATTATTTAAAATATAATCTAAAACGAAAAATGAATGTCAATTAAATAAAATATTTTATTATATTAAATAACAAAACTTATAATATTGACCAATCATATAACTTGCCTTCTAACGATTGTTAAAAAGTCTAAAATGACTCGTACCATTATTTGTGGTAGATGACAATAGGTCGACTTATGCACTTAAGTTTAGGTGTTTTCAATGAATTGGTTCATGTGTTAAGTTCAAGTTCAGCTTTATTTAGAAAAATTAGGTCTCAAATAGATTTAAAATTAGGCAGTTTAAACTTGAATCAATTAAAAAAATATTATTTTATATTTTTAATTTTTATAAAATTGACAACCGACTGATGGTTATCTCAAACTAATTTAACCCCTAATATTTACAAAATAGAACAACAAATTTCCAAAGGAATTACTCTATCATCTTTATGTTAATTAGAAGTGACGGTACATTTTTCGCTTTTTCTCATTTCTTTTCACTTCACTTGCTTTTGATGTGCATTATATGTAATATAAATATAAAACTTTTAATTATAAATATTTTTATTTTAAATTTTACTTTTACTTTGTTGTATTGCTCGACACAAACTTTTGTATGGGATTTTATTATTCTTATCATACCATGATTTAATGTAATTAATTATAATATTTTATATATTTTATATTATTCTTAATTTTATCTATATTTAAAATTAAATAATTTTTTCTTATATTAATTATGAATATTATTTATATGGTATATATATAAAAACTAATATTAATATAAATAAAGAGATAACTGTTATATGATATATCAATTTTATATTATTACGATTCTTAAAATATAACTGAAATAAAGTTAAAATATATAACACAATATATTATAAAAAATCTTACAATTTTATAAAATTTAGAAACTATTTTATAAATTTAAAATATTATCGCTATATCTAAAATTTTACCTATATCAGTGTCATACTATACCAAAAATAACTACACTAAATTCCCGCCAAGTTAAGAGTATATTACAGCACATACATTACAGTTAAAGAGTGATACATTCTAGAGCTCCCCACTCCCTCACACGCCATGGAGTTGGTGGAAACCCCCGTCGTCATCAAACCGCCGCAAGACTCAACACCATCGTTGTCCCTAGATTTGATCGGCGACGATGACCAGCGGACTACTCCCTTCTTCAAATCGAGGTCTCGCCGGAGAAGGAGAGACACCTGGATAATATCAATCTTCGTGATTGTCCATCTCATAGCATTCATTGCTACTATGATAGTCAACGACTGTCCTCTCTACTCCCATGGCCATTGCTCCGTCAAAGCCCTTGCTCGTTTGTCCTTTCAGCCCCTCTCCGAGAACCCTCTTCTCGGTCCCTCTGCTTCCACGTAATTCGCGTTTATATTTGGGAGTTCATTGGGTGTTCGTGATTTTTCTGCAATGGAAAATTGTTGTTGTTGTTGATATTGCTGTTGTTTCACAGGTTAGATAAAATGGGGGCTCTTCGCAGGACGTTGTTGGTGGATCACCATCAAACTTGGCGTCTCCTTAGGGCCCCATGGTTGCATGCTGGTTTCATTCAACTCATTATCAATCTCACAGGAATTCTATTGATTGGAATTTACCTGGAACAAGAGTTTGGACCATGTAAAAAAACATTTCATTTTTCTTTTCTTACCTCGATACTGCTTCAAGTAGTATTATTTATGGCTTGAGATTAACGATTATTATGGTTGTTCTTTGTTCAGTTAGAATTGGAATAATCTACGTGGTCTCTGCATTTTTTGGCACATTGGTGAGTGCACTTGTCATTCGAGATAGCCCTACAGTTGCTGCATCTGGTGCCTTCTCCGGGTTGTTAGGAGCTACACTTTCTTCACTTTTAAGGAACTGGAATTTGTACACCAATCAGGTCTTTCCTATATTATTCTTAGGAAACGAATTAATTAGTCACCCCAAATTCATGTATTATTCCCATTTGATTCATCGGACGGTTTTTGGTTTGATTGTAGATTGCAGCTCTGCTAACACTTCTCTTTGTGGCTGTACTTGACTTCATGCTTGGTTTGCTACCTTACATTGACAACTATGCAAACATTGGAGGTTTTATCTCAGGACTTCTACTTGGGTTCTCTCTTCTATTCACTCCTGAGCTTAAGCAAGTGACGAAGAATAAGACGGGCATTCATGATTATGGTGTAAGGATCTCTTCTAAGTTGAAGCAGAACCTGGACAGGCCTGTCTTGAGGACCGTGTCTTTCTTACTTTTCACTCTTCTGTGAGTTGTTCTGTTTAATTTGTGCAGATCCTTTGGTTTGTCCTTTTTGTTGTATGTGAAGCAAAACAGCATCTTTTTGTGCGCAGACTTGTCGGTTTTCTTGTGCCAGTACTCCAGGGCACCAATGTAGGCCAATATTGCAAGTGGTGTGGATATATCGATTGCATTCCTTCCAAAAGATGGAGTTGCAATGACGTAACAACATCTTGTGAGGTATGATTTAATCTTAAAGCTTAAGTTCTAAGAGTACCTTGATTTAAAAGAGAGAAGAAAAGATTGATGTAGAACATCTGCTATTAGTATCGGAATGAGCAAAACCTTTGCTGTCTGTGTACGCATAGGCAATAAGACACTTTTCAATAGGTAGGAATTATCATAAGATGTTAAACAGGATGATTTTAGCTTCTCATGTAAGCATTTTCATAAATCTAAAGTTATAGCTTGTGAAAAAAAATGTTTTCAGAATCTTCCTATTAACTGCACTATGATTTCTGATGCAATTGCAGATCATAATGAACAGTGCGGAATTGACTTTGACCTGTACAATCAATGGTAAGTTCAAGAATTTTCCCTTTACTAACATTTCGGAGGCAAGGACACGGGATTTGTGCACTCTGATCTGCCCCTGACAAGCCAAATATTTGGGACATTGTTCATTCTTTTTCTCCGACATTAGGCTTATCTCGTTAATGTTTGACAACTAAAATTCAGTGTTGTTAATAATCTTTAGTTGGCAACTTTTAAGTGGGAATTTGGTAGTCACTCTTATACAGTTCAACGTAAGAGCCTAGGAACTTGCCTGTCCTGGCCTAAGCCAGGAATAAGTGTACACATCAAATGTTGAAACAGTGAGTTCAGGAACACTGTGCTCTTCCATAGTTTGGATCAACTTGTACTGGGATACCAATTTTTTTTGCATGCAATCGATGGGCCTAAAATCGTGGAATACTGGAGACGTGTGATCCAATATTCAAGGCCTGCATGGTTTTTTGGTGAAATGAAACCAGAGGTTTTTTGGGTGCAATCTAGTATTCCTCGGCGCAATTCATCAGCCATGAATTGGGTCATATAAAGTGATTTATGAGCACTGAATAATCACTATTTTCGTTGATAAAGAACATTTAACGCAGCTTCTACAAATACTTGAGCTTATATTTCAATTGTAAATTTGAAAACAACTCAATAAACCAAATATTAGAACTCGTTAAGATTGGCATAAAAGGAGATTTATCGAATGCTCAGTTGCTCTTAATGAGTCAACTAAGAGTAAAGGTTGCATTATTTCGAATTTTTATATTTCCTATTGAGTTAATAACTAAGAGTAAAGGTCGAATTATTTTGCAATTTATATTTTGTATTAACTTAATAACTAAGAAGAGTAGGGTATTATTATTTCAGTTAATATTTAGTAATTAATGAAGTCTTAATGTTACCCAATTGCTGGCCAGGGCGCCCATGGCCTAATGGATAAGGCGCCTGACTTCTAATCAGGCGATTGTGGGTTCGAGTCCCACTGGGCGTGCAAAGCTGTTTTATAATATTTTGAAAGTTTGACTATACACGTGAATCAGGGTTTGGGCTTAGTGAATTTTTTACGATGTTTGAACAAAATATATGAGAATTGGAATGTAGACGTAATGAAGTGCGGCTAAGGTCTGTAAAAGGCCCCTCTCGACAGGGCCAGGCAGCCGCAACGCCTTAAATAAGTAAAGATCTTTTAGTACTATGAGCAGCCACTTTTGCAACTTATACACCTAAAAAGCACAATAATGTGGGCCTATACACCATAGCCCCCCTCCACTTCACTTACTTCTATCATCAACATTATTAAAACATTTCCAATTGAGATCAAACCATAAACCAACGAGATTCTTCCAATTCCAACATTCAGTCGCCTAACCGACCATCACATCCATCCGTACCTTCGCCCTACCTTCTTCAGACTCGGCCCATAAATAGCCCACGAAATGATTAGGTAATATGTCATTATTTATTCTTTTGCTTTGCAGCCTCAGGCTTAGCTCAACTATCGAACTGACCTTTTCCTTTATTACTTACTCTTTTATAAGAAGAAAATGATGTGTACATGAAATATGCATCCCCTACATACCCATGTGTCCAAATCTAGGACAGATACACAATTGCCTCCAATAGTCAATATACCTCTGATTGAAGATCTCGGAGCTTTTTGGCTCCTGCCGAAGTCTCTCTGGGTCAGAATCAATTAACATGTCATTTGTCAAAAACTATACAATTATTTATCTGCACCACCGAGGAAGAGGAAGAGGAGGAGGTCGTTGGAACACTGATTTTGGAACAGGTGGCGTTCTCCTATTTGCACATGGTGTTGTTCAAAGTGTTAACCATATTGACATGTCGAAGTGTAAGTCTTCCGATCAAAATCGCAATCATATTGAGAACAACCCATCAATCTTCAGTCACTCACTCACTCACTCCTTTTCTCCCTTTTTCTCAAACCCTTTCTTTTTTCCGCCCTCCCTCCCTCTCTTAGACATCTCATTACATAGATTCACCATTTTATAAAAGCCTACAAGCACTAGAGTCTACAGAGCTACTTGTATTTAGATGCAAAATGATTAGTATGTAGTTTTGGAACTAGCCACCTGATTTATATAAATAATTCGCAAGATGGCTCCTTCCTTCTTATAAACAGGCGTGGGTGGGTAGTCTAGTGGTGGCAAGGAATCCTGAAGTGGCTTCTTTTTCCTCTCTTTCCCTAGTTGAACCAAAAAGCTACAATTGGAGGAGAAAACACCTTTCACCATCAATGCCTAGTCAAAGAAAGAAAGTGGGCTATAGAGGTATAGACCCAAAGAATAAGGTATGGACTTTTATATGATGAACTGAGTCCTTTCCAACTACGTCATCATTTCCTAGTCCCCAACTTGTTCTCTTATGAAAAATGTCAAAAGGAATGTAGTATACTGAAATTCAGGTTTCACATTTGTTAAAACTAAGGATTTTTCTTTATCTATTGTTTTACTCAATAACAATTTTATTCCGGGATTAAAATTTCTTATTAATTTAATTTATAAAAAATTAAAATATAAAATTTCCATGAATGAGATCAAAAAACCCTACTCAACCCTACCGGTTATACGAATAAATTCAACACGAACACTACTACTAAAGGAAAAAGATTCCCCTTATTAGTTGACCATCAAACTCATTATATTCTTCCACCTAGGGGTGTGTGCAAAAGTCCTCATCCTTGCCCATCTCAGAATCACACACACATATGTATATACATATACATACATATATATGCCAAGTGCACGCGCGTGGTTGGAGAGGTGTTTGCACATTCCTTTAGTACAAGATGTGACCAAGAAAACTGATAGGTCGATCAGATTTGGTTGGTAATCTTTATATTTATTCCATAATCTACTGTGTTTAGTTCCACATATTTTCGTACAAACAGCAGCGGAGGAGACAAGTTAGATAGCGAAGAAGCCATTTGTATAGTATAAGCTCCCTTGGGTCATGTCAGTATGACGTGCTTGTGGTGGTCATCTCTCTTTTGTCCACACGTAATTGAGGAATTTCTCAATTTCGAGTCATCTCAATTCTCAACCGTTTGGGATATTTTGTGTGCCCAAATGATTGATTAGCTAATTCACATCTCTTTGGTGCAAATATTAAATTTGTAATTCATATTGTTGTAATTACCAAAAACATATTCACTATGACGAGTCGTTCGTTGCTTTGATTATGACCGGACCAATGTATATAAATTGCTTAGCATATATAGGTAGGTACGTAGGACGAACTTGTAAGACCAACAATTATATCCAATATAAAGAAAGGATGGCCCAATAGAATACTTACACCTGGATCGTTATCCAATTCTAGCTATACCATTGGTTTCCATAATTTTCCGTGTTTTTCATTTATTATTTGTGATTTAATTTAATTTAATTTGGGTGTATGTTGCATCAGTACTTTCATTAAGGCTTGTTCGATACGTGTAAAGGTATATATATATATATATATGATTCGTGATTATGATCCAGTTGTGTAATTTCAGGATTGACACGTGTCTTATAATTTGAGAAGGGTAACACTTCAAGCTTCTCTCTCTCTCTCTCTTCCTTCTTCTCAAACAAGAACAGGGGCAGGGCCAGAAATGATTTCATTTAACTGCTGTTTTTATGATAACTGGAGCACCTTCTTTATCAAGATTATGACAATTATGTCCCTCTTTGTTGTTTTATTTGCTTTATCTGCCACGTAGGTTTTGTGCTCTTTTGTTTTTGAATTTCATTGCAATTATTTCTTTTGGGAAGGAGAATCCAATCCAGTACATCTATAATCACAAGTCAAGTACGATCTACAGTGCGTCTGAATATTAAAACCACGTCGTCTTGCTGAACCAAAATTATTATCCCTAAAACCAAAATAAATCAACAATAAGTGAGGATGAAGTAACTTAAACTTAAAACCTCTATATGATAATAACAATTACATTGATGAATTATTAAACTAAAATTTAAGGAATCATGAATTAAAATCCTCTATGAACAACAACAACCTCGGTCTACAAGACTCCTTACTTTGTGAGGGTTAAAGAAGAGATATCAATTATATGCAGTCTTCTTTTTACATTTTACAAAGAGGCTCTTTATATGACTCCAAGATGTTATTTTTAAAGGTCACAAATGAGTACACATGGCAATTTAGCCCGAACCACCCTGAAGTAAACTAGTTAGGCCTGGGTTAACCAGGTCACGAGTTAAGGCTACCTAACCCAGCCTGACCTGTGGCCTGACCTCAAAAAACAAAATGGTGTCATTTTTCAAAATTTTTTAAAAATTAAATGGCTAACTTGGGCTCGATATGTCATGGGTCAACCTGACCCAATCTAACCTTACCAGTTACTTCAAATTTAATAAAAAAAATAACTTTATACATATGTTATCTATTCAATAGTTTTTTTAAAAACTATTAGGTCCAAAATTTATATAGTTCTCATGTATAATTTTATTGTTTGTTATTATGTTTATACAATACCATATTTAAATTACGAAGTTTAATTCTTATGGTTAAAAGTTTGGCTTTATCTTTTTTTTTTAATTTTTCGCTCGTCATTTGTCTTTTTACATAGCCGACATTTTTTTTTCTACCAAGACTTGCGTAGACATCCATTATAAATTAAAGTCAATACATAAATATCATTCCCTCTAACTACTAAGTCATAATTTTGTCAAACTTTTCTTCTCCAACAAGTAAGATACACTTCTCTTTTTATACTCATTTCGAAGTAGAATGTTAAAATAATTTAATATTTATTATAAAGATATCTCAAATTTAATAATTATTTGTGATTTAATAATAATATTTTATAATTTAAAAAGTATTATGAATAAACATGTATTTCATTTTTATGTATAAATAAATATATTATATGCAATATAACGTATGAATTTAATGAGAAAAATATATAAATTTTCACTTTTATATCTCCATAATTTGTTGATTAATCTACTGCTATAACAACAATACTCAATATAGATCATGCTAATATGCAAAATTTGGAAAGGTTCAATAGTACGTAACCTTATTCTTAACTAGTAAAGAAACTAATTAATCTATAAAATTTTAAAAGAAAAAGTTACAATTATAAATGTGAATAGTCAATTTTTAAGACATTGGTAGGCATCATTTAAAATTTAAAGCTAATTATTCTAATTAACTTTTGAAAGTGCCAAATCTAAATAAAGCAAGGCATCTATACCAAATTCGAAATCAAGATCTCCTAAACAGTTAGATTTACTTAATACGGTATTGATTATGACTAGTACTTTAGCAATATCAAATCTTCGGCATCTAAGTTACTTAATATACTAAACAAAAGGATCTCACTGGTCTAAAACGAACCTAAATATTACTGCTAGGGAAGTATTAAGAACGTTTTTCTTCAAAGAAGTACCTGTAACATTTAATTTACTCGTTCTTTCCTTAGTAAGGATTGGCAATGCATCGAGCTTAATTATTGATGATCTAACCCAACTTGATCCTTTTAACAGTCGGTTCAATTTTGATTCAAAATTCGGTAAAACTCGAGTTTCGTAGTTCAAATTCATTATGATCATCTTAAAGTAATATTGTTTTTATGTAATTAAATAAAATAATGTTATTTTAATTTTAAAAATTGAAGTTTACATATTAAAATAATACCATCTTAGACAATTAAATTAAAATAATTTTACAATCAATTTAAACTTAATTTGCTGATTCCAAATTAATTTAGGTCGAAAATACTGTTTTTTTAATTTTTAAGGAATTCATTTAACATCTCACTAAATATAAAAAATTGAAACTAAAATAAGCTTAAAAAATTCTATCCTTCTAAGAAGCAAATGAAACATTCTATTTAAAAGTGGTTTTCTATGATGAATCTTAAAGGGATCATTGCCGCCGGCGAAACTCAACTATTCAATATGATTATTTTTCCGGTGGCTCTAACGGCAGAGTTTATTGAGCATACTGATGTACTGTGTATTCCTTTTTTCTCTGGAATTGCAACTCCATTGCTATAGGCAACCAAGCAAGTCTTAACCTCATCCACCCACCCACAGCTACACTAATATTACTTGAAAATATTCGGAGTTCTACAAGCACTTTTGTTTGCTTCACAAATAAAGGACGTTCCTCGGCAAATCTTGAGCTGGGATGTTTTGGCGTTCTTTAGACTCCGAATTTACACCGTAAGAGTATAATTGACGAGCTTACTCAAAAAGGGTCATGATCATTTACACCGTCTCTATTTATTTTGATAAAAGTAAAATTAAAGGTTGTACTCCAATTTTAGCTATTAATTTTGAATTATTTACCTTTTTGTTCTTTAATTATTCATAAATTATATAACAACAACAACATTCAGTATAAATTTTGTTGAAACGCAGAGTTTAAGAAAGTTCAGTAGTACATAACCTTACTCTTAACTTGTAAAAAAATTGTTTTCAAATGGCCAAGACGAAGAAAATATTCATAAATTATGTAATTCATAATTAATATCAATAAAGAAATAAAATATGAACGTATAAATGAACAGAGAAGAAGGAAACGTGTATGATTTCTTGTTTCTTTTATGGTGCCAAAAAGCTGCCTAGAGACGAGTAAGGTATTTGTAACACAGACCATTTTCGTCTTCATTTCTGTATTTCAGAAAAAGAGAAGTCCACTTTTTCCATTCTTTTTTGCAGAGGCAATACTGATTAATACAAATTGTAAGGTTCAGTGCGGTTTGTTTAGGCACTTGATCGTGATGGGAATGGCCGTCAGCACTATTAACTATTTATGTGGAAGGTCTTCTTGGTTGTGAGCTTGGAATCGGTAAATTTGGTATCACCCACCCTGATTAATCAAGTTGACATCTTGGGATGATTGATTATTCGTTGCTAGAGTTCAGAAAAAGAGGTTCAGATTATCTGTTTTTATTATTTTATGTCTATTTTATTTTATAAGTATTAATTCATTTAAATTTTATCAGTCCTATTTATTAAATAGATAGATATTTATTAAACAAAACGAACATTAAAATAATAAAAATAAGTGATCTGTTTCAAAAAAAAAAAAGTAAAAAATGTATGTGATCTGTTTAAAAAAAAAAAGTAGAGGATGTATGTATTTGGCATATTGTCCGTATCAAGTACAGCACAAACCCCAAAGTATACATACGATACGATTATTCATGTTAAAGATAAGATTATGAAATTAAAAGGGGCAATCTTATCTTATGAAATATGATGATTAAGTGTGGTGCTGCCTAGATTAAAGATAATGGGTGGCCAAATCAGTGCCCTTAAAGAATGCTCCCTCCTCACTTTCCAATGAAAATCTTGAGAAAATAAAAAACAAAAACCAACATTCTCTTAAGATGTCCCATTCTCCAAAAACCCACGAGCACTCTTTCATTACAAAGTTCCATAGAACTTAACACTACTCGATACAAGTAAGATTTCATGGTCCCCCACTACTCACTCAGCCACAAGTTTTATAACCATCGGTTTTACAATTGGGTGCTTCATAAATGGGCTTAATAGGAGAGTAAAGCAAGAGTACTTCCATAACACTATTAAATTTTAGTGTAGACCCAAAAAATATAAATAATCAAATTCTATTTTCTTAGTTTATTAGCCATTAAGTCCGCTCTAATCATTGGTAACCTATTTGGTCAAATGCAAAAATAAAATAAAAAGGGACACATAGAATATAAAATGAGCAAATAATGGATAAACTAGGTGATGAAATCTTTCTTCCCTTTTGGATTCGCCGTCAGATGGGTCCTAAGCTCTTCTAAAATGAATGGGTTGGATGGAGCAAATTAGTGGAGTATAGAAAAGGAGCCATGGAAGTTGTAGATGAATCATATCATCCAATTTGTCTTGAGATAAAAATGAAATTAGAGTGTATGCAAGTTCAAAAACTATGAAGCCCTAAAAAGACTATATTTTTGGATACAAGCTCATCATTACAGTTCACCCATTCCTAAGAAGATGAACAAAACAAGAAATATGTATCCTATCTAGGAAAAATAAGGCCCCGAACTTCAATAGAAAGGAATGGAAGTAGAGGAGCAGAAGTCAGTTGCTCGAGGAAGAGAATAAGCCAAGGATAGCACTAAAATCCAAAAGGAAGGAGAAGGACTGAAGCTGTAATCCAAATGAAAGGAAAGGATAAATAGAAGAAGAAGAATTTGAAGCAGAATCTGAGTCAACAACTCAGTCAAACTTCACACAACCCCAATAAACTTCCCCTCCATCATCATGGAAGTTGCCAACTATATATTAACAATATTAACCCCTATCCACTTGCACCTTTCACTCTCTTAACACAAAAAACATGCACATAATTAATCACATACAGTTATTAGGGTAAAGCTTAATAGGGACTAGAAAGGGAGCCCCAAAGATGAAGAAATGGGAAAGGAAATCATGGAAAATTCATTCTTATAGAGTCTTTGGCCAATCTTTTCCCATCCCCTTCTCTTTGCATCTTTACTTGTATTCCTTTTTGGTTACTTAATTTTGGAACTCTTTTTTTGTTTTTCTCTTGTTCTCTGCCTTTCTGCCCATTAAACAATGAAAATGGCATATTACCAATCATCCTTTCCCCTCTATAGGAAACACCCATCATTGCTCCCAACAATCCTTTTCAACCTTAGAAACCTGAGCTTCTAAGATATTCCTTCCCTTCCATACTTCCTCTCTCCTTTTATGCTTTCACCTTCTCTCGATTTAAATACCCTCTCCATCTTTGTAATCTTTTCTCTACCTCACCCTTCTTCGTTCTTTGCATTACCATCTCTTCTCCTTCATTTTCTTTTTACTTTTTATTGGGGCTTTAGTTTTAAGCCTCTGCAGGCAGTCTCTCACTTCACGATGGATCCTTCTTCTACAAACTCTGTTAATGGTTTCTACTCCTTTCTAACTGGAGGAATTGATGATCTTGAAAGAGTTTTTCTTTCCAATAATTTCATGTCAATCCAATTCCTCCAAAGGGTACTTTCTTTGCTAAGATCTTTCCACTCTCAGTTGATCTTGCTCGTCCAGAAACTCCATTTGCCTGTTGGTGAAAAGTGGCTTGATGAATACATGGACGAAAGTTCCAAGCTTTGGGAGGCATGTCATGTTCTTAAATCAGGCATATCTGGGATGGAGAGTTATTACTCTGCTGGGTTCAATATCACTTCTACTCTTGACAATCATCGTCATCTTAATCCTCAGCTCTCTCGCCAGGTTCATCAGAAATAATCCCACTCCAAATTCTGTTATTGATTCTACTTCCTGTAAAAACAAACTCGTATTTTAAAGTTAAAAAGTTTTTTCACATAAAAAGTTTGCATCTTGAAACAGGTAATTCGGGCAATTTCTGGGTGTCGAAGAGAGGCCGTGGGATTGGAAGAGGAGAATAGAGCCTTAATGGAGACGAGAATCCAACCTTTGTCGTTGCGTTTTGATGAGAAGGTTGGGATTGAATCAAAGCTCAACGGATTCAATGGTTTTAGAGGGGTTTTATATGCAATGAGAAATGTTAGCTCTTTGCTTCTAATGATCTTGCTATATGGGCTGGTGTATTGTTGGCCTGAATCCAGTTTTTTACGAGGAGGGTACGAAGGATGTTTGTTCTTCGGATCAGCTTTCATGATCTCAACAGCAAGACTGCAGCAGAGAGTGGCAGCAGAGATAAACCAGATAAATGGGAGACCAGGAATTCTACTTTTTGAGTTTACGAGGTCCAAGATGGCTATGGAGGAGCTTAAAGCAGAGTTGGAGAGTAGATGTGGCCAAGGGATGGTGGTGGATTGGGAAATAGAGGAAGAGATAAGAGAAAGAGTAGAGAACTTGAGAGGCTGTTTTGGGGTGTTGAGATCTGGAGTTGAGAATATCGTTGGACAGCTTGATGATTTCTTTGATGAGATAGTTGAAGGAAGGAAGAAGCTTTTAGACTTTTGCAGTCATAGATAAAAATTAAAAAAAGAGAGACAGAGAGAGCTGAGTAAGTTGAAATTGGGAAAAAAAAAAGAATATAGAAGAAGTAAAGCAGTTGTTGGAGTTGTTGTACCTCTAAAACCCCTCTCTAAAATTTTCCCTTTTAAAAAACATTATTTTAAAATATTTTTACTGCTCCTTTTAATCTTTTCTTCCCCCTCCACTGGTTTATCTATTTACAGTTACTGTAGTTAAAAACTTTGGGATGAAACAACAGGGAAGGAAGAAGACACCTTGAGTGGAAAGAAAAGACCGTAGACAAAGTGATTTGGAATGGAAAGAGCTTAAGAAAATGTTGGATGGGTTGAGATAATGATGAAAGGCCAAGCTGCTACTCTGATTGCCATTAACATGAAACAAACAACAGCTTCTTGTTTGTTAGATCATGATTAGTTGTAATGGACATAAAAAGAAAGGAAGCTTCTTATCATATTATCTCAAGGGAAGAAAGGGAACATCAGGGATTTCAATCTTGTTAGTTTGTATTGTTTATTACGTTTTTTTAAATTTCCTCTTGTAATGTTTTCTTTTGTCTGCAGTGGTTGTAGTGAAAATGGCTTAATCATTCTAGTTGGTGAATAATGATGAAAAAGAGGGAAGCTTTTAAGTTTAGGAGTAGGGGAGAGGCACTGTGAGATTCCTGGGTTTTAGCTTTAATGTTGAAAAGCAGCAGACTCTCTGCTCTCTTTGTACTGGACCTGGGAAGAAAGGGTTTTGTCTGATTCGGTTTCACTTGTGAAAGCAATGGGGTTGATGATTAAGAGATAAAATCTGTTTCCTTCCTCTCTCTGATAAATTATAAAAATGGTTTATGTTGTGGCTATTTCTTCCCTTAGCCTTAGGAAACTATAAAAATACAGGAAATCTGGGAGGGTCACTTTCTAACCGTATCTCATGCTTTTTGTCCCTTGCCAGAAATTCATGCCTTGCCTCCCCTCAAGGGTTCCATATAAAAATTATGATTTGTTTGTCTAAAAGAAAATAATAATAATAATAATATAATGTGGACACAAATACAGGAAGAAAGCGTACCGACAAAACTCCGATTGAATACGATAAAGTTAAGCAGGAAGGAAAACATTTTCTTGGCAGTAAAAGGTTAAATGGTTGGCTGAAACAAAAGTAAAGCTGTGGGCTGCTTCCTTCCTGTAAAAATGATGATTGCCCTTTAAACCGCCATAACCAGCCTTTAATTATTATAACCCGCAATCATGTCCTCCCATTCCCCAACAACAAATTCTAACAACAAAATCAAGATTTTCAGCTAGAAACAAAGTCCCAACCTGATATTGCTCTCAACAACAAAAGAGGACAAAAAGCTAATGCAATCGGACTTTGGACTACTCTTTACATGCACGAAAAGGAAGTAGCCATATGCAGACACAGGACTGGTCGGATGGCAAGCACATAGACCAACACAACAAATTGCGTGGCACAAAACCTGCTTCACTTTCATAATCGTGGAAACACAAACACGGGTATTCTTCCAAAGTAGATTTAACTATCCACACAAATGGGAATGAGCATCAAGCCTAATCAAAAAGATCGACAGAGAGATTTAACAGAGCCCTCACACTTATAAATAGTTACATCTAGTTTTCAAAATATATACAAGACACATTTAAGGAATTGAGGCTATCAACCTTTGGCAACAGTTCCAAATAATTCACAGATACAACATATAAATGATAAATGAACAAGGGTATGGGGGCAACAAGGCTTAAGGATATGGGGGACAAGGCTTACTATGCAGAAACTTTACTTCATCAAGGAACCGAGGAAGTGAGAAGATAACCTATAAAAGTATGCAAGTTGCTTCTTCTACAAGTTCAGATGTCAAATCCCGGCATAGCAAACTGAGAAGCAAACGTTTCTACCCGGTTTCGCAGCTCAATAATATCTTTATCGCTCTGTAGACACTTGAGATAATCTTTATGGAGTTTTCCATGTTCCCTCTGCACAACACTCGTTATCTGAGCTGCCCTAAGAAGGAAGTCTGCAATTGTCTCGAAATCAGCCTCCAAACAACCTCTTGATGTCATGGCAGGAGTGCCTGAAAAAGAGAAGAAAAACGAGCTAACAGGAAATTGAAAAAGAATATGTCAACAACACAGAATAGAATTGATTACTACAAAAAGAACAACCATAGCTTGGAGTTCGGGAGGTAAGAGATATTCAATAAAAGCGTCAGTCAAGGCATCGTGGCCACAAGCTAAAAATAAAGTCCACTTTGAATTAGGTACAAGTTTGTTTCAGGAATCCAAAAATATTTACAACATCCACTTAGTAGACATAAATCGATATGTGCAAGGACTAGTTGTAGAGATGTAAAATGACTGTCAGTACTCACCAATTCTGACTCCTCCACGACATATAGCACCATTTTCTCCAAAGACAGTACTTTTATTGAGGGTGATGTGGCACATTTCACATACTTTCTCATAGTTTTTGCCTAAAGAGAATAACACAAATGCAATGTTAGAGTAAGCACATGGAAACTGACCACACAGCCGTGCTATTTTCAAATTTTTCAACCATAACTCTAATTAACAACTCTAATTGTGAAATCAACATTCGTAATCCCCGGTATAAACCATACAGGTGGATGTTCGCTGCTCCAAAAGTCATCATTTTACAACAGTGAGAATAATATCACAACATCAAAGGGTTAAAACCCATCTATACAACAACTCAAAAAGTGAAGTAGATCGGAGAAAAGGATTCAATCATCTGACTCTTTATAAACTTTGTCAAAAAAAGATAACTAGGACAAATTTTTAGGAAGGAACTCCAGAACGCATCCTAATTTTCTTCTCCTTGCGTGTAATCCTGCACAGAAGTTTGCTATCTTCCTTACTATTCCATCCAGAATTAGGATACATTGAAGCAAAAAGAGGTTTTTTTTTTTTTTTTCTCAGAGAACCAAAGCTGTCACTGTGCCCAATGAATACAGTAAAAAGAAGAGATAATAAACATTCTTAAAATGGAACTTTAGATAATCACACTAATAATTCAGTGGTGACATATGTACAACTTTGATGTTCCAAGATTGGGAAAAACATTTGTTGTCACATAAATGCTAATTTACAAGCTCATGAACCCTATCAATACAGACAAATGTCCTACAAGCCAACAAATTGCCAAAACTTAATAGATACAGCAATATTATTTGCACCTTGTATTTCAACACTCATTTAACTAGAAAATGAATTCAAACACAAACGTAGATAAAAAATCAGACCGAATAAGTAGTACATCATTTAAACTGAAAATAACTGTCGCTAAATAGAACATATTGGCTTTTAGATTTGAGTACTGAGTAAATTGGATAATTTAAACAATCAGCATTTGGTCTGAGCAATTTCCTTATTTGGACCAATAGCATATTATACCAAGTACACTGAATTAATCTAATACTATAGTAAAGCAGCAAAAATAATCATTTAACTTGGAGAGGTTGTTGGAAGTGCACAACAGGAGAATGTGATTATTGAATTGATTATTTGGTTATTGGATTATATCTTGAATTAGACAATCAATGTCATTAACACAAGCACCTAGAGAAAAGAGCAACTAACCATATCTGTGCAGTTTAAATTGATAAACTCAATGGAAGAAATAAAAAGTGAACCTCATGAAATCCAACATTGTATACCAATTGATTCGCAATAAAATCCAACAACCGAAAAGGAGATTGAGATGTGAGGGTTGCACCATAAATTCAGGTCTGCCGAATTCAGGTAGAGAACAGCTGAACTCAAAACTTATTTCGATAAGAAAGCTCAAAATACTACCAAAAAAGCACAGCCACAAACTACTGTAACATCTAGCCATACAACCTAGTAACGAAGACTAATGATACGGAGAAAAGCGTCACAAGCTACCAATACTGCTTCATTAACTTCCGAACCTATGACGTCTCTGAAATTCACAGAAACTTCACACTTCAGAGTGACCATACAAGTATTGTTTCAGTAACTTCAGAACATATTCCGTAGGCCATCAAGGAAATAGAAATAGAAATAGAAAATGACATGAACATTCATGTCAAAGAAAACAAAATAGCAGACAGCAAAGGCAGAATTATTACAGATCCAATAATAAACAATCACTCATTCTCCGATATATTTATCCAGAGATAGGATGTCAAACTGTACCTGTTAACCCTAAAGAAGTTATATCCCAAACTAGCAAATGATTGTCAGTACCCCCCGTCACCAATCTGCATTTCCTTCTCAGCAAAGCAGCAGCTAATGCTTGGGCATTTCTCTTTACCTGTTTCATATGCGCTTTGTAATCTGGAGAAGCCACTTGCTTTAAGGCTATGGCAAGAGCAGCAATGTGATTATTGTGAGGACCTCCTTGTAGTAATGGATGGATTGCAAAGTTTATCCTTTCCTCGAAATCATAATGGCCATTACCATCGCTGAGACTAAGAAGCATGTCTGGCGGCCTTGACTTTGGGCCTTTCCTGTAGAAAATAATTCCTCCTCTAGGACCCCGAAGACTTTTGTGAGTTGTTGAGGTAACTATATCACAATAGTCAAAAGGATTAGCAGATTCCTGCACAAAATATGATTCAAACAATGTGAATTAGGAAGTTATAACAAATATCAAGTAATATAAAAATTTGTTCTCGACAACTTGTGACACATACACAGAAATAAAAAAGGAAGATGGAAAGAAAAACTAGTTTACTTTATCATCATGAACTGTTTAGAAAAGCTCAATCTCAATACAATAACAAAAAGAAGCAAATCACTTCAATGAAAATAATACTTAAAAGTTCTAAATCTAAATAAGTGTTGCAAGACTGTGAATAAAGTACAACCACAACTACTTCGGCTCATAAGTTCGTCAGCTTCAAATTGATTATTTAGTTTTCCTAATACAAGATTAAAAAATCATGGCCAAAGACTCAGTCACTGTCAAACTTAGCTACAAACAATATGATATAAACCCAGTTAATGCACCAAGTCATTAAAGGGAAGAACAGCTCTCCAGGAACTTCAGTATAGTTGGCACTTATGGAAATTCAGTCAACCCATCTGCCATTGGTAGAACCATCTTCCTGAATTACTTTCATGAAGTCGCAACATAATTTTGTCATAAATGTCAAAACCTGTTTATGACTATTTTTTACATTCATTTTATGAAAAGAACTAGACAAACAATCAATTCAAGAGTTATGTTAGTTCAGGATCTAGAAACCAATGGAAGAAGCATTCTTTTTTCTTAAAAACATATAATCCGATAGATAAGCGCCAAGAATGAGAAAATTTGGAAAGGAAAACAAATCATTATAGACAAACATCAAGTGATAAGAAAAGAACATGGGGGGCGTAAATGAGCCTGGAGAGTTCATCCATCCAACTATATCATGCTCAGTGAGACATTTCTACCGTCCAAATGTATCATTTAAAATTGGTTTAAATATAAACTACAAGCTAATCTCTCAAGCCGTTAACCAACGACAAAACATGCACTAAGCAGCCAAAAGCTACTTCACTTATCACAACCACCAGAACCTAACTTAACATTTTCCGTAATCCACAAACAATTTCAGCATACCTAGGATCCTAAAATTCAGAGCATAAAAAATTTGCTGAGAAATTTAAATATACTACGCAGTTCAAAGTCTTCCAAAAGCAAATTCATGTTAAGTTCATCACAAACCTTAGCTGCCACAAGACCACTAATATGAGCCATGTCACACATTAAAACAGCAGCAATCTTATCAGCAACTTTTCTGAACCTTGCATAATCCCACTCCCTAGGGTACGAACTTCCTCCACAAATTAGTATCTTTGGCCTATAGTCCACTGCTTTCTCCTCCATCTTATCATAATCAATATACCCAGTCTGAGGATCCACTCTGTAAGGCAAACTCTCAAAAAAAAGGGAGGAAGCAGACACCTTTTTTCCTCCTGGAATATAATACCCATGACTCAAATGCCCCCCTGAAGGAGAATCAAGCCCCATAATCCGATCCCCCGGTAACAAAAGTCCAGTATATACCGCAAAGTTCGCAGAGCTACATGAATATGGCTGCACATTTACTCCCCATTTATCAGAATCAAGCCCAAAAGCTGTCAACGCACGATCGCAACAGAGTGACTCGATTTGGTCAATGAATTGATTTCCAGTATAATACCTGGCACCAGGATATCCTTCAGAGTACTTATTCGTTAAGTGACTGCCTAAAGCTTCCATAACCGCCCTGCAGACAAAGTTCTCCGAAGCTATCAACTCTATTCCTTTGAACTGCCTTTCCTTCTCTTTATCCATCATTTCACAAACCTCTGGATCAGCAACCGGAAGCGCCTGGTTACCCCACCCACGAACCGTGGCCCGTCGAGAGTCGAGGCCCACTTGAACAGCAGCTCGATTCGGAGAGTTCGGTGAGCACGACGACCTTTGGCCATCTCTTTTCCTCTTCAGACAAAGCTGGTGTCCCAATAAGCTGAACTGCTGGGGGCCTTCGCTTTGATCGTCGTCATCGTCGTTCTCTATCGTGACGTTCTCCTTCTCGTCGTTGAGTAATTCCAAGGGAATCGGACCCGACGATGTAGCACGAGAGTTGAACCCGAGAGAGAAGCCCGATTCGGATCGTGTCAAATCCATAAGACCAAAACCCTAATTGGATTTAAACAAACAACAAGGGTTTAAGGAAAAGTGTAACAGCAACAAAAGCAGCGGCAACATTTCCTGAAGAAGCTACACCTCAAATAACGAACTCTCCCTGCGTTGCCGTTGGCTTCCATCAAAATTGGACGAAATACGAAACCTTACTAAATGCTCTGGCTGTAGTGGAGATGACAATATACAATGATCATGCCTAATATAAATATATAACTGCAGACGCGTGTGAAATGAACGTGCCTCGTGTTAGTGGAAACTGAAATGTGGAGGTTTGGCGGGGAGAGCCACTGGGCTTCTACATCCAACTTCTAGTAAAGAGTACACGTGGCGCTCTAATGTGACGAGTGAACACCCACTGGACGTGATGGCGGTTAGATTCAGTTATATTTTAGATTTTTTTTACTTAATTTATATAATTGGTAGTTTGAAAAAATAGAATAATAAATTAACCGAATGTTTTTGTGGGGCCCAATTGTCGGGGACTTTTAATTGAAGATCCATTTTGACTTATGCCTTGTCGTCGTCCAACGTTGTCACCGGCTCAGACTTTCTCCGGCTTTACTTCTTCTTCTTCATCAAGCTCGTCGGAGTTAATTTCTAATTGGGGAAACCCAAATTTATTGGTTCCCGTCGCCTTCTTATCCATTTGTATCTCTCCCAGTGTCTCCGAGTTTGTCTCTTGGTCTTTTAGTAATTTTAATGTGTGTTTGGTTAATGGTAATACAGGGGGTTTTTGGCGTGCAAGCTTGTGCCGGTTCACGTATCTTTTTTTTTTTTTTGGATTAAAAGGAGGGGTGGGATGCACTCAGCTAGGTAACAGTTACATTCCGTGGCCAGGCCACTCCAATAATATCCTAAGATAAAATATTGAGCAGATTAATAGGTATTCCTTCAAGAATATAATATCCCAGAGAAAACTCGTCAAGAAATCAACTGCCCTGTTATTCTCTTGGTAAGTGTGTAGAATGCGTACACTGCCGGAAAAAATCGGTAATTCGCTTGATCAAAATAGGAAGATTTGCACCTACCGATTGTTATGATGAAAGGGAGTCCACAACTTTCTTATTATCACGGTTCACATATCTTTGATGCAAAGAATATTCGAGTTGTGTAAAAAGCCCGTGGGTTCACATAGCATTTCTTTGTTATGGCTGACCCGATGGTCAAATTGACCAAAATGGAAAAACCATTGGCTCCACCTCCACTCTTACTTCCTCTGCTTACCTCATCTTCGTCAACCACTCACTCATTACAGCATGCTTGCTCATCCAAATTGAGCATTTCTTCCTACTTCTTAGGAGATAATATTTCGGGTTGGTTGTTCCAAATTGAGCATTTCTATCACTTATCATCACATTCCTCTTAATTAGAAGCTTACTGTCGCGCCATTTTACATGATAAGGCCTACTCTACAATGGTATTACTGAATGCACACTACTTCCCAACTCTCTACTTAGGAAGCTTTTATTTGTCAACTGGAACTTTGAATTGGCCCTTCTTCCTTTGTCAACCATGAACCTCAACTTTATAAACTTAAATGGACAACCTTCGTTGCTGCCTATATAGGGAATTCAAGATTGTTTCCACTCGCATTCAGGGCCTTTTCATCTCTAATCTCCTTAACTACTTTATCTATAGAATAAGGGAGTAGTTATCTATAGAATAAGGGAGGACATCCATCAAGAAATCCTTCTGCACAAACTAACAAACATGACATGTGACGTCCTAAACACTCTTAAACTACAATTATCCAAATTGTTCCTAAAGAATAATATTAATTACCAAAATTCTCATTAGTTCCAAAAAAGAGATGTCGCCAGTCATAAAGGCATTCTATACAAATAAAATTACCTGAACTATCACATTTAAAAATATATACACTAAAACAACTTTACTCAATTTTATATGTCGGCCTCACTTAAACTTCACTATATTAATCACGTGTACTGGAGTTATCAACAATCTCGCTATCTCCTAAAAAATATAGCGGCAAGGGATAAGCTGCCTACTTAGTAAGGGCAATTAACCGTACCCTTAAAATCAAATAACTTAATATATATATATATATATATAGAAATTAGTTAAGTGAATAAAACATATATACAATACTAAAATATGTGAAATAAAAAAACATAATTAATATATTTTAGAAATTCATATATGTAACTATTAATCATTAATTTAATTAATGACTAATTCAAAATATGATTTGCTATAAAATAATTTATTAATTACAAAAATTCAAAGTTTTAAGAACCGTACACTATTATAGTAAAAAGAATTGGGCCTAGCTCAACAAGCCATTGAATGCCCAATACAAAGTCGAACCTATAAATAGAGAGGAGGAATAGATCCACCAAGAACATGGCTTGATCCAGATTGAGAGGAACTTATAGACAGACACCAGCATAACCTAATCTCCATTACATTCCATGACTTTTAGAAAGGGAGATGGTTGAACTGTGAGTCTGAGATGAGGGGTAAGGTGTATTTGAATGAAGGTCTTGGTGGAGTTGCCATCCACCAAGATTTTCATTGATAGTGCTGAACAATTTTAGGTGGAAGGGGCAAATTGTCTTGTGAGAGCATGGGAAGAGATTTAGGGAGTATCTTCTTCAGGAGAAGGAGAAATTTCCTTTGATTCCACAGGTTCAAACTCACTTGGTTCTGGTAGGGATTTAGTTGACGAGTCCTTGCCATTATCCACCATCATACATAAGAATTGGGGCGCTTTGCAATTGTGTCCTGGCATAAACCTCTTATCACAATTGAAACAAAGTCCTTTCTCGCACCGAGACACCATCTCTGTAGGAGCGAGTATTTTAATGGACAAGTAGAGGTTCAGGGTAGTATCTTAGGCACAATTTAGAAGGACGCTGACGTTGGTAGGGCTGCGAACGACATCTAGTTATAGAAGCTATAAGATTGATTAGGTTTAAAGGAAGAGGATTTGGAATCTTGGATTTTAGCCTCAAATAGTTTAGCTATGCCAACTACCTCATGTAATGTAAATCCCACAAAAGGAAACAAAATAGCTCAACCCTTACTAATCAACCTAGCCCATAAAATAATTAAATAGAGGGATATAAATAGAAGTCAACAATTGTGAAATTAAACACCCAACAAAAAATAAGTTGTGTTCTTCATTTTTTCCTCTCCATTTTTCTAGCTTGTAAGTATTTAAATACACTATCTTTCTTCTGCATGTGAAACTTTTCTCATGTATTCCCTCTTTTTCCTTTGTAACAAATTGTGAGTAAATTGTGGAGGTTAACAATCTCATAATCCCTTAGGAAGGCATAGACTTTACATAAGTAAAATTCTTTTCCAGCAACAATTCTATGCCTTTTAATTTGAGTTTTAGTCATCCTACACTAGTTTATAGTTGGAATGTATATTGTGTTTGTTTGGAACAATAAATTAAAGTCATGGGAAAAACAAAAATGGAGAAAAGTTGGCTGAAAAATGAGGAAAAAAAGATGAGATAGGAGAAGAGGAGAGCGTGAAGAAGAAGGCAATTTAGGAAATTTTAAGTTGTATTAAAGGGCAAAATAAAAAATGTAAAATTTTAAAGGTAAAATTGGAATTTAATTCCAAGAAGGATATTTTTATATTAATAAAAACAAATGAAGGTAAAATAAGCTTTTTAATAGTTAAGGATATTTTAGTAATTATGGTGGTTAGGTTAAGTAAGGATCTCTTTTATAATTAAGAATAAAGTAGAAAAGTGAATAATATTGGATTATTGAGTGTAATTAAGTTGAAAAACTTTCTTAAATTAATCTAATAGAATTTTATAGGTCTGAAGGTCAAATTAATGAGTGAATTGAGCTATAAATTAGTTGAGTTTGAAATTCATAAATTGATAACCTTAGACTGTACTCTTAAATGCTATATAGCTCTAATAAATATATAGTAAAAAACTTTTGATTGTATGTTTGTCGCATGAATTATTTAACAAACATAAGAATCATAAATATAATTTAATTACTCTTATTATGTCCAAGTATAAAATAAAAATTATAAGTGCAAATTGTTACATATTATTTATCCCTATTTTATATTGTTTTAAATTATTTATAATTGATTTGGGCACAAATTGTTGTATTTTTTTATTAATAACCGAAGTTATTAGGTTCCGTATTTTATTTCTTTAAAGGGTCTAACAATTTTAAAAATTATTATATATGAGATTTGATTTTTCAAAAAAAGATAAGAAATAAAGAAAAATTACAAATAAGAAATTTTATAAGAAAGTTTCAATTTATGGGAAAATAGAAGAGTTAACAAACTCTTAAGTAGTTTAGATGGAACAAATTCGTAAGTAATTTGTTTTTATCATTAATGCATATTTTTATTTTAATATTTTCGCGGGGCCCAGTTGCTCAAGTCTTATAATTAAGAATCCAGAGAACAATTACAGATGACGTGTTGTCAAAGGTTGTCGTCGGCTCAAGACTTTCTTTTGATCATGGAGTCTTCTTTTTCTTCTTCTTCTTCTTCAATTTCTATTTGGGAAACCCTAAATTTATTGGTTTTCCGTCCGATTCTCGCGATCACCTTCGTATTCGTCTTCTTATCGATTGGTATCAGTCTCTCTCTCTCTCTCTCTGTCTTTCTCTGGGTTTTTTTTTTTTAAATCATCGGAATGTGTGTTTATTATATGAAGTGATAATTTGAATACAGGGTGGTTGTTGGCGTGGAAGCTTGTGTTGGTTCACGTACCTCTGGTGCAAGAGATATTCGGGTTGCGTAAGAAGCCTGCGAAGCCAAAACCGCCAACCGGGAGATTTTCCAGATACTACAAATACAGCAGCATTAACTCCCGGAGCTCCGACTCTGGGTAAATTCTGCGTAGTTGTCTGGGTGTGGGTTTTGTTTTAGCAAATTGTTACATTAGCCTTTGTCGGCGTCTCTCTAATATTTTGTTCACTCAAGGGAAGGCAGATAAACGTGTTTATAAACTTGGTATTTGATATGAAGTATATTTAAATGAACTAGATCGCTAAAGTTGGGATCTTTAAATCTATGAGGAAATCCGGTAGTCGGAATTTACTGCTTTAGACTTTCAAGCATGAGAATTACTTCTATAAAGAAAATGACAATCAAACACAATCACACGCAAATATGCACATCCCACCAACACATCAAAATCCCATTTAAAAGTACATCAGTCACAAGTGTCTCGCTTGCTACTTTGGCTAACTGAAAATACTAGCATCATTAGTTAACTACCACGTACGATCTAAAGAAGAAGTCAGCTCCCAACTGCTAAATAGTACCTGCAAACATAGAACATCAACAGAATAATGTCAAACACCGCAGTTGTTATGAAAATGTGCAACTGGTTCCACATAAATTTCAGAATGAAAATCAAGATTACAGCAACTTTGAATCTAACTTATTTCAATGGAGCCACGAAGAAAGCAAGGCCTTATGTATGGAGTAACATGGGACCTTTTGTTGCTTCAGCAAAGAAAGTTTACTAAAATTAGCTTTCAGCAAAGAAGAGATATGGAAGTGCTTGTCCACAATTTATAGAGGATGTTTCTGCAATAGGCAACCCATGCAGCCAAATGCAAAGCAGGGAAAGAGTTTTGCTTTACTAACAAAATTTGCCACTAGTTATATCAAATGAACGCCAGTTTCCCCACATGGCATGTCATAAATCCATTGATTCAAGAAAATATTGGAATATGAGTAAAAAAATACATTGCCAGCTTAATCATCACAACAGATTTTGAATACAAATTTCCATCATGATATGCCCAGGCTCACTTCTGCAGTAGAAGGAAGATAGTAATCATATGCAAATTATAATGAATATACTGCAACATGGTTAACAAGTCAAATTGTCAACTTAAAATCAATATACGTCCTGAGAAGAAAGTTAACTCAACAAATGGAATTATTTTGCAAAAGAATCTCATATAACAGTAAGCATACCTGTACAGATACTACTGCACCAGAAAGTAAAGATATTCTTTCACAAAAAGCAAGCTTCCACAGCTGAAGCTCTTTGGTATCCAGCATCAACCCTGCTGAGTAGTTCTGTATAAGACGAAGTTAATGGAAGATCTTGATCACTATTTACGTCCTCTGTTTCATTGTATCCCTTAATGCCATCGTCTTCCATGACCCCAACATACTCTAAACCATTTTCAACAGGTTGATTCGTGTGAATGATCTTACCAAAGAGCTGAAATGTGCTATTGCCAACTTTTACCGGGTTGCAAGCCTGGTTTCCACCAAGATTGCCAGAAGACTGCACACTACTATGACTAAGACTATCTGGAGATAAACTCTCAGATTGCGAACTCCCAATGTTCAGCTCAGTAGAGACACTTTTCAACTTTGGTACCGTAGTATTGCCGAAGGTAACATCAGTTTGAATCTGAGAAGCTGCTTCACTTAAAAAATTGGAATAACTGAATATAGAGAAAGGATCTTGCCTGGCTCCCTGCATGCCAGCAGGAAAATTGTGGGTATTAAACAACGGTGGGCCCATGTGCCCCATTGTTGAATTTGTTAGGTCTGACAGCGGAAAGAAAAGCTCTGGCTCTCCAACCGTCACCATTCCAGAATTTTCAGGAAATCTGAATTTCTTAGGAGGGTGAAAAGCAGCATTAAACTGTGGTGTCGGTGAAACAATTTCAACTTGCCAAGGGCTCACTCTCTTTGCATTTTGAAGAACTTCAGGTTCATCCCAGTTAACCTGTGTTACAGAGAGAGATAGAGATAGAGAAAGAGATGGACAAAGAAAAGTTGGTGCACTTTTTAACTAATGTACAAAGCAGTAAAATAACATTGACAAGTTGAACCAAAAACAAAAGAAATAAGAAGCAACAGAAGAAAGCGTAATTACATTCACAAGTTTCAATTTATACCTGTAGTCTATTTCATTATGCAACCATGTAACTTACAAGGATAAACAATAATATCAATATCACTTGAGCCATATTCACTCGGTTATTACAGGCAAGTAAAATCCAGCTAGAAATTAAATGAAAGGGTAACCTTCATTCTATGGCTTGCTGACATAAAAGCTTGACAAGAAAAAAAATATTACGGAATGTTTGCCAGACTAGTATCAGTAACAACTTCATACACTTTATTACTTCAAAAACGCAGAAAACAAAAATAATATGGCTTGCTAACATTAATTCACCAAATCAGAGAAACCAACATCCAAGTAAATATTACGTCTCCAACAGAAAATACTGAAGAATTCAAAACATAAGCATCAAATCCACTTACTCATGCAACTGCAAATTCTCATAGTAGGCCATCCCCTAACATGGTTTCCTAGATGATAACTTTTGCCTAATCTCCAATATCCACGTAACAAAGATTACACCAATGAACTTACCGTGCACATATCCTCACGAGAACAATAGATACAAACAAGTTTTTTCTTTGCATACAAAATCTGTTCCAATCCAATTCAGAAGTGCTAATTTTTGGCGCATATGTATTTAATATAGTTATATATATATTATATATACCTGAAGCATGCGCCAAGGAGAGCCTCGCCACGGCCCAGAATCGGGCATTGAAGCAGCAGCCACTGTGCCCTGAAACCACGTCATTCGCGACGAATCCTCCGTCTCCATAGCCATTTTCACTCTCAACCCCGCAGTCCACAACACACTAAGAGCAGCCTCCACCACCTCAGCGCTCACCACGAAGTCCGAATACCAACCCGCCTTGGGATAATACACCACCTCAAACGGAAGCCCCTGAGCCGCCATATCCGCAGCCCCCGCCACCGCTTCCGGCGAGACTCTCCCCCGCCCGCTCCTCGCGAATCCATCTTCCTTCACCTTCGCTTCACTATGACCAATCTGCTCACGCCACCTGGCGAAATCCCCACCGCCATTGTTGAACCTCGTGGACCTACGCACTCCGATGAACATCTGTCCTCTAGAATTCC
>JAOQMM010000002.1:4230697-4242738 GCA_027563515.1 Erythroxylum platyclados
CCTGGCGAAATCCCCACCGCCATTGTTGAACCTCGTGGACCTACGCACTCCGATGAACATCTGTCCTCTAGAATTCCTCATAAAAACCACAGAATCACCAGCGATTAACTTCTTGTTGTTCACAAACTTGCTCCATCCAGTAGTCAACAAATGCCTCCGCGGCGTTCCCCGATAAATGTGCCTGAACTCCCAAGCAACTCCATGAATGTCAGTGACGTGTAGCTTCTGCACGGGAGGCTCCACTTGGTAGTTCAACGGCGGGAAGATCAAATCAGCACAGAACCTCGGAACGGAGAAACCGCCTCCGTTATTCGCGTCAGACGGCGTTAGAATTTTAGCGAACGCCACAATCTTATCGTCATCGCAACCGTCCCGCGGAATTATAGGAGAAGGTTCTAGACGACCGACGGAAGGAGAAAGGAGAGGAACAAGAAGAAGCCTAGCATAGACCTCATCAGTGACCTCATCAGCAAGTAAATGGACGGCGGAGATTCGACAAGGAATCAAGGGTTTAGAGAGAAGGTGTTTGGACAGAATCGGACTAGACGTAGGAGCAAAAGACTGCTCCATGTGACCTTGAGGGAAGTAGTACACCCTAGAATCGACGGTGGGTATTTGGACGCAGGAGCCAGCGCAGGCACGCCAGATTCTGGCGTCGACGCGGCGAAGATCCGCGGAAGACGACGGAGGCATTGTAGAATTAGGGTTGGGAAAACTAGATTAGAGAGTTTAGAGAGTAGAGAAGAGAAGGGTTTATTAACATATGAGAATGTGTCTCTATCATGAAAAGAGTGAGTGTGCGGGTGCGAGAGAAAAGGGAAGACAGTGCCGTCCGGGAGTCGGAGAGAAGCAATAGCGCAGAAGTTGAGGAACCATTTTATCATTGGTCAGATTCTTTCTCTAAATTACCATTTTAACTAATTCTTATTATATCTTTTAACCATTTTTTAATTAAAAATGAATATTGCCTTTTTTATTTCCTTAGAAAAATACAGACACGACACCATATGTTTCATTGCAATATTTGTTTAAAGGCGGTGGAGTTTTCCTTTAAATAATAAACTAAAAGATTCATTGCAACTAATGACAATTTGTTTAAAATTCACTTCATAATCAATTAACAAATTAAACAGTCTTGTGAGAGATTTATCTCATCTTCAATCTAATCAGAAGTCGTAATTTAAAATAGAACAAGATAAAGTATTAAAAGATAAATTTGGGAAATATAAATTAAAAAAAAGAGTAATTAGATAACAAATTTAAACTAAACCATGAAAAATTAGGATGAATGTTGAAATTGCTTAATGGTTGGTTAATGTATCTTAACAAATAAAGATCATAAGAGCCCCAAAAAAACGAAACAAACAAAACTCGCGACTTTGTAGGTGTGATCAGTTGTAAGGTAATTTCATATTAGTTTAGAAATTAAATAATCAGAGTTTTACTTTGATAAAACTCTATTCCTACTTAAGATGATGGCTTAGCAATTGATGATGTTTTAAAAACTTTTATTAGTTCATAAAATCTAATTAAAAATAAATGTCATATTTTTTTAAATCTTATTAAAAATACTTGAAAATATATGTTTATAGTAAGTTCTAATTTTCTTGCAATTTTAATTCAAAATATTTGTTTCAAAAACGAAACAAACAAAACTCGCGACTTTGTAGGTGTGATTAGTTATAAGATAACTTCAAATTAGTTTAGAAATTAAATAATCAATTATATACACTATTTTAATTTTATGTCTCTCTCTTTACTTTGATAAAACTCTACTCCTACTTATGGTGATGGCTTCGCATTTGAAGGTGTTTTAAATACTTTTATTAGTTCATAAAATCTAACTAAAAATAAATGTCATTTTTTAAATCTTATTAAAAATACTTCAAAATATATGTTTATTGTAAGTTCTAGTTTTCTTGCAATTTTAATGCAAAATATTTGTTTCAAACATATTAATATGGCTAAATTGCACTTCCAATCCCAAACTTTTTGACCATGATTTTACTTAAAAAGGTAAAATGTAGTTCGACCAAAGAAACAGACCTTAAAGACTGACACAGACAACGATCAAGAATCATTGGACCGGAAACTGTCACAATGATCTCTTTTATTACATTAATGGACGGACACCTATCAGTAAGATCACCCACCACACAACACATACGGCTACTTGCACTAAGACAAATAGTAATTTCAAACATCCAACAAAAACAAACGGCAAACGGCAAGCGCTTTCAAAGTTGACACGAAAGGCCTTTTTCAAGCGGTTACTACCACTTACTCCCCTTCCGATTCGGACTCCGCATTCTGAAGCCACTCAACAAAAGGCTTAACATTCTTCCAGACTATGGAGTTTTTATTACCACCAGTTAGGCCCTTGTTGTACCATTCCAAGATTGTTTCTTCTTCTACCACGTCATTGTCATACAATACCTTGACAACTAACGCAACCTCCTTCACTGCCTCGGGGCTTGCTTTCCCACAAAATGATTCAATGGCGTTGAGAAGAAAAATTTGTGATCCATCATCCTGAGTTGCTGCTGCTACGTAGTTCTTCTTCTTGGTAACTTCTTTCGCGAAACCTTTCTCAACACCCTCAAAGAGAGCAGTGAACAGAGCTGTCGTAACTTCCTGAGATGTCCCAGAAAGTGAACCCAGGAAGGATTTCAGCTGGCTTGGAGAAGAACCCTTTTTCAGATATTCTTTTATTTCATCAACAAGCCTGACTTGAGTGTCAGTGGCCCTAGAACCATTCTCATGCGCTGGAGACTTCCTTCCATGATTCGGTTTCTCTTCATTCGTAGATAACATGACCATTTCTGCAGTAACAGAACTCAACTGTTCCTGTATGCGTTGTTTAGCAGCTGCCAATGAGGTATCAGTCTGCCACTGGACATCCTCACCATCATCATCATCAGCAGTTGTGTGGTCATTTTCACCAGCCTGACTGTGAGCTGGGGAGTGATCGGAATCAGAACCATTGCTTTTCTTCTTGGTTGATGTACCTTTTGAAGCATCTTTGGAGCTGGTTGAAGAGCCTTTCTTCTTTCCAGTCTCTTTTTTCATCTTCCTCTGCTCCTCATCTGCTGCCTCACCTTCCTTCATCCTTTCCTTCTCAGCCCTCCTCATAGCCTTCTTATCTTTGGAACCTTTTTTCTGCTCAGGCGGGTTCTTAAGGACAAAAGTCGTAAGTTTGTCCCTCATATCGACATCGGAAACAAACCCACAGGCAGCACACTTTAGGCTAATCATCTGCGTCTTACTGATGAGAATCTCCGTTTCAGGATTACCACAACCATAACACTGAACATATTTCTTGATGAAGTTCTCGAGAAGACCTGCAAGCTTTGCAGTTTCATGAGCCCCATTCACAAGCGAAATACCAGTCTTCTCATCAAATTTTGATTGGGCTCCAAGCTCATTGCCAAAGTACTTTGTGGTGTAAGAAGCTGGTCTACCTAGAGCTTTTGCAATTTCAACCATATTAACCACATTGGTCTTGATGCCATTTCCTCTACCTTCAATTTTAGTCGCCATTTTAGGCATCTTGTACCTGTAAAAGGCATCATCCTTGTTGGAAGCACCAATATTCTGTAAAGCCATCTTGATGTACAGAATGAAGACACAGATATCGAACTATTCAGAAGCCCCTAGGCAGGTTACTGGCAGACGAAGAAGGTTGTATAAACTGGCAACCTAGAAGATATGTACTACGGCCCTCAAATAACTCAATATGCATGCAGCCAACTTTATCTGAAGAAAGTCTATTCTTTTTTCTAGACGTAGGACTGTACTCTCCAAGTAAACCAATTGCTGACAGAAAAAGGGAGGCTCTTTCAGACATAAAAGAGGATTCAAGCTTAACGCCCTCCACTTTGTCAAACTGCAGAATAAAGCAGACTGAACTGCAAACTTCCTGAAATCCAACAACACACTTTCGAGATAAGTTGACAATCATGAAGATATAGGGCATCACTGACATACCCCTGGTATAAAGAAATTTACTGAACACCAACAATTCAACAATAAACAAAGCCAAATAGCATAAACAAAAAAATAAATCGTTTTGAGATAATCATATACAAGTAAATTCGAATTTGCACGACTCCCTGGGACAAGAGATCAACAGGAAAAGAAAACCAAAAGCCCAACCGGACGGAGAAGAAATGCAAAACCAGGTGCTCTTCTAGGTTACTTAAAAAGATTATCTAGAACAAAATCCTAATAAACAAGTCTTAATATTATTACCAAACTTGCTAGAAAGGTCTAGAATAAGTACAGAAAATCCAGTGCGCATAAAGATTTAGATATAAAGACTACATGTCGGAGAAGAAAGAAAAGAATAAAAAAGATCCGAAAACACATAAAGACGTAAAAGTTTTCCAAAATCTTTTCTTTTTTTACAAGAAAAAAAATCAAAATTCGCACGTCAACCATGAAATACACCCTGGTCGAGAAGTAGATCAGATGAATATAATCTGACGCCTAGAACCAAGATTATTCGTATAAAGGCCACAATCAAAACTTTGAAGCCCAAAGAACACACTCCAGCAAACTCAAATATCGGAATCCGTCTGAATCAAGAACATCCAAATAGTAACACCAAATAAGAACGAAATTCGCAGATCTATAAAGATTTGGCAACAAGGAAATTAATTTAAACCTCCAGAAAATCTTAACACATCAATTGGCTCAATCGAAACAAGAAAAAATCCGATAATATTAAAGATAGATGGATGAAAAAAAAAATGAAAAGAAACGAACGAACCTTGAATTGAAGCGAGACAGGGAGATTGGAGAAGTATTGGTGTTTGATTAGCGTGCGCTGCGTATGAATGGTGTGGGTATGGGGATGCCTTTATATAGCAGATTGGACGGGCTTGTTAGGGCAACCAACCTATTTTTTATTTTTTTCCTTTTTCGGCCGATTCTCCTTTTGCTTTTGCTTTTCTCTGCATGCTCCTTTATTTCCTATTAGTATTTAGATTTTAAAACCTTTGTTTTGTGATTTTTACCAAAAAAGAGAATATGTTTAGGAGTTGTATAAAGTAAAGGTCATATGAATGTGACACAATGTAATACGTGTTACATCAGTTTCCGTTTCAAATTAGAATTCTAGTTTTAATAATATACTTCAAGAATGTTTATTTTACGAAATAAAGTTTATAATACTTAAAAATGATAATGGGCTGATTAAGAACTTAAATTTAGGTATTCTTAATAGATTGATTTAGGTATAAATTAACTTGAGACCTAATTTTTTTAAACAAAACATCATTTTTTTAAGAGTTAGGTCTTGAATAAATTTAGATCTTAATAATTTAAACCTAAATTTAATTACAAAAATTATATTTTAATCTTTTAATTTTTAAAAATTCAGTGAGATCGACCTTTATACCGCCACTATCACCCTAATGATAGTTTTTTAAGTAGGATATGCGTATTGGAATTTGTAAAAGAAAAAGAATATGCATGGTTTCATATGTTGGATTGGACGTGACAAGATGTTCTTTTGCAAACTTGTGGCCCAAAATTTATGACCTTTGTGAAAGCTAAAATGTTTTAGGCCCAAATGAGAACTTTCAGGCTTTAAATGAGCACGATTTACATTAAGTTTTTGAAGTTATATAAATCTTTGTTATAGTTTAGTTTAGGTAAAATTTGATTTCTAATTCTTCAGAAATTTTGTTTCTCCTAAATTTAACTATAAAATGCACCTAATATGAATATTATATGGTAACTTAATTCAATTATTAAACTCGTTTTAAATTGATTAAAATTATTTTAAATTAATAATTTAAAATAATTATAATAAATTATTACTTGAGTTAGATTTAACTAATTTGATAAATGGTCATATAAGTATCACTTGATTAGTACTTATGTGATAATTTTTAGGATATTTAAAGTTTTTAAAACTATAGTAATATGTCATTTACCCTAGTAATTACATCCCTCTTATTTGAACGATAATAGATTTTCCATGTCATTCTTATACTTCAATATGTCACTTCTTCCTTCTTCAAATTTCAAATCGGAATAAAGAAAAAAGAACATGTGCAAGGACAAAGCTAAATAAACTAATTTTAATTTAAACAACATAATTATATCTGCCTAAAGTGGGTTTAAGACTAAACGGGATCGTACTCACCTTCTTCCTTATCGACTATGCTTCATGTATCATATAAATCTTGATGTACATAAATAAAGGTGAGTTCACTTTCAATTGTATAAACTGAAGCCGGCATGTTTGAAATTGGAAAACTTTGACATCAGAACTAACTTAAAAAGTCTTTGTTCAGGACTGCTTGGCCCTCTTAAGTGCGTTTTCCACTTCGGGTTAAACGAAAAAGATATATACATTTGGTTAACGACTAGTTAACTTCCACGAAATGTCCTTACCCAAATATTCTAAGATTCATTCTACAAATCCTAAGTAATCTGCTGATAAGGACTTCATTTAGAGAATACACTTTCTCTTACTTAAAACTTCTAACTTGACGTTATTAAATAAATACTAAAAATGCTTATTGAAGTCACTGCAAAAAATAATAACTATAAAAAATGTATTGCATTTCAAAAAAATATTCAATTTTAGCAAATAAAAAATTTAGAAATGAAACTTTTTAATGATTTACACCTCCCTCCTACAACAACAATAGCAACAACGTTCAGGAAAAATTCTGCTGAGACGCAGTGTTTGAAGAGGTTCAGTAGTATGCAGTCATATCTATAACTAATAGAAAGGTTGTTTTCACTTCCCTCCTATTAGACTAAATGATTTTTATGATTAGTAACAATTATTATTACTTAACGTAATTACTTTCTTACGATAGTTAGTTTGATTTATTTTTGTACTTATTTTTTAATATTTATTTACTTGTTTTATTTTTATTGTTAATTTTTTCTATGTTCTATTTGTAGTATATTACATATTTTTATTCATATGTTTATATTTATATTTTATATTATCTTAATTTTGCATTACATATGAATATATCAGAAATAATTTCAAAAACTGAGTATTATTAAATTTTCCAAAATTCTAGCGAGACTTTCACTAAGTATTGTTGTTATTGTAGTAATAAGTCTTATCGTCTTCTAACGTAAATAAGGATTTAATTTTTTAATAATATAAAGACATGTTTTTAAATATAATAATTATAAAAATAAAGTATTTGTGAGTAAGTGATTTATAATTGAATAATAAATTTAATTTATTAGAATTTTAAAAGCTAACGGCAATACTAGTTACTATTTAACTACTCGCTTAACTTCAAAATAACATATTTTAATTAAAGCAAAATCCATCCCAATAATCTATAGCAGTTACTTTATTCTTTTATGTCTAGATTGTGCCTTTTCTTGTTACATCCCCGCGACTTTATTAGTCTGTCCGGATCCGGAAATTACTCTTCAGTCTTCGGACGTGTCCATATCCATACCATACAAAGTTGAAATCAACTACTATATTTAATGCTTTAAAGAAGTGAACCGAGCAAGAACGCCACTCATAAAAACTGCCACTCTGCCATTAAAGTGGCATTGCATAATTAACTCAAACAAATAAAAACACGCTGTTACGCTTTAGTTGCATTGCAAGTGTCGTTGTTTTGGAGACGAGGTGCGTTAAACTTCCATCTCGAAACCGCGCAAATGGGGCTCTGTGAAAGGGAGGAATGGGTTCATATACTCGTCAACGACGAATAAGATGCGGTCCTATTTGATAAAAGATTGATAAGTCATTTTTTAGCTCATTCAAAGATTTTTAGTTATTTGATTATGTCAAATAATTATTAAAGATATTTGATAATTAGTTAATTGAATTTAATTAGTTGACTTTTAAAAAGCTGTTAAGAGTAATATTTGCATTCATTTTATTCAAATTATGTGTTAGTAACAATTGTGTCTTCTATCAATTACCCAAAAACATTACAAAATTTAAGCTATTTTAGGTGTGTACGTCAAAGGTTCTCATGTTGGAATGTTTAAGCTGCTGTTAATGTTGGAATGTTTAAGCTGCTGTTAATAGCCATTGTACCTAATAGGAAATATATTTTTATAATATACTAGTTTAAACAAAAATTATATTACAATAAATTTTTATATAATTTTTAAATAATATTTGCAAGTTAGTTTAATTACTCATTTAAAATTAAGAGATTAAATAATTTTAAATTAAATACTTAATAAAAATATATTGATAATTAAAAATATGTATATATTTATTTTGTAAAATTAAATATCTAAAATCTAAATTATTATGAAAATATTCAAAGAAATAATAAGATATAATACTCATGTTCTTTTTTTAAAGTTATATCCTCATAAGTTATTTTACACGTAAACAGTTAATACTAAATAGCTAATTTTACCAAACATCTTTAATAAACAGCTGATATTATCCGTTGGTCAAATCAATTGTTATAATCTGCTACTAGTTAACTGTTGATAAAATTAGTTAATAATCCACTAATAACCAAACAGGCCACGATTTTGCAAACTAAGTATTTGTGTTATATATTATTTGATAAAAAAATATAATTTAAAGAGCCCCGAAATCAAATGATTAAGTACTAATATCATACAAAAATAATATTATAAATATAATAACTCATCTTCTTTGAAATGTCAATGCATCATATTTGAATTCAAGTTCACACTATCTAAAACTATAATACAATTAAAAAATAAATTAAATATTATACATTTTTATTCAATCATATTGATAATGCAAATAAAAAAGTAAAGAAATATCAATGATTAAAAAATTAAATCAGTGGTTCAACCATAAAAAATTTGAACAGTAATATTTTTGGTTTGCTTTTTAATTTTCTAATTAAATTTACTTTAATAATTCTTGTTGTTAAAAATTGATCAATTTTTTAATTAATAAGTTAATTTTTGTAAATTAATAAGTTCTAATAAACTAAAAATAAATAAATTAATTTTCATTTAAAAAATCTTTTTTCAATTAAATTTCAAGTTCTTCACTAATAAGGACAATCTTTTCAATCATATTTTAAAATTTTTAATTTTATTTAATCTTTAGTCGATTTTATGACAGTCTAATTCGAGTTAAACCTTTTAAACTTTAAATCTTTTGCCTTACTTATTTAATTTCTAGTTCAGTTTTTAAAATATTAAAAAATATACGACAAAACTTTATATTTCCCTCAACTCAGATATATTTGAAGGTCCAATGTTCTTTTTTCTAAACCATGTATGACTAATTCCATGGCTTGTGAAAATAAATCCCACACCAAAACAAAAAGCTATGGAGTGCATGGTGGGATGAATCATCCCAAAGATTCCAATCACAATCACTCGCGTTCAGTAGCAAAGCCATTTTCATATCATTTGCCAATCAAAATAAGAATTGGAATTTCCAATTTCGTTAAATAAAAAAAAAAGAGGAACGTGCCAGGCAATGAGTGTAATAGTGAACCGAGACGCGCGGTCCCTGTTAATAATTGATAAAGCATAAGCTTGACACGTGGCGTGACTGACTCTGTTAGGCAGGAGGAGAAGGGTCGAGCCGCCGACGTGGGATTCACGCCGTGACTATCCCGACAGAAAGTCAGCCATCTTACTATCTTAGCCCCTTTAAGTTTGACGGTCCAACGCGCGTTGTCTATCATTCATTTGCAATGCTTTAACAATTACGAAGAAGAAGGTAAAAGATAAAACTGAAGTCTGCCATTAACTCTCTTCTTTATAGGAACGAGCGCCCGTCGGCTTCATTTGCCAAATCTTATCTCTTTCTAAACGGTTTCGGACACTGAAACAATGAAGAGTCGGGGAGGTACTCCAAGAATATCTCTAAAATGGATTCCTTTTCTATGTGCATCTTGCTTCGCTCTGGGAATTCTCTTCTCCAACAGGTTTCATTTCTCTAAATTCATGATTTCTTTTTTGTCTGGTTTCGTACTCCCTGGAGCTTTTCATTTTAGTTGTTCGATTCCGATGGATGAAATGCAATCTGGGTTGATCTACTTTTTGTTTGTGAATTGGATGTTTCCAGATTGTGGGTACCGCCTGAATCCAACGGTCAGCTCATGTCTCTGCGTCGACATGAACAGGAGCTGCAAGTTGTCTCCGAAGTTTCCGCTCCTAAGAAGGTTTCTGGAGCTTCCTCTTCAGTGTTATAGTTTCAATAGATATGAATCGGAGTATTTGTGCTTATACAGTTGTATTTCCTTTTTCGTTTCTTAGTTTTCCTCATAATTTTGTGGCTAATACGCAGAAACATTCAGTAGACAATGATGTGATGGGCCAAGTTCTGAAAACCCATCAAGCAATTCAGTGAGTGCATAATTTTCTTTAATTAGATTTAGCCCCATGGCGTTCATACTTTGTTAATTCGTGCTTCTGGACATGTGATTCACTTCTATGAGTTTTTTTTTCTGGAGGCATGTCAGATCGCTAGAGAAGTCTATTGCAATGCTTGAAATGCAGTTGGCAGCGTCTCGGAGCTGTAAGGAGATGAGCAGTAACGGGTCGTCCTCTGAAGCTTCATCCTTGTCTCAAGATGGCTCGCCAAAACAGAAAGTGTTCATGGTTATTGGAATTAATACTGCTTTTAGCAGTAGAAAGAGGCGTGATTCAGTTAGAGAGACTTGGATGCCTCGAGGTGCAATTCAGTTTCCACTTTCCTTTCTCAGTGATCACCTCATCGGATCTTGTTTATTAATAATTTGAATGGACTATTTGTTTTATCAGGGGAAAAGCTTCTCCAACTACAGCATGAGAAGGGCATTGTCATCCGATTCATGATTGGTCATAGGTAAAGTCTTTATCTTTATTTAAGAAATACTTTTGAAATTTATGGAAAGCTCATAAACTTATTTTGCATCTTGGTTAAATCGCTCGGGACAATGATATATGCAGTGTTGTGGAATAGTCATGTTGATAAGCTAGTGACCCGAATTGGAGAAGAAATTTTCCTTTGGATCTTTTATTCTTTTGAATACCTAATGAGTTAAATGCCTACCCTCTGGAGAATTTTGAGCTAGTTTTGATTGTATTTAAAGTTGCAGACTTGACCCTTAGTTATATCAGGCAGGACAAGAAACTCAGTGAATGAGCACATGTTCGCTTTTTTGAATATGCAGTTATTGAGATTTGAATTTGTGTATGACCTGTGAGAATGTCAAATTGAACTCAAGAGAGAAAAAGTCATACTATTACTTCTTTTCCTGGACATTTTTGCTAATCATAAAATACAAAAACAAATCAAGGATGAATTCCTTCTGCATTTGAATTGTGAAACCTCAGCAGATGCTTACACATCTATTTTTTATGCTTATAGCATCTTTATTCAACATGGAATGGCTTGATGTCAATGCATTCACTTCTAAGTGAGTGCACCTTCAAGGACTTAGTATTGCATCATCCTTTATCTTAACATGGTGCTTTCCCTGTGGTTGTTTCCTTAATATGCCATTATTTTCAAAAGTTTGCTTGATCTGGTAATTCCATCAAAAAATTTTCCCCTTATGCTTGAATTTACATATCACTTTTTTTCTGTTGGCTTCCCCATTTCTTTTATTCCTCATTCTAGTTGTTTTGATAAGACCTAACCAGTAGTTATGTAACCAAAAATTAGGTTTTGAAGTTATGCTCAACTTTCATGTTTATTTTGTGGTTCTATTTTGAGTCTATTCACTGCATGAATTCTCATTCTTTGTTGAATGCTCAACTTTCATGTTTATTTTGTGGTTCTATTTTGAGTCTATTCACTGCATGAATTCTCATTCTTTGTTGATGAACTGGCCCTGTGAATAAAACTATTTGTTGTAGCTAGACTTTATGGGTTATTAGATAACAGATTCCGAAACAAGCATCTTAAGACTCTGTTTTTGCTGTAAAGATGCTGTTGAAAGGTGTTTCTGGGTGATGCATGTTTATGGATTTGTAGATATTTAGTGATACAAGCTCCATTTTTGGTCATCTTTTTTTGTGGATCCTTAGTCAAGAAAATTGGTCTTAGTCAAGAAAATTGGTCACTGATATAGAGATTAACTTTAGCCTAAGGT
>JAOQMM010000002.1:4255115-4265407 GCA_027563515.1 Erythroxylum platyclados
AATTAGTCAATCAATTTTTTTAAATTAATAAATTCTTATGAACTAAAATAAATTAAATAATTTTTATTTAATAATCTTTTTAATTAAACTTTAAATTCTTTGATAAATAAAGACAATCTCTTTTAATCATATTTCAAATTTTTTAATTTTATTTAATCTTTAGCCGATATTATAACTGTTTAATACTGTTTGAGCTTTTTAAATTTTATACTTCTTGTCTTACCGATTTAACTTCTATTCTGATTTTTAAAATATTGATAAAACATGTTATTGACTCTTTTTATTGTTATCTTTTAATTCTTAACATTCTTTTAACAATTAAATAACTTTGATTTTAAAATCGGTATTGAGAAAGTTCTTAGGAATATATAATAGTCTCCTAATTATATATTTTGAAATAATTCAATTATTTAGAAATATCAATCTAAATAATTACTAACCGTACTTTTAGCATCAAATCTTTAGAAAAATTGAGAAGTTGAATACAAAATGTCAGGGAACAGATCACTTATTTTCATTATTTTGTTTCTATCTTATTTTATGAGCATCTATTCATCTAATAAATAGACCTATAAAAATTGAATGAATAAATGTTCACAAAATAGGGTAGACATAGAATAAGAGAAATAAGATATCTGACCGAAAATGTCCAAATGTGTGAATCAAGTGCTGTAAGTAATGTGCTCATTTTATCAAACAAATCTAGCTGTAAGTTCTTGTATAAAAATTAAGTTACGACATTTGTGATTTAGCCAATATATTTTATTACGGTTATGTGTGAATAAAGGGGCACACACAGACAGAAGTGTCAGCCAATGATTTTTACCACAAGTAGAAGTAACAAGTACCAACAGTGCCCTTCTCTTTCTTTGCATTACACCAAACAAAACAAGCTGTCCATTCACAGTGGGGTAATATTAGACTAATGGCATTTGAGTGAACAGAGTCACTAAAGAAAGAAATGTTGCTTTCTTTCATAAATCTTTCTTTGACAAGCTCGAGGTAGGCGACGAAGTACGAACTCAAAGCCCATCATCGGAGTGCATGTATATTGACCGCTTGCATTTGAAGAAGTCATCAAAAACCACACTCCTCGAACACGCCTACAAAAAGAGTTGAGAAGCTCAATGTTCATATTCTCATCTTTTTAAACACCTCTTCTCTCTCCTCTCTCCATACCCTCCTCCTTAAAGACTCCTTTTTTTCATTTCCCTGTCTGTACCTTCCCTCTTGTCCCCAGCCTCTGGAAAACAAGAAAAGAAACAGAACAAACTATAGTTACTGTTCTAATAATCAAAAGCTTTGGTCTTTAGATATCTGTGGAGGCTTAGAAGATCAAGAGGAAACATGGGTAATGGATACGATCAACATTTTCGCCACCAAAACCAAAGCCTTCATATTCATTACAGGAGAACATTCTTACCTATGCTGTGTTCAAGACCATCTATCAAAGATGTGGCTCTTCCCAAGTGGGAAGATCGATCCTCCTCCAGCTCTAAGGACCCTTTATCGCCAAAGATTGGTTGCATGGGCCAAGTTAAGCGAAGCAACAGAATAGTTGGTCTCGCTAGTTCTAACAAGCTCAATATCACCGGACGAAAAGACATCACAACTACAGTCAAATACTCTAAGCTCAAGAGAATCTTCTCTATGAAAACTCCCACGAACACGGCCACAACTCCAATAACACACACCAATATATGTACAAGAAGACAAGCAATCTTGAGAGATGCAAGTGGAGTCAAGACAGATGACGGCAAAGAGAACTCTTTTGCTGTCAACATAGACCAAATGGATCCTCCTTTGCCTGTTGTGATCAAGAAAGTGCAAAAACCAGGAGATGGAGAAGAAATGAACAATCTTTGGAACAGGAGGTGTGGTGGGGCTGCTTTGAAAAACTTGCAGCTTCAACAGATTCAACTCAAAAGATTTAATGTAGCACCAACCACTTGTTGATATGATGAGAAACTCTTCAAGGGTAAGACGCTGCATAGGATTACGTAAATGATTCTGTTTCCAATTCACAATTCGTCAACAAATCGAACCCTGTTCCACGAAACTATACACAATGGTGGTGGCTCTGGCAGGGATGTGTACGATAAGTTACTATTCGGAGATCTAATTAGATGCTTTTTGCCTTTTCCTCTCCCCTTTTTCTAGTGAAATTATGCAAAAGGTTTATTAGTCCTCCTCATGCCGTCGGTTATGGCAATTGGGGTGTGTCAATTGTGGGTCAGATCAGCTTCAATTTGCACCAGAAAGTTTCTCAATTCCTTCATATCACTGTCCGAGTAATGATTTAGAAGAAGACCCTTTCTACTTGCTTTCTAAAGCAAATCATGGCAAAGAAAAGGCAGAGAAAATGTAAAGATGTGTAGTCTCTGAAACAGGAAAGTCAAGACCTGATCGCAGCTTATTTACAAACTGCACAGTTTCAGGACAGATCAGCTTCAGTGTGCTCTATAAAGTCCAAAAAGGGGTAAGGGAAAAGTAAAGGGGAGGAGTTTCCGAGCAGAGAGCGAGGGCAAGTTCGATGTCAGGGCGTACAACATTGTAGAACAGGACAAGGTGCATGTTTCAACAATTAATAAAACATTGAAAAAGTCTTAACTAATGGGTTAATGTTTAGTCTTGATTGTGTATGTTAGTTGATTTTATGCATCTATTCTCAATATTAATTGCTGCGCAATCTCTGAAAACCAAGCATTGTGGCATGCTTTAGTTGAATATTTAGTTTGGACTTTGCATCAGTTTCTTTTGTTTGAAAATATTAGGCCAATTGGGAGGATTGAGAGGCCAAGGGCAAGGGCATTAATTTTTGTTAGTAATTTTAATAATTTTGGATTCCCATCAAATACTAAGCTTTTGTGGCGGTAGATTTTTTTAATCACCATTTTATAGATTTCTAATAAAAAGATAAATCTCTGACTCAAAATCAGCAACAATTACATTTCTAAAAGTAGAAAGAGGTATCTTTTAACTTCAGGAAAAAGGTGAAAATTTCAAAACTCAAAAGGGCAGGCAAAGGTTATGTGAATGAAATTAGGCAGTAGTAATGGCCAAAGATCTCCATCTATTATACGGATTACACGATAATGCTGCTCCAACAAACATTATAACAAATTGGACAGGAAAATAGAGTTAAAGCTATAAGCACAGGGATATTAGACCTAAATTTGTTTCCTATGACCTAGATTTATACAGGTAATGGTACACATCAAGCTTATACAGAAAATTTAAAACTAGCCTTCACCATCAGCCTTGCTCTTTATAAGGAGTCCAGATCAATTTGCCGACATCGACCTCAAGGCCACCACGACCAGCAGCTTTCAGGTGCCGATCCAACACCTTTGGATCCGCACATATCACATGTTGCCCTTTCCTGTATTGAATCAACTCCAGGCTCTGAAGAGTACTTAGGATATCCTCTGCCTTGATAGCTGTCATGTCACTAAGCTCCTGTAGAAAGCAGCGACTATTGTGAACAAAAAACACCAAGAAGCTAGCATATCGCAAAATATTAATCAGATACAGCAATCAGTGAAACTAAGAAAAAAAAACATTGCAAAATGAAAATGAATAATAAGATGTATTTATATGATGGAGGAACTAGAACCACAATAGTATAATTTCAGGCACTTCCACAAATTATACGATAGTTCCATTAGCAGGTCAAAGAGAAAAGGGACCATTTAAAATTTCAATTGGGGTGGCATAATCAGAATTAAATTGAACAGCACAAAAAATTGTCATGATGTTAAAGAAGATTGAAAATGCTTACCTTGATAGATATATTTCCCTTGTGCTTTTTCAAGATGTCCAAAAGGACTCTCGTCCAGTATCCCCTGTAGCTCAACAACCCTAGGTCAGAAAGGGGCCTCTCAGGTGTGCCAACTTTACCTTCTTTCTTTGAAAGTTCATATGCTGCTCCATGTACATATGAGCATTTTGTCAAATATACACAATCTAGCATTTTTCATACTTATATTTGGTTCACCAAAAAGCAGAAAGCATTCACCAGGACTTAAATCCTGGTCGAGGAGGATATCTTTGACATCCTCTCCCAACAAGTTTCAAGATGCATTGGCATTTTTCATTACTTCACAACATATAGAACATGATTAATGCTTGCAAGTACTCGAGCAAAATAGGGAATTACAGCAATATAATTAAGAGCTCCATCCACTATCCAAAACTGGATAGAAACAGCGATATAAGTGCTTCTTGCATGAGTCAGATTCGAAAGAAGCAAAGAGAAATAGACTATAAGGCAGAGAGCTTACAGAATGCAATTAAAAACTTTCCATAGCCTTTCCTTTGATAAGGTGGAAGGGTAAGAATACAAGCCAAATTATATGATTCCTCTGAATGCTTTTCCTGCATCATTGAGAAAGAATCCTTAGCAATGTCACAAAATTGTTTGGGTTCAACTATTATCTAAAAATTACATTGCTGAACAACTGAATCTGGCAGCCAAGATACATATTCGCAACCACAAGAAACCACAAACTTTGTTGCTTAAGCATCTTCCGTGAGGAAGAAAGAGAAATGGTACAGGAAGGTGCAAAGGAAAAGTACTTTCATATTGCTTAAAATTTCTGCTTCAAGAAGCATCAAATAAACACCAAATAAATCAAGTGGAAGTCAAAACTAGATGTGTTCTTCATAAATAAAAAATTATTATACGTTACCTTGGAAAAATATCCAACCATGTGGCATCCTCTATCATCACATTCACACAAGACGTAAAACAGAAAAAGATCAACATCATAGTAAAGGGTCTTGTGATCCAGAAACAACTTTGCCAAATAACATAGGTTCTGCCCATAAACCTTGTTCTTTTTTCCATCAACCTGCACCAGAACATTCACTGAGAAATGACAACCTACGACACAGCTTAACAGAGAATAGTAATTAGTTAAGGGTTATTTTCTGTACTACTCAGTTGGCCTGATTAGAAATTTTGCTAAAGTAGGATTACCTATTATTTTCTTTAAACATTACTTTTATTTACTTGTAGTCAAAATAACATAACTTTGGAGTTTTCTCTATCAGGATACGATTTGATTGCTATAAGGGTAGAATAATGTTTTGTTAACAGCCTTGTTAGCTAAGTGACAGGATTCCTTTCATATATGGCTTTACGTTTCGGTAATAACTATAATAATAAAGATTTTCCAGAATTCTAAATTTCCAACATCGAAATTGTGATAGATTCTTTCTAAAAGACTCGTAGACTAAACAGCGATTCCTAGCCTCCAAAAGTGATTTCTAGGAACCTACTAACGGTCTTGTTTGTTCGAGTGATCCTTAGTTCTTATTACAAACCCAGAGGATAGACCTACTTTGTTCAGTCCAAGCAAAAAACAGAACCTAAAGTCCAGCAACACTATATACAGTTTATACAATACTATACCAAATATTGTTGGTATATTCAGTAGCTGTCCTATAACAATATTTAGAACCAAGTCAATGTATCTACATTATAGAGAAAAACGAATTTGACAAGAACGGCAACAATGAATTTATACTCCCTCACAAAAAGACCAGCACATAATATAATCCTTCTAAAGTCCTTCCCCTTCCCCCATAACAAATCCACAAATTGGAAAAGGGAAGATATTACAAAGAAAGGAGAGAATGTCACTTTAAAAAATGAAATAATAATGAAAATAAGATATAAGAAAGTCAATGAGCTAAATGATAATTTCTCCATCATTGAGACATACCTCAAACATTGACAAGGTACCACTTCGGTAAATTTCATCTCCAGGAGGATGCTTAAGATCACACTTTCTCTAAATAAATCAAATTATACAAAATATTAAAACAAACCGTGTAGCAAAACTCAAGTAGACAAAGAGAGACAATTTCTAAGGAGATATTAAAGCCACCAAATCACATCTCAATCCTAGCAAATGAAAGAAAAATGAGTTGAAGTTGCCCAATTTTCATAATCTATTAACTAATCCATCAACTTCATCAAACTGTATCTTTATTCCACAAAAATCTCCCAAATTGAATACTGGTAAAAGCCTGAGCAGTATAATGTTTCATTAATTAACAAGCTCAACAAGTTTAGAGTATATTAATTAAAATTCAATAGATAATTGACAGAAAATGCACATCGACATAGTGATTCCATGGGGAAAAAACATAAAGAGCCTAAGTTTGAAATTAGCGACTAGTAAAAACAATCTGTAGCATGGTGCATATATCACAAAGCAAGAGAGAGAGATGCATTTGAGGCACAGCTCACCATATGCCTTTGAAGCTGTTCTTTACGCTTCATGAAATTGAGGCAAAACTCACAAAAGTACAGCTTCAAACAATCATTGTATTCTGGTGGAAAAGGGGAGAAGTACCATGTCTCAATCTCATATCTTCCAAGTTCTATAGTGGCAATATTTTTCACTTTTGTGAACTCCTCGTGTTCACGCAAGCTGGCAGCATCAAGCTCCTCATGGCCCTAAACATTTGAACATAGTGCTTTTAAGATAAACAATGGTCTAACTTCAAATTTTTTTAGCAAATTGCAGTTAACCATATGTGACGATTCTCTTTAACTCATCTGATTCAAATCCTTGCAATTAAATTTCCACACGTTGCATATTAAAAGTTATTGTTGACATTCAATTAGAGTATACCTCAACATGAGTCTCATCGATCTTACGCTTCTGGTGTCGTGTCATTTTCAAGCCTGTCACCTGCAATAATTATGTTTAGACTTCCTTGAATCAGTTCCCAAGGCCAAAAAAAGAACCCTTTTGGTGGAAGATTCTATCAACAAAAAGGGTTTTGGGAACGTAGAATCTCTTCCACCAAATATAAAAGCAACTAAATTACCTTATCCTCCACCTTTTCATCAACAACAGTCTCCACTGAATTAAGATCTAACTGTTCAAGCTTCACCCATTCATCAAGCCTCCTATTAACTACCAAAAATTGAAAACCAAAATCAGACTGCACATATGACAATAAATAGCAATTATAGCATGTAGCATATTTGACATTCCAGGACACTTATTCTTGAATTCGATCCAGAACTTCTGCATTTGCTATCATTAACAAATAATTTATCCAACTCACATGTTCCAGAAAAAGTCAATTAATGCTCTCAAGTTCTAACAGTTGAACCTTTATTCCAGCTAGCTAATCATTTGCACCCAGAGATATTTTGGCTAAATGCATATGGAAATAAATTACATCAAGTTCCCATGGTATTGAAATCAAACCACAAGACCTCTTCTATCAAACTCAAACTACAGAGACATTTGGAAAACAACAAATAATTTTTCGGTGATGAACCCTTCCTATTATATGAACATGTCAATTTCTTCCGCGGAACTCTTTCTCTAATCCTATCAGAACATATGAGTAATTTAAGCCAATTCGGTAAGGTTTCATCTGTTTTATTTGATCCCATGGCCCACTCCACAAATGCTCAGCCTAACTCTTATTGAATCACAAAGAAACCTACTGTTGCAGGTGAAAAGAGTACCCTAACGCATCTAATCTAGGAACGTCGATCAAGATTAATTCACAAATTTTCAACAAAAAAGAACACCCCAAACACAATATTTTGGACAATTCCTAATACCTAATCTCAAACCCTAAACCTAAACAGAAATACAATACCAAACAAATCAAATCGAAACATACACTCGGTATAGTGAACGTAGTACTCATAATCGTTGGCTCCTCCAGGACTTAACTTCCGGCGCTCGATAACCTTGACCGGGTGGTACTTGCCATCCCGCCAACGGCACATGACGCGAGTGCCGACATCAAGAGGTAGAACGCTCGACTTCCTCTTCCTGGATTCGTCCAAGTCGGACTGGGTCATATCGGCGGCGGCCGCAGGCATTCCGGTATTGGTCGCAGGTTTAGGTTTCAGGTGAACGTCGGAGGAGGCTGAAGAGCCGTTCGCTAAACTAGTAGGCGTGTTCAGGGAACCCATATTGAAAGGAAATTCACAAGTGGGCTCACCTACGATCAGAATTACCAAATATCTGAAACCATTTGAGCTTATGGGCCCACTCTCTTACAAATGTCGTCTCAGTCCAAGTAGCAATGCCCCATTCTTAAAAGAAAAAGAAAAATTGCTTTATTTTGAATTTATAATTTTTAAAAAATATTAGTTACCTTTTGAAATTATATTTATGAAATAATAAAAATATATATTCAATAAAAAACTTTAATTTTAAAAATTAAAAATTAAATTAAAGAAGGATCAAAATTATTGTTTAAAACACTGTAATGGCAAAAATAGATATAAAAAAAAATTCCATACTAAACTCTAGTACCTGTCAATACTGACTTTTTCAATTAGTATCGGTCAATAACGGCTGATAACTAGAATACCGGACGACCAAAATTATAAATTTTAAAGATGATTGGGACTAAATTGAGAAAATTTTAAATTTCTTCTACATAAAGTAATAATTAATATTTTTAAGCTTTACGATTTCAAGCTTCCTTCCCTCACTCCTATGTTCTTATTCTCCGTCGTACTAAAGCACAGCAATCACCACCTGCATCAAAGGAAAGTGACTATACAACACTCCCAGAAAAAAAATCTACAGCACAGTGCAATTCTCATACAAATGGGTGAAAAGAAATGCACTCACTCGTATACAAGAGTCATCTATAACACCATACGAAGAACAAGAAAATCCCGAGCTAATATTTCAGGTTAACAAGGTAAGTTATCCATCTAAAGCTGTAAGCAATTTTTTTTTTTTTTGGTTTGAGCATTGAAACTGTATGACTATTTACATTAACTTTACACCTCAGCACTAACTTCTCATTCCTTCCACATCCATACAGCCTCTTTCCGACCAAAAGGGGATGGTGTATTCGTAAAATTCAATACATTGTAATGGAATAAACCCTCACCCACTGTACAATTACTCTCACAATGAATATACAACAATGATGATGCCATGCCAAAACTTCCGGTCTTACCCGCTATTCCTAACATACACCGTCTGCTCTGCTAACTCATCCCATCGTCATTCGGATAAATAGGCCAGGCAGAGGCAAATGCCCGCATCAAGTGGATCCATCTCCATTGTGTAAATGAAAAACCCAGTCATATCCTCCCAATCTACGTGCCATTTTCCAACTGTCCACCAGAACATGCATCCTCGCTGCTCTGCTTCTCTTTCGGAAGGCAATCAACAGGAATATAGAAGTACCCTTTAGGTAACTGTTGATTCTTGGCAGATGCTTGATCTGATGTCATTACCAGTTCTTTCTCAAAAATCTGTTTTTTTATACACAAAAAGTGAGGATTCATCCGTTTTTATTTTGTCTCTCATATAGATATATAACATATGCGTATATAGATGTCTGCTTTTGTGTTTAAAGTCAATAGCCAACAATCATCGCTTTCTATACCTTCCTAGATTTTGACCTCCATTCTCCGTCATCCATTGAATTACGCGCTGTAAGGAAAGACCTTTGAGGAATTTGTTTCCCAGCAAATGGTGGCTTCGCAGAGGGTTTTTGGGTAACCTGAAGTTGAGATGTGGTGCTGTCATCTGTTTTTTGTTCAGTCTCCAGGGAAACAGTACCCTTAAATCGATGCTTAACATGTATTGTACTATCCACTGTCACATCATCTGACCTCTGAATTGCATCGCTGCAAGATTTGTAACCATCTGTATTGCCTTTTAGAGATGTTGTTGCAGATTCTGAGCTGACGTCTGGAGGCAAGAAGGAATTATGAAGCAGAGACTGCGCTGCATGGTCTCTTTTGCAAGCAAGGACATTATGTGAACAAAGAACTAAATCGCGCTGCAAACATCACAAGGAAACAAATAACCAGAAGAAATGGATTAGAACATATCACTAATTTCCCCATAGAAGACATCTGAACCTTATTTTACCAAACTAAAGCTTCAAACTGCCAGCAACAAGAGAATGTGCACCGAAATGATATGCTAGCTACCAGACTGACTCACAGCTTGGTCACAGGGCTTAAAATTACAAATCCTCACGGAAGAGTCACACTAACACTCTTTAAGCTTAACTTCTCATAGAGAATAACTATAATAAAGAATATTGTACACAGCATGAAAAATAGCACGAGAAAAAGATTTGCAAAAGTTTATGTAAGTTCAGACATTATCACTTTAAGTACCTTTAGTTTTTCACGCTTAATGATCCTCTCACACAGAAGCCGTAGCCTTTCTAGTTCAACCTGCAAATGAGAAATTTGAAGTTAGTCAAAGAAAATTCCTTGGCAGCAGCCTAAAAGATGATAAAGACAGAAAATACAGAAGGAA
>JAOQMM010000002.1:4265919-4277124 GCA_027563515.1 Erythroxylum platyclados
CTGCTTGATGCTCCTGATATCCTCAACTCCATGTCTTTGAGTTTCCACCTAATCAAGTAAAGCATAAAAAATAAGGCAATAACATAAAATTACAGAAGTAGAACCAACCAGTACCAAACTACTGAATCAAAACCTTTGCCCTCTGCTCCACGCTGTGTTTTCCACAGTATGCTTTGTGCTGCAACTTGCCAGTAACGGTCTTAACATACATGTAGAAATCGGTATTTCTAGCACAAGAGGGATGAAATGTTGTCTGACAGTGACCATAACTACACTGCATAGATGTAGTGGGCTGCAATGTGAGTAATTGCAGCGGGAATAAAAAAGGTATACAACATAATGAAGGTACCAATCACCTTAATGCAAATCCCGTCTTTCCGCCGACAGATACAACAACTATCACTCCCTCGCACAAGTGTTTCCTGCTCATCCAAAACAATTCGAAAAAAACAAAAAACTAAATCAACATCAATCCCAAGTGTTTGTGAAATCTATTTCAGAGCTTAAATTTGTTTCAGGAGGAAAAGACAGGAGAACAATTCAACTTTCCTTTATTTGAAAATGAAAGTAAATTAAAGAAATTAAATGCAAAATTTATTCTCAAGTCCAAATTCACAAAACCTCTCAAATCAGAGGGAGAAGAAGAAATTACAAGAGCATAAAATCATAGTTGTTCAAGGAATATTTGTACATCATCTCTGAAATATTCTGCATTGTATTCAAACTGAGACAGGTAAAACAACAATCTGTTTTACCTAGTCTCCTTTGATCTCACCATTTTCTTTCCAAACAATTCAAAGTATATTGATCTTAAATCAACAATAGGAAACAGAAGTACATACCATTCCTTCAATAGGATTCACTTGACCCCTTCTGAATGTTTGTTCAAAGATCCACTACAAAAAGGAGAAAAGTTCAGAAAACAAAGAGTTATGCACTCAAAGAAGACATGAAGAGATTAACAGAATTAACAAACAATAAATTGTCTACTTAAAAAAACAGAGAGAGAAAGAATGCATTCAAACCTCAGCACAGAAGGCATGCACCCATTGACCATTAGTGGACTTTCTAAAAGCCCCAGTAGTGCCACCACATAAACCGCATTCTATGACAGAACAAGGCTTCTCCCAAAAATCAACAGAAGGAGCTCCAGAGCTTTTAGCCATTATGAATTCTTCACACAATTCACAGTACCACGGACCTGTAGATTCCTTAACACTCCGATAACAATCCAAGTGAACTGCAACCTGTTAATAATACAGTTATCAACTGAAAACAAACTAATATTTACGATGATAGAAATTTGTTAAGGAATGGTTAGCTTAGAAAACCTTGCAGCTGGAACAGACTAAGATAGGGTTCATTATTGTTTCAGATCTTCTGCAAATATCACATGATCTTGGATGGTCCTTGGAAAAGTCAGAAGTGAACTGCACAAAGTCAGAATACTTGTCTGATGAAATCTTTGGAAGAGCCACCCTGGAAACCATTTCTCTGGGTCGCGGCACTAACTGAGAAGAAGTTGTAGCCCTCCCATTAGATGCATTAAATTTCTGCAAAAAGTAAATATGATAATCACAAATTTTGATAAGCACATAATACCAGTTTAAACTACTAAATGCAAAGGAAAAAAATGGTGAAAAAAATCAACCTCCTGCTGGATAGATTCATCAAAAGAATCTTTTCTAAATGATGAATTTCTAGTCGAAGCTGCAGCCGCCGCTGTGGCAGCAGCTAGTACAGCCTGTGCTTCCTTGTGTTTTCTTTCTTTCCTCCCTTGCTTCCTTGCTTCTCTAAGCTCAGAAAGATACTGATTAACAAGCACATCATCCCATCTATGATTTCTCGCTAAATCGATCTCCTGTGGCAGGCTTTTCACAACCCTACAAATTAAGTTATCTGCAAAAGGGCAAAAATGAGAAATTAAGCCTCCACATCCACATTCAGTCACACTTCCCAGGAGTAGGTAAAAATAGTAGATATAGTCAAAACAATAAAAAAGGCCAGAGAAGGAAGTAGACCAGTCAGGTGTTTTCTTTTTACTGCATTGCCAAGGAGCTTATGCTGGAAATAGAAAATTTCCCCTTCAACTTCATCAGCTGGAGAGGATTCAAAAATCTCCAGATTCTTAGCTTTAGCCAGAAGCTCTGAATCAACTCCACCACATACAGAAACCATGTCATAGCATTTTGAGTGTTTATTATGGTGATTACAACAAAAAGTGGCATTGGAAGAAGCTTCCAGACGAGACATTTCGCCTACATCGGATCCTGGTCAAGAACAAACATCCAATGTGTCATCCATATAATAGAAGATGCATAAAGGAAAACCATAACATATCCATTCTTCACAAGTTTCACCTTGAATGTCACAGGCTTTGTTCTCTGAAAGCAGGTCAGACCGCATATGTGGCAGCTCCTCACAAATAGATGGGCAAACATAATGACCAGAACTTGCTGTTGGTCTCCTGAAGCAAAAAAAAAAAAAAATGCCACCAGAGAACTCCAATCAAGCACAATTTCAACACGGTATCTCTCAGTGATTTGAATAAGCATCATAGAAGGACCTGATATTAGAAATGGGAAAGACAAAGGAATTCACGTTACCAAGCTTACATTAAATCAGGGATGAGTGGCTTCATATCAGCAGAGATGAGATTACCCTGATCTGGCATAGACTCACGCTGCTCAGGAAGAGCCTCAGGCCCAGACTCAATCTTTCCATAGACACTACCAGCAGAGATGAGATTACCCTGATCTGGCATAGACTCACGCTGCTCAGGAAGAGCCTCAGGCCCAGACTCAATCTTTCCATAGACACTACCATGCGAAGGATCATTTGAACAGCCTATAAAATGTATAACCATAAACAAAGTAACACAAGATGTTACATAGTACTAGATGACAAGGAATCCGGATCAAAATAGGATAATCAACCTCACTATTTTGCATTTGACTCAAACACTAACCATTCTGATGTTTGGGCGCATGACTAACCAAACAACAGAACTATTTGACACCTAAACTCATAATGGAACATCCTATCGTCTGAGGACCACAAAACAATCTCAAGTATCTAATCCCCCTATCCACTACAAGATTTTTTTATTTTGGCTGAAAATTTCCTACAAGATATATTAACTCAAGCTATGCTCTCAAATGGTATGCAAGAAAAAGCAATACCGAAAAGTATACACCACCAGATACTTGAAAATTTCCTTAGAAAGAGTATTAACTCCAGAAAATTAATCAGGGAAAGAGTACCTGCAGAAAAGTTAACTAGTGAAGAGTCTGAAAGCCCATCTACATTGATTAATCTCTACAAATAAACAACAAAAAAGGAAGATTACAACCATGCACATCAGTTTAATGAAATCCAACTAAACTGAAAATCTGGAAATAACAAAATGAAAATAGAATCCAGAGGAAGATTAGGTCATGAAGATAGTGCAGACACGCAAAACAAAAATGCCTTGAGGTACTGTTATATTTGTCTACAATCTTTGCAGTGGTATGCAGGAAAATAAAAGTTACACAGATCCCTCCATGCTTGCCAATAGCAATACCCATTAGAGTGGGAACCAAAATACATGGAAGCTCACTGCAACTATGAAATACCAAACATTCTCCAAGAATTCATTCATTCAGAGAATATAGCATTGAGATTCAAAATCATCAGAGAAAAAGAAAAAAAAGGAACATAAGACCTTGATTCTAAATAACCATTTGATACTAACTAACCAACTCAAGATTTTCTCTCACCTACAAGAATATCAACCCTTCACTGAATCAGATAGACTAGATGCAAATACACCAGTTGTAATATAACACTGACCAGATATATTATCCATGTCCAATTAGAACATCAAACAACTGTGACACAGCAAGTCATACTAAGCAAACTAGCAAATGCTACTATTCAGCTTGCAATATCGAACAAAAAACACATTTAACACTCTTAACGTGCTGCCATAATAATATGCAACGGAAATAAACAAATCATAAATTTGACTCCTACACAAATGAAATTAATGAGACAAACATCAAAGATATCTTCAAATTTTAGTATACAGCTTAACAAACAACAAATAACATTCTTGGGGTCGTGTTCTATCAATTACATTATGGTAAGATTAATTACCTCCTCAGTGGAATCAGGAACTGAAGATTGTGCATTATTTTCTGGTTCCTTAGAGAGGGATCGGTCCACTTTGGACTCATCCATCTCTACCCCATTGTCAATCAAACTTTCTTCTGACGAGCAAATTACCCTGTTTCCCCTCAAAATCTTAATACTGCTTTTGGTCCTTCTTCGTGGAGGAACTGACTTTACAGCAACGGCATCTGGGATATCAGACTCTGACATTGTTATACCATTTAGAAATATCAGTTCATCTCATCTCATCTCAGACTAATAAAATAATGCAATCTCTTTTAACTTTCAGAAGATTATGTAAAGTACCCATAAAAGCATGATTTTCAAACCACTTTGCTATTTTGCTTTGCAAATCAGGAACTAAACAATCTTCCTGCAGAAAAAAGGTCTGCAGTCAGGGAAGAGCACTGATAAGAGAAAAGAGGAACTATTCGTTTTGAGCTTTACAGCAAGAGTTGAAACTAGTCTTTCGGGTGAGATCCCAAGCTCTGATGCTACATCTTTCATATTAACTTTTCCTCGATCAATTAGCTACATAAACATGAATATGAGACACAAAATCTTAGTAAAAACAAAAGTAAGATCATAACTAAAAAAAAGGTAATTAATTAAGATAACTTAGTTGCAAGCATCTGACAAAGTACCCCCAACTACCTTCCTCAAAGCCAATGCAAGATTTTTCAATTCAGAAGAGTTCTCAAACATCCCAATACTATTTTGTTGCTCGATATCACCAATTTCAGACATAAGCACGGTATTTGATCTAGGATCAGACACTCCTCTTTCATGCAACTCCCTATCATTAGCTTTGCCAGCATTGCTATTTAGAATATCTGCATTGGCAGTAGCATCACCTCGATTTTGGCTAATATTCGACCTGCACTCTTTGTCCATTGACAAAGTTGCTGAATTGGCAACAGACAAGTCACTGCCAATAGATGTCAAAGGATCTTCTACGGAAGAAAAGGTCCTACCATCAATGACTTCTGAGTGCTTTGCACAAAATGCCCGTAACTCAACCTGCAAAAGAAATGTTAAGGCAAGGACAACAATGAAACAGAAAGGACAAGAGCTCTAATCAGAGATACTTGCTATAGATCACAGCATAAAATCAATAAATAAAGAGTATGTGACTATTTGCATCAATACAAGCAAAAGAGCGAAGAACAGGAAAATGACTTACATCATCACATCCGTATTTTCCCCAAACCTCCATTCGCTGTCTAGCCTCTCTTGCACATATAGGATGAAAAGCAGCTCGACAAGAACCTAAATGTTGTATGCAACAAGTTATAATCGGTGGAAACATGTGATTCACATACTTAACAACTCAATTCTAAGCCAGAGAGGAAGTGAGAGTTAGGGGGGAGAGAGAGGGATGGGTAAAGTAACAGTATCATACACAAGAAATGGAACCAAAGCCACACTTCAGTGCATCACTTAATTGCAAAAGCAAAAGGAAGAACTTTTTTTACAAATTAATTTAACTTACTCCATATGCAGTAAATTCCTGCAAATAGTAATAAAACTTCAAAAAAGCACCAAATTTAGTAGCCTCATATTTAATGCATAGATAAGTTGGGTGCCCATGTATTATATTTACCAAGCCTAAATCACAAGATAATGCTTATTGCTAACCATTAGTATCAACAACACTTTCAGAATTGTTGAAGTGCAAACTCCCATGAACTCCCCCTCACGGCAGATTCAATAGAAGTGGAGCATCCTTGATTTCTACTCAAGAGAACAAGTAACTAGACAATATAAATAGTGTTGCAGAGTCATCGAATGTATTGAGCTTGCACGGAAAATAAGGACAAGATTGGCACATGCTCCAGTACTTTACATATAGTACAACTGCTTCAACAACAAGCAAAAGCAGTAACCACATGCCAATTGGAAGAAATTCAATTTCCATTTTTTGTCAGTTTCAGGCCCCAACCTTCAAGCCTCCATTTTCAATATCTATTTTTTCAAACAATGGTACTGTCTTTTTCAACAAAAGAATGAAAAGGATGAGAAGTCATCTATTCTGCATCCACTTAGTGCACCAGTGACCACCTATATGTAGGGAGCCATTACTAAGCATTCAGGTAAAAAATCATTGGTCCAACATAGTGATCCAACAAAATAAGAAAAGAATAACACGCATATTCAGATACGGCAAGTTCATGACATCTGTAGCAACAACACATAGAAAACTTGAAAAGCTCATAGCCCTAACAAATGAAAGGCCTTATCCTTGTTGATGTCTGAAAATAAAATAATGCCAACCGTGTAAGAATGATACATAGAGACAACAGAAGTGCATAATCAAGGAGTGTGAGAGATCAGATTGTGCAAGTAAACCTACATACATCTGAAAATGTTTTTCCTTTCCATAGCCAGCACTCATACTTTTCAATCAAATACAAAATGAAAGAGCTTAAGGAGGCTACAAAATAAAAGTTCCCCTCAACCTCCTCAAAACACTATCAAGAATTACACGGAAAAAGTTTGGACAAAAATTACAAAGTCAATAATGAACCTCAAAGAAACTGGGAATAATTTGGGGGCAAAAAAACAATTGCAAAAAATTACACCGGGCAACCTATGAGCTAGTTAGATCCTGTGATGCACTATTTCCAACATTGTCTAAGACTGAAACCAGTGTAAGACTGAAAAAAAAGGACACGAAGCAACAACACATACCATGACTGCACCTGATACATGCACCACATTTCATCTTGCATATAGTACAAATCAACTTCCTCCTTGTTTCCTTCAAGTTGCTAACGTTCATAATAGGCTCCATACTTATTAGATCCCCTATGTAGACCTCAGGCATCCATTGAGAGCAAAACAAGTGAGCAAACCCCACACCAGAGTCACCATTTTCTGTACTGACTGGTTTCAGAGCACCACCCTGCGTTGGACAAAGCACACAAGGCTGTTTCACAGAATCACTTCCTTCAGGCCTCTGCTTACACCAAGAACATAACCAAGACTCATTCACATTTCCTTGCACACCATAACACTTGCGATGAACTGCAACATTACATGAACTGCAAACAATTAGCCTGTCTGCATCATTACCCACCTCACCCTTGCAACAAAAATCACACAAAGTTGAGTCCCCTTCACAAGGATAAGCAATCAAAACCTTATCCAACCCAGCATCTGTGCCTAAAAGTTTTCGCTTCTTGGATGGACGCTCTGAAGTTAGTACAACTCTGTTCCTACAACCTAAAAGCCACCCTAAACCACTAGATAAATCCAAGTCAGAGAGCACCCTTCCTTCATCCAAAGGCAACCCTTTGGCCCCATCAGTTTCTGCTCCCATATTGTCAATTTCCATAAGGTGCTGGTCCTCTAGCTTCACATTATCCCTTGGCTGAACTCCATTACTTTCATTTCCACAAGTTGCATTAGTTTCAGTATCCACATCCTCGGTACTTGGAACCGAGTCAGCTTTCTCATTACTCTGATCCCGAATATGCATGTCATTACTCGCATTATCCAAGTTTTCCAATAGGTAAGGTTTTCCATTTTTCTCGTTCTCTATATACGGAAATGAAAAACAATTACTAGCACCTAAAGTCCTAAACAAGGAAGAAATTTCAGATAAAGCATCAATATCCGCCAATGCTAAGTCCCTAAAATACTCTTCCATTTCAACCCAAATATTACCTCCCTTGGACCGCTCACTAGCTCTCGAAGAGTTCTTCTCTGCACCAGAATGCGACCTCTTATGCCTTTTCCTACTATCGGATTGCTTCAACAAACTGGCCAATCCACTAGGCAAAGTAGTGACAGTCGAAACATTCGAATTAACAGACCCAGACCCGTCCTCAGGGACATCAAATGGCGAGCGCTCACATAAGGCTTTACGAGCCTGAGACAATAAATCAATGTCTAATGAAACTGGTTTTTTACTAGTAGCCGGTGGTCGGTCCATTTGAGTCTCCAGTGACTTGGAAGCCGGAACCCTAGGGCGGCAACGCCTCTCGTCAGTGCCGCAACCTCCATCAGGAGCCCTCCCCATCATCTTAGTCCGCCGGTGACATCGGCCTCCGGTCATCACCGACACCGTCCACCCCCAGCACCACCTCCTTTGCACTCCATCATAAAAACCCAACCGTTACTAACAGTCCCGACTCCGCTTCAAATCCCCACGTAAAAATTTTAAAAAAATCCTAATTTCCCACCTAACCCTAACCCTAATACTTCACCAAATAATTTCGCTGGTCCCCTGGCTTTCACAGACGCAGGCAGGAGTATGACAATATAGACAAAAAAGGGAGTCGCGGCTAGGGTTAGGGTTTCGATTGCCCAGGTTCGCGCTGCTGTGGATCCGTTTTCACGAGGTGGTTTCTCTTTTCGTTTTCTTGTGTTCTTTTTTCCTTCGATTTTCTCCACTGGCTTTTTCTTGTTTTCTTTTCCTTTTTTCCCGTGTAAGTTTGATTTCGCTGTAGGAGGGAGAGAGAAATTCGCGTTTTTTGCAGGCAAGAGGGGACGTTTTTGTCCTGGGGGAGATATTTTTATAATATGAATTTGGGGGGGTTGGGTTGGGATAGTGTGCTGTGACGCAACAGATGTGTATTCGTGTGCCACCTCCAGTTGTGCACTTGGCATGTTTCTATGGGCCCGTTCGTTTTTTTTACTGTTTTACCCTTTCTCGTTGATTTGGGCTCTCTTTTACTGTTCAGCTTTGGACAGTCGACACGCAATCTTCAATTTTAGTTTTAGCGAATGTCTGTCGTAGAATTAAAAGTAAAAACTGTTATTTACGGTTTTTTTTTTCAATTTACCTGTTGGAATTTTTATTCTTATCCAACTCGTTCGAATAGGATTACGCTTCCCACAATGTGCCCCAACTTTTTATCTTTAATCGTGGTCCTGCTTAAAGAAAATGTGTTAGGATAGAATCAAATATTTAGCCTTTCCTTGTGGTCCAAATGGACTTTCAAAATGGCACAGTGACTTGCAATGTTTGGAGGACTCCGAGACTTGCAAACGAGATGAATTGTTTGCTTGTAACAGTGTTTTAATATATTTTTTTATATAAGGATATAATAGTCACTTATTATATATTACATTATATTACATTTATCTTTCAAATAAAGTTTCGCTACGTTACATTATGAATCCTTCCATTTCTCCTAAACAACATTTTATTGTATTACATTCTATTTCATTATAAACTATTATGTTTCATTCCGTTCTGTTACATTAATTAATGTCTAACTAAAAAGGGCCTAAGAGTATTTGGTTAGATAATACAAGAAGAAATGATTGGCTAAGGAATAAAAAATGACAGATAGTAATATATTATGATTAGATAATAATATTTTTATATTTCCTTTTGGGACAATACTTCATATCTCTTAATATAGTGAAAAGTGGAAGTTATATCTATTTTCATTTTTTATTAATTCCTATTATTATTCCCCAAAGTAAACCAAGCATATCCTCGATATCTTAATAGGGACAGCAATGGCCTACCAATTTTTTTAAAATAAAAAATATAAAATAATTTATTTATTTTAATTGGGTTCAAATCGGAACTATTCAAGTCCATAATTATCTGAGGCTCAACTGTTCTAAGTAAAGTGATATCGTTTTGCTTGGTTTTGATGGTGTTATATCTAACACCAAGATAAACCACAAAATTCAACTTGTTTTTTTTTATATTTAATGTTATTTAAATTAAAAAAGTCAATGTACTTAACCTTATGTATCATAATAAACAGATAATTGGATGGAATTAATTTGAAAATATAAAATTACAAATAAATGAATAAATGATCTATGTGTTCACATTTACGAATATATATAATAAATTATTAGAATATAAAATAAAATTAATATCAATATATTGAATTATCAGTATAGTCAAGGACTATAATTAAAAAATAAAACAAATAAAGAGAATGGTGAAAATGGGCTTTCATATTAAGAGAAGTCATATTTGTAATTATATTGATACAATTATTTTAATTTCCAAATAGAAATATAAATAAAAATAGTAAAAATGGGGGGCCTCTTATTAAGAGAATTGATATTTATAATTATTGATATAATTATTTTAATTACTAAATAAAAATAGAAATTGAAATAATTATGTATTTAAATTTTTAATAATTTTTAAAAATATATTATTAACAAAATCAATCAATAACTAATTTAATCATATTAAATTGCAAATTTGGAAATTTTTTATATTTTATTTTAATTAAATATTATATTGTTAATTTGTCAATAATATAAACAATAATTATAAACAATTGAATTAATATTTATGAAACTCCCATACATTAATTAGTTGGTAGTCCCATATATTAATGGGTTAATTATAAAAAAATTCAAATTTTGCTCATTTTTCAATTATAGTCCAAATTTCAAAAAGTGACAATAAAATGATCAAACTTTTAATTTTTTCAATTATAGCTCGAACTTAAAAAAGTAACAATAAAATACTCAAACTTTCAATTTTTTTCAATTCTAACCCAATGTTAGTGTCTCTGTTAAGTTTGCTGACCTAAATCAGATTACTCAGCTCCAACTACTTCATACTTTGATTTCAAATTTTTCCTTTGTTTTTAGTTTGTTCTTTCGACCTCCTCACTCTTCAATTTTCAGATTACACAATTTCGAAGCCCTCACGTTGAGGGCATCAAGAGAACGAATTGAAAATGAAGAGGTTGCTGGTGCAGTATACCGTAATGTCAGAATAGTTTGAAGCATCGGAATAACAAGTAGAAAACAAATAACTGAGAACTTTGGGAGAACAAACAGATGATCAAAGACTGAGGCTGAGTAAATTGATTTTGGGATTCCATTTTTAACAACGATGTCATTTAATTAATATTCACTTATTGTGTTAATTTTAGTTAACGTGTATTAATTGTTAGGGTTTTGGAACACGTAACAAGTCATGTAAATAAACTTAGGGGGCGGTTGGTTCAAACAGGGGAATGACAATGGAAATGGTAATGGATATAATCATTATAATGTTGATGGTTGGTTAAGAGGAGGGAATGATTATCATTACCATAGATAGTGGTTGAT
>JAOQMM010000002.1:4283998-4298745 GCA_027563515.1 Erythroxylum platyclados
GTGAGAATGACAAATTGGAATACTAGTTTTCCATCTTGCAATGTCATTCACTTTTCCAAAATTAAAGTATCAAAAAACAGAAACATACTCAACACTATAAATATCATCTGAATTAAATGATGTCATGTGAAGGTGGGTAATGGCTGTCTTTTCTGTACTGTAAACAAATTAACTAGTATTGATCAGACCAGAGCTTGGGTAACATATAGAAGTAACAGCTGAATTTACGGAAGTGTTACATTGTCTCGTAGAGGTGAATCTCAGTACAATAAGGTTAAGGTGAAAACAAAAGCCATTAATTGCTGCTGTGCCTCGTTACATGAATCGTAGTGTTGGTAAATGGGACATAGTGCAATACACCCAATAACCATTTAATGTCCTGTACTGGTACTGGTAGCACCTGCCCTACTTATTGGTAATCGTTGACCAGCGGGTCGCCAAGATTACAAGCAATGGCATCGACATTCAAGATTTGCTAGTGCGAAATCAAGGCACAAGTACAAGGTCGCTTCAAATTGGACGTCACTAAAAACCACTGTAGATAACAACAAAACAAGGTAAAATGGCTCTGTGATTAAACACGTAAAGCTCGTCCAAATTAGAGTAAACCCCTATAGCTCCGGCGACTGAGTCGTAGTCCTCCATGTCACCCTCCATGCTCTTCTTAACCCTCCCAGCAATCACTCTGCATACCAGCATTGCCCTCTTGTAATCACTAAGACCGCCATCCCCTGATATTTCAGCTTTGTCATGTGCTTTTCCACTTGTTGCCGTGGTTAAAATCCCATGTCCGTTGACATTTGTAGTGGTCGATTCTTTAAAGCCATTCTTGATGATGCTACAGACATTACAGTGAGGGATGGAATTGCACAAGTTGGATGATCCGTTCAGGCCTAGAGAGCATGTAAATGTGGTGGAGTGAAACCTCAGGAGCTCATTGCCGTCTGCTATGCATCGTGGGTGTTTCTTTGATAGTTTTGTGGCCTTGGATTTGATGGAATCCCTGTACTCTTCAAATTTGGAGATGGTTCTTTGTGTGTTGTGGACTTTGAGGATGCGATCTATTTTGCAAACGGGAGCTTGTTTCTTTAGCCAGCTTGATTGGAATATGATTTCCACTATATTCTTGCTTGTATCCTCTGGTCCCAGTTCAGAAACTGTGATATTTGGTAACATCATGATAGAGAGATGAGTGGTTTAAACAGGGATAGTGGAAAAAGATACATCAGAAGTACAAAGGTGGTTGAAACTTAAAGCAATAATGAGTTACCTGCGTGTCTAACAGCTTGATGAAGCTCCAAGCTTTCAGCTTTCATGAAAATCTCACCACACTCAGGGCAAGAGTAAATGCTACCTCTCATTGAAGGGTCTCTGGCTATTCCAAGAACAGGATCAACCACCATTCGACACTCGTAGCAACCAGAGAACCTCCTGAACGGCATTCCTTTAAAGGAAGTCCCGCTGCTAATCAGGGAGTTGGAAGGAGCAGAGAGTGAAGAATTAGTAGTGGAAACAGCCCCATTTAGCTCACGTAAAGGAGTTTTCATGGATCTGCTTGAAGCATCGTGATTACTAGTGGAGCCCACTGATGCCCTTTTCTTATGGACTTCAGGGGAGGCTATTTCAGGCCTATGCATGACCTTTGTGTTATTACAAAGGGAACCTGAACACCTCAACTTCTTGCATCTTTTGCTAGTTTCCTCCAAAGCTTGTTCTTGATGCTTGTGATGTTTCTTTTCTTTTGTTTGAGGTCGGTGGTGTTGTTGAAGTTGCTTTTGTTGCTCCGGTTCTTGCTTTTGTTGTTGTGCTTGTTTTTGTTGCTTTGCTTCCTGCTGCTGCTGCAGTTGTAGTTGGAGGTATTTGCAGTTGAAAATGCCTCTTACTGCGAACCAGGAAGGATTCTTCTCCAACTTCTGAGACAAAGGTATTTGGTTTTGGGGGATCTCTTTGTTGGGTTTTTTAGGGGCTTTATGTTTAGCCATTGGAAAGGGAACTGAGATAGAACCAGAGCTAAGCTGCTGAAGGTATAGTTCTTGCCTTTAATTTCCTTGCATGAGCTACAAGGAAGAGTTGCAGACAAAGCTTCTCTCTATAAGTTAATGTAGTTGACATAGAGCTCTCTGGACATGTAAAAGCTATATAAAAGGAGATTAATTGCTTAGACTCTGGCCATTCATTTGCATGACAGGCATTTGGATCAATAGGGGAAGAAAACCATCTGGGTCCACCATACTTAAAATAATGAAGGACGATCTTCACTACATTACTGTCAAGTAAATTGATTGAGTATGGTCATATGGTGGGGCACTTTCTTTCTCTTATTTTTAGTTTCGAGACGAACATTTTTATAATTCGAGATTCGACACAACGTATCAAAAATGTTATTTGCAATTCTTTTTGAGTTCTCAATGATCTACCCTTTCCTATTTTTGCCAAGGGATTCCATTAAAGTACAAGATTAGGTGATCAATTTATTATCTTTCTAAAGAAACCATTTTTTTACTTTTTTAATATGCACTAATTAAATTGTTTATGCATGTAATAATTTAAAATTTATATATTTTGAATAAAATATTTAATTAAATAATAATCTAAATTTAAATGAAAAAATTAATTTAATTAATATTTATAAATTCAATGTCTTTTTTTTCAATTTATCATTTTAATTCATTAAAACAAAAAATAATTCTCACTAATTAGGTTATCCTTAAGTGAGAAAGAAATTATTATTACCAATATTTTAAAAAGTATACTAAAAATTAAACCGATACGATGAGAAGTTTAAGGTTTAAAAAATTCAACCGGTGTCATAAAATTGGCTAAAGATCAATAAAATTAAAAATTTTAAAATATAATTGAAAAAGGTTAACCTTATTTATCTAAGAATTTGAAGTTCAATTTTTAAAAAATTGTTAAATAAAAATTAATCGATTTATTTTAGTTCAGGCCAATCCAACAATTTAGCCCCCAACATTTATAGTGAAATTTGAGTTGGACCTTAATGTTTTAGAGTATTTAAAATGAATCATAACGTTTGCAAAACGTTCAAAAAAAACCTTCATATTTGAAAAACGTTCAAAACAGTCCCTGACTGGACGAAACAACTGAGGGAGTTAGGCCTTTGTTCTGTCCAGTCAAAGATTGTTTTGAACATTTTTCAAACGTTATAATTTATTTTAAACACTCTGAAACGTTAGGGTCTAAATAAGATTTTAGTGTAAATGTTGGAGACTAAATTGCTTTTTTGGCCTTTTAGTTTATAAAAATTTACTAATTTATAAAAATTAATCGTTTAATTAATAAATTGATCAATTTTTTAACAACAAGAGTTATTAAAATAAATTGAACCGAAAAGTTGAAAACTAAATCGAAAAATTGGACGGTTGAAGTTTTTTACGATTAAACCGGCCGAATCAGTTGGATTTTTTAATTATTGATTATTAAATAAACCTTGGTACACTCTTATAAAATAACAGTTCAACACTCAAATAAGAGAGTAATGTAGAAGAAACGAATATCATAACTCATATATATCAGTATGTCACTAAATTATCCCCATTTCCCTTGCATTAAAAGGGAAATTGGTATGTGTATAATGTATTTGTTCTATCGAAAGTGTCCTGTCCACAGCTAAAAACTGTAACCCTTAACAGTCCTAACGATGCCGTTTTGTGAATAAGTAAGTAGATCATATTAGCAGTAACCATCCCGAGGTGGAGTTCTTGGAGAAAGTGCAATAGAAAATTACAGAGTTAATATCTTCTTATGGGGAAAAGGTGCGTATGTTTCTTTTTGCCTCAAAATCATGCCCACAATGACAATCCCATACGCTAATGTCATAAAGCTTTTCACTTTACGATGATTAACCCAATAAAACACCCATCTTCCACAAACTAATGTACCATCATCCACCTTTGTTTTTCCTTTTATTATGCCTTTTGTTCGTAATCACATTACCTCTACTGAAACGTTAACGTTTCGGCTCTATCTTTGCCCTTTTAAAGTAATTTAGTTGTCAGATAAGTTTGGTTTTATTCTTAAACTAAGGGTGCAAACTGCAAAGCTCCGGGACAAATTAGAGCGAGCCTGGTTCAAAATTTGAATATTCTTTTTGCGGTTTTACAATCCAGGCTTTGTTATAAACAAAGAGGGATCAAACATGGCCCACTTAGAATAATAAATCAGTGCCCTTTTTCATATGTTTGGAGGCCCATCGGCCCACAGCGTATTGTAACATAATTTGAATCTCCCACTCTGCTAACTGATTCTCCACGCTATATTTAATCTTAGCCAGCTGGGTTCAATAATTTTTGGTTTTGGCAATGTCAGGGAGTATAATATGATAAAGCTCATGATGATTCTTATTGTCACTTTCTTTCCCAAGTTAGATGTATTGGTTCTGCTGACCAAATTAGGTAACGGTCACAAACTATTGGATATAGGCAGTTATTTTCTCCTAAAATCAGGAGCAGTTGAATCCGTTTTTGCTCTATAGATGACTCTCTCTGTGAGTCCCGTGTGTGGTACATACAGAATACACAACAAAAACCAATATATCGCTCTCTCGGTGGTTACTCTCTGTCACGGTGGTTCTACCATCAATAGAACTTGGTATTGAGGTGTGGTCATACCTAGACTCTAGTAGCTGCCGGAATTGAACGGACTCGCAAAGAATTGCTCGGACTCAAGTGAGCTAACAGACGGCATACGATTCATCGCTTCCGCATTAAGGTTAGTCCTATAATTTCCTACAGGTTCCAACAACCAATGCATAAGAGAAAGCTACATGTATGTACACTTAAGGTTGGAATAAGTTGGCGCTCCATTCTCCTAAAATGTAGTATGAATTTATCTTCATCTCCCTCGCTTCAGTCCTGAACTACCTCCATCAATATTGTTCATCATCTCTACTTCCATAATATAAATTCCCAAAAACCTAATAAAAGAAGAAGCATTATTTAACCAACTTGATTCATTAGCCTAGAGACGCACAAGAGGAGGAAGAAGAAGGGAAATGAAAGCTTAATTCAATGCATGTCTACCCAGTTCACCAGTGCCACCGAAATCAAATTCACACCTGACTTGCTTTCAAATCCACCGAATATAACATGAGATGGTTGAACTCAACTATCTTGAGCCCACATCTCATACTGACATGATTCCATGAATATCAAATACAAGCTGCTATTTGTTGCTAAAAAAAGCTAACTTTATATGTGAGAGTGAGGAGGCGATGTTATATAACTATAAAGGCTTGTTGTTCATATTACTGCTAAATAATTTTGAAATGTTGGAATTTTCTTTAAAGACTTTAAAATGTTAAGGTTTATATTTAATTTTGGTGTAAATAAAGTTCAAATTAGCTTTTTTACTATGTACAAAAAGAATTATAACATTTCAAAACAATCTAAGTTAAATCTCCGACCAAAGGAACCTTTTACCTCTTAATTTCGTCAATTAAGTGCTACATCCATGATGACATGAATCTGTTTAATTTTTGTGTGTGGTATCTATCAGTTGGTGAGTTCCACTAATAAAGTAAACCTCAATTCCAGATTTTCTCCTAATTTGAAATCCATAATTTTGCAATTATCTCTTCCCTGACCTTCATTGGAGCTTTATCTCTCTTTTTGTCATTCTTAACTTATTTAGATGCTACTATTAGCTTTGACATGAGTTGTGAAATGTATTCCTTCGTCTTCTTTAGCCTTCCTTCCTCTTAAACCATCATGGCCATAATTTCTTTAAATTATATTTTTTGTTGAGGGTGTTATAATTCACCCAGAACTGGATGAACTTAGAAAGAAGCAAGTTGATGATAAACTGAACCAGAAAAGACTCACTCACATCTATACCCATTGATTTCAACTTTACTACTAGATTTATCATACCCATCATGTGATCATAAATAAGTTGTGACCAATCAAACTTTTTGGTTGTCAGCTCATTTATTAGGTTCCCATAATGGACTTGATAACTATGCGCAATTGAGAATACTCTTTAATCTTCATCATAAATTCCTTTGTATTATTCATTTTAGGCAATAGTGGCTTAACATTTTTAGCCATTATATTCACATCAAGTTTAAGTTCATCCTATTTGATCACTCCAAAGTCCTGTAAAAAAACTTGTCAACTTTTGTACTAGTCTTAATAATGGCTACAGGGATTTTCTTTCAAAACTATTTTTAGGTTCAAATATATAACACCCAGTTGAAACTAGCTTTGCCTGGACCAATTAGCATAATTTAGCCCATTAAACTTGACCAGCCTAATGCCCAAAGCAAACAATTTATTAGAAGCTGCAAACATTGCACAAGGTCACACATTAAAATGCTTTTAATAAACTTAATGGACTCAAACAAACAATAAACATTAATTATGTATTTAAGTTAACCTTTGGGCGATACTTGAATTCATAATTTTAACCAATAATGATGTTAACATAAACATACTTTAATATACAATCAATCATACTCAAGTTAGCATATATGTTTTGTTGGATATACAATCACTTTCACCTAAGTATAATAATAAGCATCTTTAGTGTCGTTAATCATAAACCATGGTCCACCTTTAGATGACCTCTTTAGCAATATAACTAATGATTTCAATTGTTCAGTTTAACCTTTTGTATCATTTAATAGCATCACATAAGCATGAATAATTGAAAATGCAAACATGTCTTTTCAAAATAGGCCACTTTGGTAACTAATAAACTTTCCATGCAATGGACATTTAATCAGACAAGTCTTGAACACAAAATTGTGAACTGATTCCTCTATTGTGAACCATAACCAGTTCAAATTTAAAACTTCATTTCAGTTCAATTTTTATAGCCTTTGCTCAGAAGTAGGCAATTCTAAGTTGAAAATTTGTTCAGTTCATTACAAAAGCTCGTCCTTTATGCCAATGAACCTTGATCCATCAATCACAAAAATTAACTCGACTATATAATTTCTTTTCTTTTGCTACAAAGTTAGATTCGTATCTTGTAAAACAACAATGAAAAAAATAGAGCCAAAAGGTTAACTTTTTCCATTTTAAACACCTAGTCATCTAAGCAGTGCCCCAGTCTTAACTATAGCTTTTATCTTCAATAGGTTCTTACTGAAAAAGGTATCCTTTTACACAATAATGCAGGTTGGTTGACAATTTTTTTAAGGCTTTTGATAACTTCATTGCTTGAAAAAATCTTTATTCACATATTTATTAAAATTTTCATAGTCAATAACCTTAATAGAGAAAATGACCTTTTCGTCCCATTTTTCTGGATTCTTCTAACCAATTTTTCTTGATTCTTTATCTTGTACACAACATTAAACAATAACAGAACATCCTTTTAAGTGAATTGTTTAAGCATTTCTTCCCTGGTAATAGTGGTGGTGATATTGAAAAGATAGAGAAATTGAAACATAGAACTTGAAAATGTAATCAGATAACTATGGAGAAGCAACATGTTATAAGTATACAACTCCAATAAATTCCATTACTTTATTAATAAACATAAAATTTTATGAATGTGAACATTTTAAAATGGACTAAATCAACTCTAATAGCAGATCAAAAGCGATATTACCCACTCTAATACTAGTAAATATAGTATTTTCAATTTCAAATTATATGAACTCACAAAATTAATCTTAAAAAATGATCTTTTTAAGCAATTTAAAAAGTCAAATTTCTGTTTCTATATAAGTAATAATAGTAATAGAGATTTATCTTGATCCATGATTTCTTGTTTGTTTTTATATGAAAAAGTCAAAACTCTTTTTTTTATTTCTCCACTCTCTACTTTTCTTCTATTTTTTAATAGTTAGGAGTAAATTTGAAACTTTTCTTATTCTGTATTATTTTCTTTTTGTAACTGCCAATTTTAAAGTGAGAAAGAAAGAATTTAAAATCCCTTCTTTTGACTCTAATTTTCTTAAATTCAATAAGAATCACATTGAACCTACTTTTATTAAAATCAATCCAACAAATCAAATACAAAGAACAAGAATTTTGAAACGTAAAAGAAGTATTTCAAAAAATAGAAGCAGACATGCAAACAGAGTAATTAAGATTATTTATAGAGCTTATCCTATATTTTTTCCAATTATTCAACTCATCTATTCATCGCAATATACTTATTATGAAAATGTATAAATTACACGGATTGCTACATATTATTAAAATAATATAACAATTAAAAGGCAAAAACATCAAAGAAACTGTCACTCTTATGACAGTTTTTCTGGAGAAGAGCATATTTGAATGTATTTATGAGGACTGATGTTATAATTTTTTAATTATAATTTATTAAAAAAGCAAATTACTAGAAGGATAACTTTTTTTGACACTAATATCTTGACGATTTGTTAATAAAAATGTCAATTTTATCTTGAGTTGATCGGGTCACAAGTTAAAGTCGAGTCACGAGTTAAGCCGAAATAATAAAAATAATATCATTTTTTATTTTTATTTAAAAAATATTAAAAATAGGTCGATCTACGGGCCGTCTAACTTGAGAGTAGGGCCAAATCAGCCTAGGAGCAAATTGCCCATTGACATCCCTATTTGTTAACAATAAATGATCCTTTATAAGATTTAGTTGAACCTTACATGTGCTGGGCTAGGAGGCGCAACCAATCAGCATCCCTTATCCAGCGGTGCTTGGTCCAAACTTGGACTGGAAATTTTGAACGGAGAGTATTCATCACTTCATAAAGGCCCACTATACTGTAACGAAACGACACCGAAAATGTCCCAATTGCAGCTCTCGACGAGGACCAGAGAGCGCCAATAAGCCATTTTCAAAACTCACCTCTGTCTCTCTTACAGCTTGGGCAGTGACTGACGTTGTCTCTCAAATCTCAATACTACACGATGGAGCCTACACTTGAATCTCCTACACAACCTTCTACAATCTGCTAATTTGTTCTTCAATTCGGCTTTCTTGCCGCTGGAAATGCCGTTAAGATCTGCCCATGGACAGGGAGGCTAACCTTCCCCCGCCGCTGAAGAGTCTCGCCCGTCCGATTGTCAACGCAGACACGACGTCGTCTTCTTCATCTTCCTTTTCTTCTTCCTCTCCGCCGGACTTTCTCCGGCATGTTCAAGCCGCCTTCAAGCGTCATCGTCCACTAGGTACCTCCCTTCCCCTCTTTTTGCGTAGTAGATTTATCAAATGAATAGCTGTTACTTTATTTATCCTTTTGTTTTACATCACATTATTTACTTTACTTTATTTATCAAATTATGGCTTTATCTTATGCTTGGCTCTTATGGTGAAAATTGAAAACTTGATGGCTGTGGCGTGTTTGTTTGGAATGAAGTGATTTTGAAAATCCTTTTAGGAATGAAATGAATTATATTGTAGAAAATTATGTGAAGTAATCAATTTAATAGTATTGAATTCATTGGAATCTCTCTATACCTTTTGTTTGAAACAGGACTGGAATTGAATTAAGAGTGTTTAATTTCCTAAAATATTTTAACTTCCTTCTTCCCACCTGCTAAAAGAACAGTGCTTTGAGCTCCAGTTATGATATTTTGTTTTAGTATATGTTATAACTCGACTAGGATGGAACTCAATTTTCTATTTAACTTATTTTGAAGGAAATTGAAGTGATTTATGTCTAGGATTTCCCTTCCGTAGTTTTCAATGTTCCCACACACATGACATGTGGAGTTGCAAAGAATTCCCTAAATTTTTTGAACTTGCAAATAAGTTCCATAAGTTTAGGATACACAAAAACTTAGGTTATGGAAATTTGTAAGTAAACAATTACCAATCAGGAATGCGCTTCTTCAAATTTGCAGTGTATTGTTGCCTTCTTTTTTGAACCTTTAAAGTGACAACCTTTGAGAGCATCCTCAATTGGAGTAACTTCCCGAGAAAATAACTTCCAGTTGTGCTAAACCATGTACAATGAAAAAAATCTTGTAGGTTAGTAGTAGATGCTTGTTTTATTTATTCAGATTGCAACTGCTGGCATGTAATTTGTTAAAAAGAAATATGGAGGAGTGGATAGCTTTGGTGTTGGGTGATGTTGGATCATCTTGGTTCCTATAAATTTGTCCCAATAACTGTTAAAAGCACAAATGACTGGTTTGTTAATTTTAGGTGCAATGCAGACTAATAGTATAATGCCTAGGCGTATAGTGGTCCCCCAACGTGAAACATCTAGAAATACAACTTCAGAAGTCGGTCCTACCATAAGCTCAAAGACGGTTGAAAATGTTGTATCAACTCATGTTCGCAGTATAAAGGATTCTGCTGTACATCCCAAAAATGCAGTTTCTGTTGTTAAGGAAACTCAAGAAGATGCATCAATTACGCCACCTTCCATGCTAGGCACCATAACAAAGACCACAGATGAGACCTACAACCCATTTTGTGGGAAGAGAGAACAAATTAAATCTTGCATTGATCACAAAGAAAATGATCTAGCGCCTTCCTTGCTTGGAGAATCTGAAAATGCTGATGGAAAGAGCAAAGTTCAATATCAGATGAAAACAATTGCCAATTTCCAGGGTAATTTACTAACCTTCTCACTTCCAGTTTATATCTCAAGTCAGTTGTGCTGCAGTAATTATTTGCCACTTTCATGACGTTATGACTGAAGTTTCTGAATTCTTGATAATTCATAAATTTGTCACTTTGCTTTGCATGTATTTGTTTCGTCTGTTCCAATATGCAGGGGCCCGTGATGGTATGGCCACTGGAATGGGGAACTTATCTTCTCATATAAGTTCACTTTCCTTGACAGAAATGGATTGGGATGCAAGCAACCAAGCAGAGGCACTGAACACTATCAAAGATGATTCCAAACATCAGAACTTTCAGAATTTGGAATCTGATAACACTTTAAGATCTGAAAGTGCAATAGGTACATTACCAAAGAGAACATCGGTTATTCAGGACCATCTTCAACAGTTAAGGAGCTTTTTGAACCAACCTGCAACTCAGTCCTCGGTTGTTGGATCATCATGTCCCACCACAACATCTGTTAATTCTACTTCAGCGCCCATGATTAATTCGACCACTCATTCCTCCCGTTTGCATCCACATAACAGTTCTAATGTGGCAGTTGAAGATTTAAGAGATCTTAATGTGAAACCTCAACATGTGAATCCAGGGAATACAGACCAGCTCTCACATCCTTCACTGAAGGATACAAGTGGGGTTCTGATTGAACATCCAGTCAATGCAACTCAAGTTTCCACGTCTGTTATGGATTCTCAAATTAAGGGAAATAACCTACCCAGAAAGCAAGATAGTAGTGTTCCCAAGGAAACTGACATTCCAATCAATCCTTCTCATGCTGTTGACAAGTCAGTTAAAGAGAGAGGATCAGAAAATGCTGCCACTGATGCACAATATCAAGCTCCATTTCCCAAAAGCGCAACTTCAGATGCCAAGTTGGAGCCTGCTAAACCAGAAAGACAGGAAAAGGTTTCCACTGGTAAAGCTGTGTCAGTTCCCCGTAAAAAAAACTATGATCCTGAGATGTTCTTTAAAGTTAATGGGAAACTGTACCAAAGGCTTGGTAAGATAGGAAGTGGAGGAAGTAGTGAAGTTCACAAAGTCATTTCTTCAGAATGTACAATCTATGCGCTCAAGAAAATCAAGCTCAAGGGTCGTGATTATGCAACAGCTTATGGATTTTGCCAGGAAATTGAGTATCTGAACAAACTGAAGGGAAAAAACAACATTATACAACTAGTAGACTATGAGGTACTTGTTTGCAACCTAAAGAAATTGGGTTTTAAGTAATATCCTGTTCAAGGTTGTGTGGATTTATGAACTGATACAAAATATTGAATAGTTGACAATGCATTTGAAAAAGAGAGCAGCACTTGGAATATATATGATGAACAAAATTCACATAGTAATGGGATGGTAAACTTTAATTTGTGTTGAATAAGTACATGTTATTCTGTGAAGGAGGTAGTAAACACCTCCTCTGTTAAGGAACAAAGTATGTGGAACGTGGCACAGTGTAGTTGACATTACACTCTTCAGATGAAACATTAGGAATATTGTTCACAAAAAATTCCTTAACCCTCATCCCATGTTATTCTTGTCATTTATGCATACACACAACGCCAATGTCTGTGAGTGGTTTTAAGTTTTTAGCTATAATGTATGTAAGATATTATCTGTGGGCCAATAAATGTAAGATATTATCTGTGGGCCAATAAGAGTTACTCCACTCGAGTTCTTTTATGGAGCCTACTTCATATTTTCTCAACTTCACGATGCCAAAAGATTTTTGATATACATATATTCTTTTACTATGTATAATATTCTTTTGATATCTTTAGTAGTCTTTTCGAATCAGGTGACAGACAAAGCTTTGCTCCGTGAAGTGATGAATGGGTGCATGAGCAATAAGGATGGAAAAGTCAAGGATGATGGATATATATACATGGTGCTTGAATACGGGGAAATTGATTTGGCTCACATGCTTTCGCAGAAATGGAAAGAATTGGATAGCTTCAATCAGTCTATATATGAGAATTGGCTAAGATTCTACTGGCAGGTCTGTGGCGTACACTTACCTATCATCCTTATTTTTAATTACTTTGCTAATAGTGCTTTTAACATGTCTTCTCTGTCTATCTTGCTCACTGATCTAGTATTTGATCAATTGAGCTAATTATTAACATTGCTGCTATTATTGTAATCTTGAGGAAGGTCACCTTGATAATGGGGGACCATCTTCCTGTGCCGAGGGAACCTGCTATTCTTCCCGTTGCTGATAACTGTGAAATTAGCTATATCATAGGAGATTCATCCTTTAACTATTTTGATATGATATAGAACCTCCTTTTTAACTAGTTTTGAGTACTCAATGGAAGATCACGACATTCTCTCCTGTTACTTTTCTAACTTTAGATGGTATTCTAAACAAAAACACGGTGATCAGCTTAGCCATCTAATTCATTAAGTTAAATTATCTTTCAGCAAATACTTGAAGCTGTCAACACCATACACGAAGAGCGGATAGTGCACTCTGATTTGAAGCCAGCAAACTTTCTTCTTGTCAAAGGTTCTTTAAAATTGATTGATTTTGGTATTGCCAAAGCCATAATGAGTGATACGACCAACATCCAAAGGGATTCACAGGTATCTTTCATTTATTAGAGAAAATAATCCATTGCTTTTACATGTCAGCCATTTGATTTTCTATATAGGTATGTATTAAAAGTAAATCTTGCAAACTTCTAACAAATTGTAGGTTGGTACATTAAGCTACATGTCTCCCGAGGCTTTCATGTGCAATGAGATGGATGCAAATGGAAACACTATAAAATGTGGTCGTCCGTCAGATATATGGTCTCTTGGTTGCATTCTTTACCAAATGGTGTATGGAAGAACTCCATTTTCTGAGTACAAGACTTTCTGGGCTAAATTCAAAGTGATCACGGATCCAAACCATGAAATAACTTATGAACCTGTATCAAACCCTTGGCTTCTTGATCTTATGAAAAAATGTCTTGCGTGGGACCGCAATGAAAGATGGAGAATTCCTCAACTACTTCAACACCCTTTTCTAGTTCCTCCAATTGCGTCCCAACCATCCTTGTCTCATGACCATGGATCCAAGTTGCTTCAACTTGTTGCTGAAGCTTGTTCCAATGACCAGGAAGCGTCTATGCTCTGCAGTGAGATCCAACAACTACTAAGAGATCCACCCACAGCATCTCAGTCAATAACATCACGAGACCAACAGTGTACGTTGCTTTCTCAATTGTCTAAGCTTTGTTTTCAGCTTCGGGGATGTCTGACAAAGACATCGAGAGAATAGAAAACATAATCAGGTGTATAAAATAAGAACTTGGGTGTCAGCTTGGGATGTTGTTTCTTGCATGAAGCAAACTATGAAATTGAATAGTCAGGCTTATCCTATCCCACATCTGTTTGTAAGAATATGTAATCATCAAGTATTATCATGTTTTGACAGAAAGCTCTTGTTCTCACCTAGTTCTTGTAAGAAATTTGAGGCCACTACTATTATCTACTCACCACCCAAAACGTAAATCTGCATGAAAATGACTAAGCATAACAATATACGAACATGTAACTATGACTGTTGAGGACCCTGGAGACAAGACTCAACAAGGTTTTGCAATAGAAATTTTCTGGAGCTTGCACATATGTTGTAGAAAGATTAGAAATCAAGGCCCCTTAGGGGGTGGACCAACCAATACAGAATGTTTCAGGTATTTCTCTCAACTATTCTTGTTTGTCAACTTTAACAATCGGCCAATTTTTGTGTCCCAAAACATCTAATATTTCGATAAAAACATAGCTTAAGTGATAATTGAATAAGTTAATTATTATTTTCCCTGTTTTACAATAGAGCTAACCAACGTGTCAATTAATGGATTATGATAAATTGGATAGGATTTTGCAATTTTTCCTTTACGTAAAATGTGAATTCCAATTTAGCATTCAATTTACTTAAATATTTATAAAGTGTAATTAGTCAAATACGAAAATGCATTGATTCTATTGATATTAGTATCGAATTTATCATTTAATCCTAATTTATCAAGTAATTTATTTAAAATAAATAATAACATACTAATTAACTTCTTTGCTTTCACTATAATGTTTGGTTTTTTATTTTCATTTCTAAATTTAATAAGATGATTCGTTTAATCTAGTTTTCAGTTTAGTTATAAAACCAAAACTACAAGGAGGTTATTGATAGTTTTCTAAAGTTTTGGGAACATTGATAATATGTTAAACCA
>JAOQMM010000002.1:4298836-4314891 GCA_027563515.1 Erythroxylum platyclados
TATTTAAATTTTAAGATATTATTGTTACTTATTTAATTTTTATTTTACTAAAATATAATAATTTTTTCTCAATATATATTATATAAGATAAATAATTACTTAATTATCTAAATAACTAATTTATCTTTAAAATTTATTTAATATTTAATTATCATTAGAAATAAAAATATAATTATATTAGTATTGATGATTAAACATACTTTTACATTTATTTAACAATAAAAACAAAAATTTAAAACTTTTTAAATATAAAAACTGAAACCAAACAACCCAATCGTTTTCTTTTTCACTTATTTAAGTTTTAAATAAGAACTAATTATAGCGAAATCCTTATAATTTGAAATTTTTTTTCTTATTTTTTAAAAATTATTATATTTTTTGTAAGGTTTATTTTTATTTCACTATTGCTCCCTAACATCGTTATCTATTGACTTTTTAACGAAAAATGAACAAATAATATTGTGTAATTTAATTAAGTTTTACGTGGTACGACACTTATTATATTCATAACACATAACACATGATATCGTGGAGTATAAGAGACGTAACACTTATTTAAGCTAATTTCTCAAAAAAAAAAACACTTATTTAAGCTGTTCGCATATAAACCGTGTTATGACCTTAAAAAATAACAATAACTAAGGTTGTGCATTGCATAGCCAACCCAACCATGAAAGATGTTGTGCTACGTAATACTTGATTGAAATACAAGATGTTATAATTTCAGATATTAAAAGTGAAATAAAAACCAAAATTTAAAATGGTACATAATAATTTTTACAAATTAAGAAATAAATAAGAAAAAGGTGCAAAAAAATAGATAGGTCCAAATATAATAATCATTTAAACAGTGGTTATGAAAAATAAGTGCCTTGTTGGTAAATGAATTATCAATTATTTTTTGACAAATTGAGAGGTATTTGACTATTTGATCATGTCAAACCGATAATCATGTGGATAATCAACTAATTGAGTTAGTGAATTGAACCTAATCTTCTGTTTTTGAAAATGTTTCTATAAAGAACGTTTTACTTGAGAGAAATTAAGGGACAAAAAGACGATTGTACTTAAAAGTTATTACAAATTACTCAAGCTGTCATCTTTTATAATTGTTTTCCCAAAAGTTATTACAAATTCAACTTGATTAATATGGAGAAAGAAAATAGTAGCAGTAGTAGTAATAATAATAATTTATTAGAGTTATAAACTTAAATTTTGTTAAATTAAATATTTAAAATCTAATTTCTTATGAGAATATTTAAAGAAATACTAAGATATAATATTCATGTCCTTAAAACTTTTTAAAAATCATGTCCTCATAAGTTATTTTACATATAAACAACAAATACTAAATAACTAATTTTACCAAACATCTTTAAATAAATAGTTTATATTTTGCGCTGGTTAAACCAGCTGATATAATCTACTGTCATCTAATAGCCGATAAAGGCCTTATTTGGTAAATGACTTTTCAACTATTTTTTGATTGATTGAAAGGTTTTCGCTATTTGACTAAGTCAAATCATTGAAAATTATGTTTGGTAATAAGCTGATTGGGTTAGCAGATTGAACTCGATCCACTAATTTTGAAAACGCTCTTCTGAGGAACATTTTCCTCCAGCAGCTGAGAAATTAAGGAACTAAAAGACTATTATATCTAAAATTTATTACAAATTACTTAAAGAAATAGAAATAAAGATAGAGATAGAAATACATAAGTTTATTATTTAAATTTAATATTTTTACAGTTAAATTAATATTATATTTGAGTCAGAATATATAAAAAGTTATTATCTCATTATATATGTCTTCCCTTAACTTTGAATTTTGTTTAAGTCATTGTACACAAAGAGTCATCATCTCATTATATACAAAAAGTTATTATCTCATTAAATTTTGTTAAGTTATGCTTTTATAAATCATTTTATATATAAATGGTCAATACTAAATAGTTAATTTTATCAAATATATTTAAATAAATAATTAATATATCCTGGCCAAATTAGTTATATTAATTCACTGTCAACTAATTACTAATAAAATCAGCTAATAATTAATGCTAATTATTAAATAAAATAAGATTAGCTTCCAACTAATAGCTGATTGTCAAACAAGCACGAGACACACGGATAAGCTCCACCACAGGCATGACGATCAACTATGACCTACGGGTGCAGGGCCCGCAAAAAATATCAGCGGTCGACTATAAATGCGTCTGTGACGAAAAACCTCAAGCTACTTACTCTTTAGTACCTGTGATTTGCCTCGGTCTCCCCGTCATAAAGAGGAAGACTAAGGGCTCCTTCCATCTTATGCCACCTACGCCTTGCTTGCGTATCTTCGCAACTCCTCTTGGTACGTTGTCGTATTGTTTTCTAGGACACCTCACTTCTGGAAGCCAAAGAGCTTATAGTCTCGCTCGATATCTACCCGTAGCAGGTTTGTGTTTGGTTGATCAGAAAAAGAGTGAACTGGAAAGCGTAAAATAGCAGTTTGTAGTTAGTTTTGACTGAAAGTCTGACAACATTCGCATCTTGTTTATTGATTTAGCAATGGATAGTAGTTCAGCTTGTAAGCTGGTGTTGTGTGGAAAATCATGTGCGGAGAATGAAATTGCTCGTTCTTTGAAGAACAACGGGAGTCTTAAACTCCCCGACAATGGAGAACTTTCCGTGGTTTTGCAATCAGAAGTTGATAAAACTTGTGAGGATAAGTCTTTCAATGTAGAATTGTTCATGAACTCTCTCTCAACTAATCAATTCGGTAGGTTTTTCATTTGGTCGCCTAGGTTGACCTCAACTCACGATGTGGTTACCCAGTAAGCATCACCAAAAGTCTAATCTTTCTACAGTTGTGTAGATGCTTAAAATTGATCACTTGTATATTATGTGGCAGCAATTTTAAAGATATTCCAATTGGCGCAGTTTGTGTTGCTGATATCCAATATAAAGGAAGAGGTTTGTAATGCTTGTGGAGTTTGATCTCCTTGTGTAAATGTTTGACATTAAGTTCTACTATTGTTGTTTGATCGTATAGGCAGGTCGAAAAATGTGTGGGAATCTCCAATTGGTTGCCTATTGTTTTCATTTACCGTTCAAATGGAGGACGGGAGAATTGTGCCATTGTTACAGTATGTAGTATCTCTCGCTGTTACAGAGGCAATAAAGGATGTCTGCAATAAAGAGGTTTGTGCTTATTTATCATTTCATGATGTTCATATGAGAGGAAAGCGGCTTGCAGTTCTGTTGAAGGAACATAAAAGGCCCACACTTTGTTCAAATATGTAGGACATGTCCTTTTACTCTGATATTGAATTCAGCATTATGACTTAAAAAACTAGACTTACTGAAGTCTTGGCTATAGTATGTGCTTTTCAATAACAAATTAAAGAATTGAGGATACTGATAACTGTAGGGTCACATAAAGTATGACACTACATAAATATGTTATTCCATGTTGTATCGTAATGTAAAGGCAAATTTTCACAGAAAGGAAATGATTGTACTTCATCTAGAAAAGATTATTTATTGTCAACATATTGTCTAGGCAGCTAGCTTAGATGAAAAACCATATTTGGAGATTGTAAGATGTCATGTAAGAGATTGAGGTCTATTTTTCCTTTTTGCTGGCATTTTCACCACCATCACTCAGACCTGTTTGTTACTTCCATGGAATATAGACATTAATATGCCATTTTGAACATCTATTTCAGGGTTTACCATATCTTGATGTTAAAATAAAATGGCCAAATGATCTATACCTGAATGGCCTTAAAGTTGGAGGCGTCTTATGCACCTCAGTATATAAATTGAAGAAGTTCAATGTCAGCGCTGGTAGACTCTCTTTTGTGTGCTATACACATTTGTTTCGAGTATCTGTATCTGTGTTTCTGTATATGTAATAAATCTTTGGTAAACTTGTCTATTTTTGTAGGCATTGGATTGAATGTTAACAATGAGAAGCCGACAACATGCTTGAATGAAGTGCTGAGAAAATTGTCCACTTCTGATTTCCAACTTAGAAGAGAAGACGTTCTTGCTGCTTTTTTCAACAAATTTGAAAAACTTTATGATCTCTTCATAAATCAAGGTGGCCTTGATTTACAATTATGGAAAAGACATTTTTGACATTTATACCGTTCTAATGATCATTCTCTTGTAGGAAAGTTCCTTTCAATTTAATTCTTTGACTCCCATAATTTTCAATGTTGATTGGATGCAATTAGAATGTCATCTCATATTGATGGTAGAGTTGCAAGGTTTCTAGTTCGATCTTGATAAACCTCATAACTGGAAGGAAATTATATGGTTGAAGAAACATCCTTGGGCTTTTCTTAATGGTCATTAGTCATTATCATAAATAAATGGAAGAGTAGGTCATGAAAGTTTCCATGGAGATCTACTGGTCAAGCTCATTTATTGATTTGCTTTCTCATGCAAAATCAATAGTCAAATACTTTATTTTAAATTTCCTTTTAATGTCTGCTTCATCTTTGATGTCATATTTTCATTTGTTTGTCCAGTGCTTTACTGTTCAGGATTCCTATTGCAACCTTTTGTTTATTATAATCCCACCTCTTAGATGAACTTGCAGGATCAAACATAACAGAATCTATCGGTTAAGCTCATTTATCAATTTTCTTGCTCATGCAAACTTGATACTAGAATACTTAGTTTTAGATTTTTTAATGGTGTGTACTTCCATCTTTGAGGTCATAGTTTCTTTTATTGACCCAAGGCTCTACTGTTTGGGATTTTTCTTATACACTTTTGTTGTAATATGCTGCCACTTCCTATTTGAAATAGCTTGATCGTAATAATATGTTTGGCCTGTTCCCATCTCCTATTTTGGGAGCTTGGGAAGGAATGAGAGATTCTTCAATTCTACACTTATCCAAAGTAAAACTGGAATTAGCTAGCTACTTTGCTCATGAATCATGTATTAATTAGAATTAAGCTACCAACAAGGGGAAGCCCTTCTGGAGATATGAGGGAAGCTGCAAAATCTTAAAGTTAGGCGAGACTTGTCTGGAAAAATTTGGCACACAATTTGCATCAAATGAACTTGTTTATGGGCCTAGTTTCACTTAGAATGTGATATATTTTTCCACATATTGCTGAACTTGCTTTAGCGTAATATGAAGTTGTTTTGCTGTATATCTTCCAGGCTTTCAAACTCTTGAGGATCTGTATTACAAAACATGGCTACACAGGTGGTATTTGTATTTTGGTTACTTTCTTCTTTCATAAATGTTTCTTGTTAATGGTTTTTGGTTTTGATACTGCAAATTCTGCAAATTGGCATGTCCTAAATCCAGTGCAGCGATGAGCTTAAGTAGTTTGGTGGATTTGTAGTGTCCCTCCTTGATTAAGTGTTATTTTATCTTTGTCTGTGCATGTAGTGGGCAGCGAGTTATCGTACAGGAAAAAAATGGAGATCAATCTGTGGAGAATGTGGTGACCATTCAGGTATGACATACTTAGGGGTTCCAAACTGAGCTACTACATGCAAATGTAATTGTGTACATATTTAGAAATTAAGTTGTCACATTATCCCTATGTAGTCGGACTACACTTGCCTTGACTTTGGTATAAACACCCTTAACCAAAAGCTCAAGCCTATATTGTAGTTAGCATTTTGATTATTGTACAAAATGGTCAACTGAGACTTAACGTCTATTCAGACTCAATATTACATCGAGTGGCACAGTAAAGTGGAAGTTTTATACTGTTTCTCCTACTTGGATAACTTCTCTTAAATGTTCAAATTTGGTTTATTTTCAGGGTTTGACATCCTCAGGGTATTTGCTAGCTTTTGGTGATGGTCAAATGTGTGAGCTTCATCCTGATGGCAATAGGTAGAGTAGTTATTTCTCCATCTGATTCAAATTGCATGTAGAGAATATGTGGCTTATTGGAATATGCATAAATTGTGGTCATCAAATTAACATTTGTAATGGAGTACATCTTGTCTTTAAGTAGTTTGCCTTACATTGAGAAATTGCATTAAATTCTAAGAGAAATGTGACGACCAAAGAGGTGCTTAATCTGGTTACCTTGTATATTGAGTTTTGTGGATATCCCTCGATCATTGGTTATGGAATAATATTAACTTGGTAAAAAGTTTGACGACTATTCAGTGATCCTGCAATGCATACTAGTTTGAAAGGAACATTCCATCGTAAAGAAACTCAATCCTAATTTGTGAACTTTGGTGCATTGTCCATATCAATTCATCTTGATCATGCTTGCTAATTGGCAAAGTTTAATGTACGTTGATCTTCATTGCTCACACTTGTATTAGTCCCAGCAATTTATTCCTCAGTTCTCATGTAAGGACCTGAACCTGTATATCCTCCTACTGTAACCAGTCACAGATTTTTCTGATATGGCTGCAGTTTTGACTTCTTCAAAGGACTAGTGAGAAGGAAGCTTGATTGAAGAAAGTTCGCCAGCAGCATGTGTCTTAACTCTGGGAATTACAGTGGATGTATACTTCTGGCCTTTCTCAAGGCACTTGTTTAAGCTAATCAATACATGTTCTTTGGTTGTCTATTAATCTGATTTGAATGAGATGGTCGATTGTATACGGAAATTGTATTCTTTTATCAAATTCTTTCAAGTTCATATTTTGTTTCATATGACCTCTTATGAAAATTTTGTACAGAATTTTCTATTTGTGGATGGCAAGCAAGATATTGATTGTTAGTCAATCATTTGTTGCAAGTTCTGTTTCTTCTTTTTATTTTTGATTGCAGAGATCAGAATGGTACAAATCGACAGCAATAAAAGTGATACGGTTAGGTTGTACCAAGGGGGACTAATGGGGAGACAGAGTAGTTAGCAGTTAGGCTGGCCGTGGACCGATCAGGCCCTATTGAGACCCATATGTCAAAATAACGAGGTCTTTATGAGTTCTCATTACTGTGTTGTCTCAGTCGCTGTGGGTTTTAAACAAGCAGTGTAGAGATTTCTTTCTTTTACCAAGGCGATGATTGGCTAAGGAAATCTGGACTTGGGTTGCCTTCTAACGCTCAGAAACAGCTACGTCCCTATGATAGTGGGACGTTTATGTCTTTCATTTTCAATGTTCTGTTTCGTTGCATTTGTGCAGCATCTGTTCTGTCATGTCCTGTTCTGTTCTGTTCTCTACCTGGAAGTAAAAAGAGACAAGACCCCCTACCATCGTATTAAGCCTAGAACAAAAGGGTCTGACATGGTGGATGATTGGTGGTTGCTTCAATTATTGGGGTAAGTTGCAGATGTTGTCTCCATCACAACGTGGAATCATATTGCGGTTTCCTCATCACTCAAAAAAGGTTGCAAAAGAACAACGTGAAAGAAAGTTCAACTTGTTCTGTTTCTTTGTCACTTAGGAAAGCTTAAAAGGTTCCATTTTCCCAAGTTTAAGCTTCTCCGAGTGTAGTAAGCAACGTCCAAATTGCAGCTTTTCTCCATCTTTCTCTTCTTTTGCACGATTTGTGTTGCTTATGTGATCATATTAGATTCAAGAGAAAAATTGAACTCTCGACGCTGTAATATAATCCCAAATTACTAACCTATTTTAGTGGCAAGTCCACTGATTTACATTGTGACCGAACAAAATGAACCCTTAATTGTCTCAACAAAAATGTCCTTCTGCGGATTTCTGGTACTGCAATTACTCCAAGTGATCAATAATCATGACATCCTTTTAAAGTGACAATGATGCATCAATGGTACGTCGGTCACACACGGGATCACATACAGGAGGAGAAACAAGTTGTTCCAGTTGGTGTTAACTGTTTCTTTGTTCCCTTCCTACAGTGAACAAAACTTGGTCTTACTAAATCATATATTGCATTTTCAAGATAAACTTCAATGCATAAAAATTTGAAGGATTAAAAGGACAAAAATGAAAACAGAATAATCCTTAAGTCTTACAGGCACTTTCCAGGAAAATTCAATGAACTCAGAATAAATTTCCAAGGGACACTAGACGTGACAATTTCCAATTTGTATGTGATTGGATTCTTTAGCAATTTCCATTTCCTTCCTGCTCCTGTCAAGAAACGAAGTTTCACATATTTTGGCAAGAAAGTGGGGTTAAGAGACGTGGAGATTCATACAGGACGTTCACATTTACTTAAAGAAGCAAAAGATCACCTTCTCTTGCGACACGGTCAAGCAAAGAAAGGAATAATTACGACGAGAGTTAAAAGACAAAGCCTCGAATGGTCACAACTTCACATGGCTAGTACAAGTTTGGTGGACCAAAAACAGAAATTCAACAGTGCAGTCTTAAAACCACAGTTTCTCATCATTCCTGCTTATCTTTCCAATCGCTGTATGAAATTCCTGTTTTCTCATCTTACTTATGGCCTAATCGACCCTTCTTCCCAATTTTAAGGAGGAGAGGACTCTCGCTTCCTCCAATGTAACATGCTTGCACGCTTGAAAAGAAGTTTCTTTGAGTTGGAATTAAGAATAATAATTGACTTTCTTAGCAATCAAATGACACTTGCCCAGCTAGTAATCAAAGAGAACATATGCAGATGGGTGAAATTAACCAGGGTAGGTATGTCTTGGGTTACATGGACGGTGATGCTGGTTCCACTTTCAAGGAAATCTTTTGATGCGAGAGTAGTTAGGGAACATATACTCGTGTAGGCAGCATCTACGACTAGTACTCAGTTCTTAAACAATCATTAATCGTAAGACTATTCCAAGAGAAAAGAAAATTTTTGTTGTGTTTTGAAACGGTGTTGGGTTGTATATGTGCTGTCAGCTTATAGTATGTATCATCCTCAACATCAGATCAATACTCATGGCATGTCAATATATACCCTCACCACTAACTTTAAAGGGATGGCAAGGGCAACAGTATTTATAACACGTTTTGTTTATGTAATACGTGACACTTTCTAACTTATCTTTCCAATTATACGAATTTAAAAACTTAGCGTTAACGTTTGTGACAGGAATAATAATTAAAAAATTCAACCGATAAAAGTCTTGAATTGTCTAAATTTTTTGTTCAATTTTAACTTTTCAGTGCAATTTATCTTCATAATTTTTATTTTTAAAAGTTGATCAATTTATTAATTAATTAGTCAATTTTTATTAATGAATAAATCTTTAGAAATCAAAATAAATAAATAAATTCTTATTTAATAATCTTTTTTAATTAAAATTCAAAATTTTCTATAATTAAAGACAATTTCTTTTAATTATATTTCAAATTATTTAATTTTATTCAATCTTTAGTCAATTTTGTGACGGTACTGAATCTTTTGAATCTTAAAACTCTCGTCTTACTGGTATAACTTTCAATCCGGTTTTTAAAATATTGAAAAGGAATTCAATCAATTTGCACTCATTCATTTTAAATGATAGAAAAACTACAATCTCTTATACAAAATAAAAATAATCGTTTTAAATAAAAATTTGTCCTACGTTTTTATGATTAGAGTTGGGATAGTTATTTTAATAAAACTTTATCATATATTTTTTTGATGAGAATTAAGGATAATTATTTTTAATAAATACAATCATTACAGTAATGTTATAATTTTAATTTAAATTCAAATTAGAGAATAAAAAAGAAATCAATACAAATAAAATCATATTCCTTTTTATAAATAAAGCACAAGTCATTGCTCACAAGAAGCAGCTACATTGTCTCCTTTATCTTATCTTAAGAAAGCCCTTAAAATAGACTCGTGATATTTTTATTTCTTAAAGGAGAGAGAGAGAGAGGGGTGTTGTGCGGGAGCAACAAAACACATTATCCTACACTAAACTTACGGTACGCAACAAATTCCCAAAAAAAAAAAACTTACGGTCCACAAACACAATTACGTGACGCCCCCTACATCTGATCCCTCCCTTCGCCACTTAACCAGATGATCGTCACATCTGATTTGATTAGTTAACGAAATAACTTTTATCCAATAATTAAAAAACTTAGTTGTTTCTATTTATTTAACGGAAAAATTTTTAAATCAATATTTTTATTGATTTATTTTAATTTTTTTTAAATTAAAATTGATTATTATAAAAATTGATTAGATGATTTTATAAATTAAAATAATTTAATTAATTTTTATTTAACAATCTCTTTTTAAAATTAAAATTTAAAATTATCACTTTTTACATTTTTTTAATTTTTAGACAATTGTTTAATACTTGTTAAATTTTTTAAATTTTATGATTAAACATCTGATTTTTACAATATTACTTTTATATTAACGGTGTGTGATCAAGAGCGGTGAGATTTTTGAAAATTTAGATCATCTGTTCTCGTAATTTTGTATTTATAATGTTCTATAAATATTTATCTACCTAATTTTTTAAAGTTTTATTTATTAGATGTATAGAGGACATCTCTTCCCAATTTTTGTTAGACGGCGGTGATCTTGTTAACTAATGTACAACTGTAAAGCACGGAAAAGGCGACCACATTCTATTACTGCCGACATTACGTACGCGTGGCAGCTTCTATCTCAGTTCACGAGGTCGTCCGCGTTCAGATACCGTTGAGAATGACAGCCACGTGTTGTCCACTTCAGCTTCACTGTTCAGCTTTTGACCGTGGTTGGTCAAAAGACTTTTTATCGTCCGTGATCCCCTGCACTTTGGTACACCTTAACGCCCAGTGCGAGGCCCCCACCAGAAAGTGACGTGATTCTTTGATCCCACCGAAACACAAGAGAAGAGACGTCTTCAAGAAGGCTACATTGCTTACTCCAAATAATTAAATAAACGTGGTCCTTTCTTTAGCTATTTTAGAAAAAGGGCCGTTGGGTTGCGTGATTAGTGAGAATATGTACACACAAAAAAAAAAAAGCAGGACTCAGCCATATGTTTTGCCTTTACTTTTCAACGGAATGTACGATTTTTTAATCTGAATTTGTTATTATAATTTTAATAGTGTCATTTTAACTTTTTGTGGACCAATAAGAATCACTCTTTATTAGTTAAAAATAAGATTTTATATTACTGAACATCTTTAAATTATACGTATCAGTAAAATTTATTCTAAATTTTGTTGTTATTGCTGTTATTTAATATGTTAATTTCATGAAATAGAATATAAATAAAAATTTTCAATGCTTAATATTTAAATATTAGTTTTAAGAGAAATTATGAAATGTAAAAAATAATCTATAATTTATGGCATACTAAGACATGATTAGACAAATGGAGCAATAATTAGTTGGGTCAAAAGGAAATCTTAAGAAAGGAGTATGTTGGGATCTTGGACCGGGAAGATTCCAAGTGCTCGTAATTATTTTTGTGATTATTGCTTGAAATAATATTGTCAATCGGCATAAAGTGGATATTCTTTGGAGGCTTTTGGGCCATCGGGTCTCCAATCCAACTCCTCCCAGTAATGTTATGTCAATATTGAGATGATTAAGATTAACTCCTTATAGTTTAATCGTTGTTAAAAAAAAGATGACACCTAATAAGAATAGAAAGAATGGTATACCAAAGTTGCATGTTTTTAGATAAATGAGAATAATACAACAAAATAAATTACTTGATGAAAATTAAAATTGCCACGTCAGCAAATATATCATTGGTTTCTTCATCTTTCTGACACCCCCCGTCCCAACGGGGAACGGATGCTCGCACTGATTACCATAACACACGGTACCACAATGGCAAAATCACAAACTACGATGGAAGACCACGCTTGGGAGCATCAGAAGGAACTACAAAGCGACGCGTGGCAGTACAAAGGGATATATACAGCAACTGATATTCCAACGTCGACACGGACAATTCGATCTCGACGGACTAATCCGCTTCTAACACCTTACGTTACGTACTGTTGCACAGTGTTCATACTCCCACTTTCTTATACACACGTCCGTTCCATCACGACCTCCCGATTGTCTCGCTACTCCACGTCATTCTTTATTTTTAGATAATAATTTTATCTTTATCTTTTTAAAATCCGAATAATATATAGCATATACGCTCTTTCTTTGTTTGCTACGAGCTTTTCAATGTGCCAAATTGGCTTGACTTTGGGGCATTAGCATGATAACTATATAAAAATCGTTAATAACTATAAAATCAAATACTCAAACCGCCATGGCAACAGATGTGATGGATGGACCAAACGTAGGATCTATCTACGTGTCAGAATCACAGGGCTCCTCATAAATACATCCAACAACAGAGAAACAGGACCGAGAGAGAGCGGGGACGGAGTCGTAAGTCATAACTCCGACCCAACGAACCGCGTCATATTTAAACTGTCCGGATTCCGGAATGGATTATAAAATAGTAAAATAAAAGAAACATTAGGTTGAATATTTTCAAAAGTCTAATAGAGACCAACCGGGTGTTCGTTCTCTCACCGGTCACGCTTTCTCCTCTTTCCTTTCTCTTCCGACCTTCTCGCATTTCAAGTCTCTCTCTGTTTTTCGTAAACCGTTTTTCTCTCGCTAACTGATAATTTAAGGCTTTATCATTCTCGCTCCAATAATATCAAATATCAAATATCAAATATCAAAATTACATGAAAAGGAAACTTCTGGATTACTCATCAGCCGCTATGCGCCGCCGCTTCGCCGCCGCTGTCTTCTATCTTCCGTGCCTCGCTCGCTGAGAAGCCTATCCCATGCATCCGTTCTGCTGCATCTCCACCGTATCCGATCACTCCCCGGCGAAGCAAATACCGGACATTTCTATGGCAATCACCTCCAGATCCGACCCGAATGCCCGATCGACCTCGAGTTTATCCCAAGAGAACGTCTTTTTATCAACCAATCACAATCATCATCATGCTAACGGCAACGACTATAACGGAAATAATCGACTGAGCCAGCGCGTTTTGGGAGCGGCTGGCATGGGGTCCGGCCGCGAGCCGCAAGTGGATGTTAAGATAAACGACATCGTAGGGAGTGGGATCTCTGGTATACTGTATAAGTGGGTGAATTACGGTAAAGGTTGGAGGCCGAGATGGTTCGTTTTGCAGGACGGCGTTTTGTCGTACTTTAAGGTTCATGGACCTGATAAGATCGTCGTTAATCAGGTGACTGAAAAAGGATCCAAAGTCATCGGTGAGGAGTCTATGAGAAGGATTTCCAGGACTAAATTTGTCACCTCCCATTTGAAGCGCAAGCCATTTGGGGAAATTCATCTCAAGGTATATAAAAATCTCCTTTATCTTACTTTTAATAAACTCTTTTTTTGTTATGGATTCCCTGTTTGTTTTGATGACTTATTTCTTTGTTTTTTTTTTCTGTCCGTCATTTCGTTGGAAACATTTTCGATGGATACTTTGACTTCCTCTGATGATTATGTTGAATTCCTGATTTTTCTAATGGAAATTTTGATTAGCAAGTAATAATTCTTCCACATTTAATTCTATGAAATAGATTTCTAACGATCTAGTTTCTTTATTGCTATTAATTACCAATTCTGTTTGCTAGGAAATGCACTTTTGGTATTTGTTTTTGCATTTCTGACATTTTTCATGTAACATTAATTGGAAATGAACTCATACCTGGTAACGATTGTGTTACGACTGATGTTTATAGGTATCTTCAATCCGTGAGAGTAGATCCGATGACAAGAGATTCTCGATATTCACTGGGACAAAGAGGCTCCATTTGAGAGCAGAGACACGCGAGGATCGTATCAGTTGGATGGAGGCCTTGCAGGCAGTGAAGGACATGTTTCCGCGAATGTCCAACAGTGAGTTGATGGCTCCTTTAGACAATGTGGCTGCCTCAACTGAGAAATTGAGGCAGAGGCTTCAAGAAGAGGGTGTGGAAGAAGCTGCAATCCAGGATTGCGAGCTTATCATGAGGAATGAGTTTACATCCCTTCAGAACCAGCTTGTGCTGCTCAAGCAGAAGCACTGGCTTCTCATTGATACACTGCGGCAGCTAGAGGTACATGTAATGGATACTAGAAAACAACGTGCCATTCAAGCTCAGAATTCTTCTGTTTCTTCAGTTTCTCTTACTTATGGATCTGTTAAATTTCCATGTCTTTCTTTTAGAAGATAGAAGTTAAATATTTCTAAATAACTTGTACAAGGGGAAGTTTTGCAAGCATTTTTGGTGTCTTCCATGATTTTCTTTATATAAGTTTGATTGTGAGATGGGCCTCCTCACAAACATCAAAAAGTTGTAACATCTTCAAATATAATTGGATTTTGTCAAAATTGTCCATATCCTCCACCAACTATGTGATCAGTAGTTATAGTTAATGAGAAGAGGCTCATGCATTGAATCTTTTCTTTTGGCTTTTTTTTGTTCTTCTGCTGCCTGCGTGCAAACACAAAACTGTGAAATTTATCTTTCCCGGGGCTTATTTGCAATTGATTCTCCTTGCTACAATCTTTTTCAAATGACATAGAGATGGTCGGTTACATTAAGAAATGCTATTCATTTTCTTTTAAGCTCTACAAAATTCTGCACATTTTGATCAAATTGTACAGTCAAGAAAAATATGTGAGACTACAATGAACAATAACATATAATTGTAGATTGGTTGTTCAGACTGGCAACAAAAAATATGTAAATGGTGATGCACATTTATTTGCTTGGTAACAATTAAAGTGTTGAAAAATGATGGCCTTTATGAGAGTGGAACATTATTTATATCTAATCTAGTTGCCTGACAACTTTTAGAGATGGTATCGAATTTCATAATCGGCTTGTTATTGAAGCTGTAGAATGTAGGATGCTCTAGAAAGGCTTTTTCAATTGACTCAATGTGTCTTCAGTGCTTTGTAGATTTTTTTTTCCCCTGAATATTCTTGAGTTAATGCTTTCTTCAAGTAAACCTCTATTTTAATCTAATGCTTAGATGCAGCAGCATCACATCACAGTTGGTCTGTGATTTTACATGCATTCTCATTCCTCATGGATAGATAATGTTGGAAATTAGCAATGCTAAACAAAAGAATTTTGCCTGATATTTGAATTTCATTCCCTAAATATTTGAGATAATGACATGATAGAATTATGAAGGATCATATTTCTGCCATTCTTTATCTTGAGGATTGAAGAAATTTCTTATTTCTATCATAGAACTGAAGTCTTTAGTCTGTTGTGATTTAGTCTTTAATCAATAGATTGTATACACATATCAAAGCAGACTTGTTTTCTTTTCTGTGTCTCCTCTTATCCAATACAAGACCCTTTCAAGTTTCTTTGTTCTGTTAAGTAATTGCCATTTGTATTGTACTGTGTAGACAGAAAAGGTTGACCTTGAGAACACTGTGGTAGATGAGAGCCAAAGACAGTTAAATGATCAAGGAGTTTCTTCTACTTTAAGACAAGAAAAGTTCAGCGGTGAGTTATGCAATGAAAATTTAAATTTCAGTGTTGATTTTATTAGCCACTATGAATTTGATATTTCTATATTGTTGCCAATACAAGGTGATTTTTCCTGAATATATTTAAGTTGACCAACTCATAGATTGGTAAGTGTTATTTGCAATGACAAATATTAGTTCAAATTTTAGACAGTTTCTTTTGTGCAGGCAGATGTCACAGTTAATTGTGATGGTTCTGATGTCTAGTACAAACTGATCCTGACACTGAACGTTACTGTGTTGTTTTTTCCCAATAGTAACTTGAGGTTACCAATGATTTAGCTTTTGCCCTTACATTCTCTTTTTTTTCAAAATTTTTTGTGCAAAATTTCCAGAAGGAAGTGTCACTGAATCTGAAGATGATAATGAGAGGGTTGATGCTGCAGAGGAAGAAACAGATGATGATGAGAATACCTTCTTTGATACTCGGGGTGATTGTAAGACCCCGAACCTCATTATATTGCAATGTTTCCTAAGTATGAATATATGTTGATGATTTAAGGACCTCTTTGTTTCCATTTTTTTTTCCTGTTTTCTGTTGTGGTTTTCATAAAAAAAGAAACAAATCTTTAAAATGTGTTTGGTTGAATATTGTTTTCACTTCTTGTTTTTAAAAATAAAAAAACCACAACAACTTTATAGAAACATAACAAAGATGTTTTTCTAATTTTTGGCAACAGGTTTTCATACGTTTTTGTTTTTACTTCCTCTTCTTATAAATTTTAGGG
>JAOQMM010000002.1:4356805-4367232 GCA_027563515.1 Erythroxylum platyclados
AAACATTGTCATTGTATGCTAACATTGTTATCAGATTGGCTTTCATTCAAGGAAGTACAAACCATAGAAGTTTATGCATTGTGTAGTTGTTCCTGCCATTTACTGGAAAGTGTCATTTTTTAAAGGGTTGTAGAAAGTGAGATCCCGACTCTGTCTCACCTCTCTTTTAAGCCAAGGTACTTATAAATTACTCTCAATCATCATATCAAGCATCCCAAACCCGCGATTCTAAGTCTGTCTATCTGTTCCTTGCATCTGATATAGGTTAATCTCCTCAATTTCAAGCTCACTTCAGTAAATCAAATTTACGCCAGAGTGATGTGTAATTATGGATTTTCTAGCACAAGGTTGATTACCTGGAGTAAAACCTACTACAATTTCCCTGAATCTTCACCGTAATACAGTGCAATTGTTTACAGCTCTCTTCTTCTAGTACGGATCTCACCCTCTAAAACTCCCAAACATTTTATCCCCCATTTCACTTTACTAGTAATTTATTACACTAGACAATCCCAGGTGACAAGGAACTATAACGTAGGAAGACACACTTAAAGCCGATGGAATCAACTTGAGTGAATAAAAAGACAATAATAAACAGATAAAAAACACGAGAAAACAGAGGAAGAAACAAGGGATGATTCGCTGAGACAATCAATTTGCGTGATACAGAGGCTATGAAAAATCTCAGAAACATGATAAAATAGAGAATGAATTCGTTACCTATCCAACTAGTGAAGCCAATCGGCGCATGGCGATACAGTTATCGGCGATAGCAGAGCGACGACAGCAGCGATAGCGACAGGCTTTAGGGGTACAGAGAAGAGAACTTCAGCAAAATCAGTTAAGACAACTAAGGATTTCAGAATGAACAAACACCCAACCTGGAGGCTATTGGAAGAGAAGCACGGCAGAGACGGAGAGATGGCCCTCGGGGAGACAGAGATGGCGCGTAGGCAGATTAAGTTTTTCTAGGTTTTTTAAGTTAAAACCACGTCGTTTTATTACTTGGTTCAAGATTAGGCATGACAACTGCGACAACTGCGACAACGTCTGATTTCAATTCGAAATACGGTCGATTAGATCCTTTAAATTAATATTATTTTAATAAGTTTAAAAATAATATTATTTTTAAAATAAATTTCTATCATTTGATTCAATTTTAAAATTACATTTAACTTGAAATTTAATTGACTTAAATTTAATTTATTAATTTTAAATTAATTCGAGCTAAATTTGTTTTAATATCTCTAATTCAGATTATATTAAATTATTTTTTACATTTTGATCAGAAAAAGATAGAGACAAATTAGACTAAATGAGTTTTTAAATTTTACTCGTAATTAATAATACATCATTATTTTAAAAGATAAAATGAAAATCAAATTTTAGATTAAATTGGATCACAAAATTTCAACTTAAATTTAAGTTCAACCTACACACATGTAGTTAACCGAGTTTGGAGATTTTATTCCTTCCTTACGAGATCTCCTCCCCTTTTTTCGTCTTTGGGTTTTGTCCTCATTATATAGTTGCCTTTTCATTCAAGATCTTCTTCCATTTGTGTTTTGTTTCATGTTTTCTCAATACTTTTCTTAATCACATTACTCTTTTTAACTTTCTTTTTTTGCAAATTGGAACATGTTTTGATTGTATCTTAATCGTTTGAGTTGGTATTTGCGTTCTCTATTGTTGCTATGGCTTCTGCAAGTAAGGGCCTAATAGAAAAGTAGTTGTTGGAAGCTGTTAAAGTTCTCCTTCTTATAATACCTCATCCTTTATTTATACCATTTCTTACGTCTAGAGTGGTAAACACAAAGTCCATTTGAAGGAATGGGACAATTAGCTGTATTTGGACAAATTTGAACACGACAAAGACAAGAGAATGATTATAGAATGACAGCCATGACATTTTAACAACCATATTATTCTTATGCAAGCCATTAAAGGAGATGCATAACTTTCATCAGTCGGTCCTCGTCATGTCCTTTTATAGACCAGGCCCCATGATCTTCCTCCCATTGCGATTTCTTTTAAGTGTGTCAAGACCTTGAAAAATCAGATTGTTGAATTTCTGGAATGGGGCAATAATTATAAGATCTCACTTTCTTCTTTAGGAAGTTAATCTAATTTTGTCTATCACAAATGTCAGGAAGATTGACCGACATATTTTAAGTGCTTTTGCACTATTTCTATCGTATCATGCTTTGAAGCTAATTGAAGTTTCCTTCTAATTAACAAAATGAAATTGAAATCTTGCTATGCTAAGGATACATATATATCACACTCATACCACGAAAACAGTTGGATTTGCAATTGTAGTCATCATTCCCCTTTACCATATACAAATAAATATACTTTAGGCCCCAGGAAAATAAATAAAAGAAAAGTTATAAGCAAGGCACGGCAGTTACTACCACAGATGGTTGACGAATGCTTTTATTTCTCACCTTTTATTGACCATCAAATCAAAAACTGGTCAAAGATCAAATTTCAGACATCAGAAACATACTCACAGCCACCTAATGAGAAATATAAAGCCAATGGAAAAAAAAAGTAAAAATGATACTTCTGATTTCCTTTTCATTTTTTTTCCCGTAAAACTGTTGAAAACAACATAAGCATTTTTTAACTGTAGAATCAAACCCTCTTGAAGAAATGAGGAAAAAAAGGGGGGGAACATAAAAGGGACCAAAATAAGCTCCAAAGATGCAGTTTCCCCTGCATCTTCCCCTATGGGCAAAATAGCCCCAAACGTAGGTCTGCCCTGACCAACCTTCTTAAAAATTCTCCTTCCACGGAGCAGGCAATGATTGAGGCACCTGTAACTTATTTCTCTATTTGCAAAATGCATACTTCCAACCTAATTAATCGAACCCCTTCCCTTCAACATGCACCATTTTGGCTCTCCCAAAAAAGAAAGAAAATGACTAAACTTCTGCCTGAAAGGAAAAAAAATCAGAATTTCTTCAATCTACCAGCCCTGCCCAAAAAGAGTATCAGATTGCTGATCCAGAGTCACCAGAGCTCAACTCAGAAGATACTCCACCAGAACTAATTTTTGCATAACATTCAAGCAACTTTTGTAGCATACCATCGCACAGTTTCAATTTTGCAGATGACAAGTGCTGCAAAATGAAAAGACAAAATGTAAACAGCAAACAGTTATAAGCAGTTGCTACAGACTTCTAATAAAAAACAAAGTACCCTGATGACAAATCAAATCAACAAAAATAGATAGGCTAGTTCAACAATCACCAAAATCAAACTGAGATAGAAGAAATGAAAAGCCTACTGACCTGCTGAAAGAATGATCGTATCTCCTCTTCTGTAAGACCCTCATCTTCACCAGAAGTTTCCTCCCATCCAAGAGAACGAAGAAATGCAACATCTGCTTCAGGAGGTTTTTGAATCTCTTCAAAGTCAGAACCAGTACTGTTCAACTGAGCACCATTTTGAATAGACTGAGGACTTGAAGAGGCATCAATTCCTGCCTTATCTACATCATAAGACTTCTCCTTCGAGGGAGGTGAAACAGTTTCTGGGATCACTGTAGATGCGTTCGTGGAGGTTTTCTTCTTTAGATGATTGAAAAAGTCACTTCGACTCTGACCTTGAAGGGGTCTCTTTTCCACATTGAGTGCTGAGATCAAGCTCAGGTTACCAGCCTTGCGATCCCCAGAATTATGCTTTGGGTTTTTTGGGCTCTTTGGAGGAGCAGCTGCAACTGCAGGTGTAGGAAGTTGACCATTTGCCGGTCTAGTGGTGTTGTTTGTTGGAGTAGCAACATCCTTGGGAGAAGCGGTAACACCATTCTCCCACCCAGGTTTGAGAACAAAAAGTTTTCCATGAGATGTTTTTGGTGCATCAGATTTGATATGCCCCCCAAGAAGGGACTGATGGCCGGTGTGCAATAAAGTTGGTTGCTGTTGCAAATTCTTAGTAGCCATATTCATGTCAGCAGCTTTGTTGACTATTTTAGGCTTTGATTTGTCAGAAATAAGAACCTGAAAAGAAAAAAAAATTTAGATTAAATTTTATTAGACCAACAAGAAAACATGCAGAAATCATAATATATTGATGTAGGACAAATAGAAGAATTATTAACTACTAGCTATGAATCACAAAATTAGAAATATGATTTATATTAAGTTGCTGGAATATCAAGGCTGAATTTTAACTAGGAATACTGGAATTTCAGATTTTGTATGGCTGAAATTTTAAAGTTGGATTGCTGGAAATTTAGGTTTAAGATTTCAGGTTTAACATGACTGGAATATAGGTGTATGATGGCTAGAATGTAGGTTTAAGAGGGCTGAAATTTGGGTTAGGGTTGCTGGAATTTAGTGAAGAACACAAAGAATGGATAGTAAGAAACTAGGAATTACTCCTAGGGTCTAAGAATCACTCTTAGAAGAAAACATCACACCAAACTCAAGTTTGTAAAAAAAAATTCCAGATTGTTTGTTATTGATGAAGAGATGAATACACACATATATATAGAATTTTAGATCTAGTAGGAAAAGGGTTTCTAATTTAAATCCTATTATGATAGAAATTCTATAAGTCCTATACAACTAGGATAGCATATCTAAAATAGAATAACATAATACTATTATTTCTTATCTAATAAAGAATCCTAACACAATCTAAATTTCAGCTCTTATCTTTTGTTATCAACTCAATTCTCAATCTTTATCCCACCAAATTAAGGCTTGTGGTTAACTAATTTTTCCTCTTTTATTTCTTCGATACACTTTAAGCTCTTTTGCATCATATATCATAACTGATCTATTGGCAAGGAGAACATATGGGCAGGCAAGTTGACCATAGGAATTTCAGCAAGATATTTGCAAAAGGAGAATTAAAGATGGAAATTCAAACTCAACTGGCCCTTGGAATTGCAATATCACGTTCCAACTCCCAAGATAAGGAAAGCACATAGGACACCAATCAAAGATGAAAACATAGATTTGACACAAGCAGACAAAATGTTTAACTGTAACAAAAAAGTCAACCTCCAGGAAGAATATGTCTCTCTTCCACTATGTAATATTTTGTCGGTCTCCAATGTCATTAGACAAACGATAATTCTCTTAACACAGTAATTGAATTCCAACTCCAAATAAAACTATCCAAACAGCGATAAAAACCCATCCACAACAGACTTCCCAATAACAGATTTTGATTACAAGAATATTCTCCCAGTAAAATGAGCTGGCGTTTTTCTACAACATTTATATGTTCACGGTGAGATCTACATTAACAAATCCACATAGTTTTCAAATTTCATGCATGTGTGGAAGAGATCCATTGTCCCAACTCACCAAAGCATTTATTAAACTCTCTCAAATAAGCTACAAGGATTGTATTTAGTAAGTCAGTGAAAGTCTGACAACATACTGTAAGACAATAAGACCTCTTGAGGTACCTTAAAGGACCCTAATTAATGAAAATGTGTGAAAAACCAAAAACCTACAAGCAAAAGCAAACGGAATAAAGGAAAGAAAACCATTTCAATATCAATAGGCATTTGGGCAGAAAACTAATTTAGGAATCTCATTAATTAAGTCCATAACAGATGACAATGTAAAAGTGTGTCCAACAAAACAGGTAAATACATGTGATTAGTTCCTTAACAAATTCGTACAGATTGTGGCTCGAAAGCCATGTAAGAAGCATTCTGAATGATAAATATAACCAAGCACCCTAATTGACATAAAACTAGAAGAAGAGAAATAGGAAAAGAGAACACAACAACCTTACAATACTCGAATGTGTCCATCAATACCAAATAAAAGATTCACTCAATCACCAAAGACAGAACACAAAGGGTGTAAAAGAAACTGGGGAAACGTAATATCTATCAAGCAATAAATGCAGTTACATTCACTTTTAATCAGCATTAACAGCCATTATTTTTCAATTTTAAACAGCATCAGTTAAGTGACGAATAAAACACATCCAACACATTCACTACATTTGAAGTTGATAAGTCTACACAAAAGAAAAGTAGAAAGGCCTGAAGGATCCTAGCATCCTATGAACTTAGGAATTGGCTGACTTACAGCAAACAAATTAGAACAGTCATCGCAACAGACAAGTGCAGTGGGAAAAAATTGACACCAATTATAACGGTGCAAGATGTATATTTGATAAAGGTGGCAATATAAAAAAACACTCTATTAGTTAACATTTAAACCAGAAAGCATAGTTTAAGGAAATTTATAAACGGTAACATCTGTAGATCAATTTGCAACATAGAACAGGACATTTATATCTCTACAATTCATATCCCAACTTCAAATAAGTATGTTAGTAATTTCCAGGACACTGATGGATCAACATTAAAAAATCAATAAAGAAAAAGTCCGACATATACAAAACACAGAAACTTACCGAACTCTTGGTCATTGAAGGTGTCACTGGTATTAATTGCCTTGATTGTTTAATAGCCCATTCCTCACGCCTTTGTGTTTGGACAGATAGCTATACACAGAAGAGAAATCCCATTAGTTCAATCGCAGCCATACACAACCGAGAGAACACTTGATTAAGTCATAACATAGAACTGCAGCCATAATCTATGCAAATTATAAGAAAATGATACAAAGTCCAAATCTTAATCAATCACCTGTGGAGCAGCACGGGTCTTTGATGGAGCTTGAGTCAAAGCTTCAGCCATGTTAAGACCAGTCACTGCAGTTGGAGCTCCAAATGTAGATGTAGAAACAGATGCAGATAGAGCAGCAGTATGTTGAACTGGTAAGGAAATTGCACTGCTGTTTCCAATCACAGTGGGAGCCTCAGCCAAAGCTGATGTCCATCCTTCTCCATTTATTAAGGCAGAAGAGGTAACAGGCAAGCTCTGAACAGCAGTGGACAAACCAGGAGAAGAAACCCTTCCTATTTCAGGCAACCCTTGCTTCTCTTCACTTCCAAGAGATGGAAAATCCTTTTCAAAAACTACCTTTGGAATACTACCACTACGCGTAGTACCAGAAATCAATCCATTTCCATTTGCATGATTCCCACTACCATTTTTCAAGTCTACTCCAACTCTTCGGGGCAAGACATCACTCTGCTTCCCGGACACCATTGAAACTGTACGTCGCAATGTAGCCTTCTCATTCCTAGAGGTTAAAATGCTTCCCAAGCTTCCCAAGGGCTCAGAACCACCACGGTCCCAGGAGTCTGCAAAGCTTGACCTTTCTTTGTCTCTATCCCGATCCTTATCACGGTGACTTCTACTAAAATTACTGTATGCATGCTTCGCAGGCCCGTTACTAGAACTTCTCTTTGAATTAGACGGAGATGTTCGGTCAACAAAAGCTGAACGAGTAGAATTAAACTCACTTATAGTCTTAGAATTCCTATTTCTAGTGTGATGCGTTGATGAAGAGACATCTATATAACAATAGAAACAATATTATCATCCACAACAATTAAATTTGGCATGGCAAAAACAACTTCAATAACAAGCAAAACAAAAGAAGGTATCGAAAGTGCAATGAAATTGGATTTACCTGCGTGATTAGAAGCTGAAGAATAGTGTTGGGCTGAACTGCCACTCCCCAAAACATTTCCAGTACTTCTCAACCATTCGGGTACAAAAGTGGGTTCACCTTTTTCCATAAGGATGAGCACTGTACATCATCAGATTTCAAAAGAAGAGCAGTACACTTCTCCTGCCTTCTTCAACACCCTTACTGAACGATTATTCCAGTATAACTAGTTTCTTTCCCTCACAATCGACCAATCTAAGTCCAAAATTAAACCAATCAACGAGTCTTCAATTACCCATCCAAATATTAAGAAGTCAGGAAGCTAAACAAGGAAAAGTGTAGCTGATTAATAGGGTTTTGTATATTTAGCAGGCCTTATATTCTCCTTAAATTGATTATATTGAAGTAGAAATTAAAGCAGAGGGTAAATTCCCAGACGAACCACAAAAGAAATGCAAATAACGAGATAGTATTAATCGATAGCCTCTTTAGGTCTCTCCCTTCCTCTTTCTACGCCTCCATCTTTAATTAAAAGATGGATTTGCAGATTAAACAACAAAGACACTCAAAAGAACTCCATCTCCAACAGAAATCACTCAATACGCAGAACGTCAGAGGGAAGAAAATATGCAGCAAGGAGAAGCGAAGACTGAGATTCTTAGACAAGAGTTCACACCAATCAAACCCCACAATTCAGTAAGATGGCAAACCCTAAAATCAGACCCAATGGGGAAGAAAAAGAAAACAATGCTCGGAATTAGAAACCCTAGTACCTAAACAAACACGTAAAAACCTAAACTCCAATGTTCTAGGGTTTGCAAAAACTAATAACTTCAAAATTGAAAAGGCGAAACAAGAAAACTGCAAAGTGCAACAAGAGAAACGGAAGAACAGGAGCGAGACCAATAACAGATAGCACGAAGACAGAAGGAGCAATAGAAGCGATGCAGATAATTAACCCTAGAACACCACGATTGACGGGAAAAAAAAAAGAAGCTAACAAAGCCCAAAAAGGTAATCGCTGAGGAGTTGTATACTATAATCTCAATCCCTGATAAGGAATGCGTGCAACCAAACAGAGTGTATCTCTGAGTGTTAACGAGAGACGACAACACGGAGAGAAGAAGCAAGGCTAATGTGGGTGAGGAGGTGAGAGTTTGAGCTCTTTAGAGGAAGACAAAATTAGGGTTTTGGATTTTTTATGCGAACAGAGAGAGAGAGAGAGAGAGAGCAGAAATATGAGAGAGGAGGCGTAGTTTCTGTTAGTTTTGGATTCCTGGAAAACGAAACGTTATGAACAACACCCTCTCTTTTCTTTATTTCCTCTTTACTTAAATAAATTTATAAACTTCAAAAAATATCTTCTAATCTAGTTCCAATTGGTCTCTTCCACTGGATCAGTTCATATAATTATATTATGTCTAGTAGAGGCTTGTAAGTTATACGCATAAGATACAGTGGTCCACCTTCTATTGAAATTATTTCTCAGATTTGCAGGTGTATTTCATATAATAATAGACTTATAGATAAGTTGGGTATTGTTAATTGAGATTTTAAGTAAATAATAGAAGAAATCCAGTACACACTAACTAACCCCATCACTATTCACTTGCTCGTTCTAGGTGAGGTGGGGTTTGGGTTTTTAGCTTTGAATCTAAATATAACTTGTTAATTAAGAAATTTGCTTATTTGACCACGTAACTTACAAACGTATAATTAGAACAAAAGAAGAGATAATTTTTATTTGCTAGAAAAAAGAAATTAAATAATAAATAGGAAAATCAATCGCTTTGTGTGTTCCCATGTTTCGGCCACTTGTCTTCAGATGGCCGAAAAAAGGATGTTAAGTTGCATGTAAATTACCATTTACCCCGCATCCAATAAACAATTTCTTTGAAAATAAGTGGTATCCTTTTCTTTCCCTATAAGTTAATCCTTGCCACGATTGTGTCCACATAGGACAAGAGCAGTATTCAGTTGTTGAAACTTTTTCTTTTAGTTCTTAGACTACCAACAAAATAGAAGAAATATAAATTATTATAATTAATCTTAAAAAAATTGAACTAAAAAATTTAAAAATTTAATGTTTAAAAATTTAACTGATAAATCGTTATATAATTGGTTAAGGATTAAATAAAATTAAGAATTTAAATTTAATTAAAACATATTGTCCTTATTTATAAAAAATTTTAAGTTTTGTTAAGAAAAAGATTGTTAAATAAATATTAATTGATTTATTTTAGTTTACAATAATTTATTAATTTAAAAAATTGATTGATTAATTAATAAATTGATTGATAATTATTAAAATAAATCAAATTAAAAAATTAAAAATTGAATAACAAAATTCAACCATTTAAGATTTTTATAGTTTAATAGACTGAACCGGTTAAATTTTTTAATTATTAGTTATAATTCATAAAATAAAAAAAAGTTTGTCAAATATTCTCAAATCAAATTGAAGTGTTTGATTAATTGCAAGTTTTCTCATTTTGAATGATATTTTAATTAATTTTATCGGTAAGTAAATAAAACTAGTAATTCATGAATAACTTGTTTATATCCAAAATTATGTAGTATTAGAACTCAATTTGAGACCTTGTTAATATATAAGAATCCTTATTCAATGTTTTAAAAATCGGATTGGATTAGTCGGTCCGACCGAAAAAATCGAAACGGCCTAACTTTCGGTCTGGTTTATACTTATAACCTCTGTAAGTAAAAATCGATGGGTTTATTAATAAACCGGCCAGTTTTTAGTAAACAGGGAGGTTTTTTTAAAAACCGATTGGGTAATAACTCAACTAACCTTTTGGACATGTGGGTCTCACATCCTTTAATTATGTAGGACCCACCACAAATGTCTTCTTCTCTCTTTTTTAACTAATAAAAATAAAACATGTGGGACTCACCATGATCACCCCT
>JAOQMM010000002.1:4371373-4389221 GCA_027563515.1 Erythroxylum platyclados
AATTCCCTCAATTTAGTCTAAAGGTGGACTATCCTAATTATATACTCCCTCACTCACCTTATTCTTGTATATCTCAAAAAGTATAAATATTCCTTTAACAAAGTACTTATTTCAGCATTAGAAGATACTTTATATCTTTGTAAGACGTTATTGAGGAAATCCTTTGCTATGTTTGTTTCTGGAAGTCCACTTAACAAATTGGTAATATAATAATCAAGACAAATATAAGATAACATCAATACTCAAAGCCACAAAATAGTATTTGTATTAAGCATCTTATCGAATATATCATAAAACACTTGTAGGCTGAGTCATAATACATATAAATAAGACCCCTACATCAAATTGATCAGGGTACACACCATTAACTTTTATGATTCTACTACTTGTGAACGAATAGATCCCTTAAGCAATGACTTTCCTCCATCTATTGCCTTTGCGCATATCTCAAAGTTTTATATAAGGCCAACATTTGTAGGCAAAATAACCAAATATAAAACCTGAAACATCCCTAAACTTGTAAGCAGAATAATTCGAATACTAACTTAAAAGGCCACTTTGATGACTACACAAATTGATCCATAAGAACAAGAGACACACTGGCATGTTATCCTCATATTATTCTATATGGGCATAAAATATGTGACAATTTACCATTTAAAAATGCAAAATACTTATGCAAATACTTATTATCATATATCAGTGTTGAAAATATTATCTACAAACTTTATTTGAAAATTCTTCATAAAGAAAATCTCAATTAGATTGATAATCATGAGATATTGAATAATAAATGCACCATATGAGATACCAAAATCACATGTATCTCTTTTATTTCAAATCAAATGCATGAAAATTCACTCACTCATGGCTTTGATAACCTTATTTTATTTTTCTAAAGTTAAACCTAATTCATTATCAACGTAATAAATCTATAAAAATTAAAAAACTTACTTTATAAATTCACAATAACCCAAAAACTAACCTAAAATAATTTGAAGAACCATTTTGTGAAATTTGGAAACTTTGAGTTTTCCCTATAGTGTGCTGATGTCATCAAGTCATGTCATCACTATATATGGGGGTTGCATGAGCGTGTATTGCACACACTAACCATCTTAAGCACGCGTGTGCCATGCACCAGACACGATCAGATGACTGGCTCTTACATGTACCAACTGTTTGGTGTGCATGGATCACACATACCAGTAGCTGAACGCACCCCAAAAGTAGTTGCATGCTTCTTCATCACATCTCCCTTTAGTTGTCAGAAAAACGCAATTTTGGGCAATATTTTTCGTGATTTTTATAGGATTCTGGTGATTTTTGGATTCTGGTGATATTTCACCGGAAAATCACCCTGAAGTTCATTTTTGATTTTTTTCCACGCAACATTTATTGAAAATAAATTCAAACTAATTTGCAATTTATATAAGTAAAAATAGATTAATTTCTCTGACTTCCTTATGAAGAAATCTGAAAATCTCTATTTAAATTCATACAATCATAGAAATACTTTGAGACCATGTGTTAGTCATAAAACAAATTTTAATGGACTCAAGATCAACCGTAACTTTTATTACTGGAGAAAATGTAGAAAAATATACGTTTTGCTATCCATTGAACAATGAATAGGCTCCTTGACATATGAACAAGCTATTGAAACTTTCAGTTAACGTTTATAAAAGTTGTATATCCTTATGTTGTTAACGTTTTTTTATATTTTTCTTAATACGTGAGTCTCTTAACGAGTCAGAGAAACTGAACGTTTACTAACTTACTTAAATAGACTACAAGAGACCTTAACAACTATTTATAGTAATCTTATTGGATCTCTCCATCACAGGTCCAATAAATCGGCTCTCATTGATTATGACTCATTTTTCTCACTAGACTTTTAACCCATTTAACCAGATCATTTATTGAGTTTTTTTGTTATCTTTAATTCGGATCAAATTGATTTTCTTAAACTTAATTTTATAAAAAAATGTAATTAATAATTGTCTAATTAAAAATCACTAACATAGTAAATGTAACTAAGCACTTCACCTGATAACATTAAGTTTTAAATTCCTTCCAAAAAGGTTTGGATTATCTTTGCCTTACGAAATGTTAGCCAAGTAGAGTTTACCAAATGGTCCAGTAGAAAGGAGAACACTGTCCTGCACGTTCAAGTCACTGTATAAAAGAAGGAAAACGCTATTCACTTTGCATGGAATCAACTCAAGTGTGAAAAATGAGCATGGTTGGGACCAGTTGTGGAGAAGCTATTCATACAGTTTATCAATTTTTTATTTGACCACTACTAGACTGGAATCCGAGTCAGTCTGCAAGTGGCTATTTACCTCTGCTTAATGAAGAGGAAAATAATGGGAAAAAAAGAGGAGGAAGTAGAAGAAGATAACGTCAACATTAATCTGCAAAAGTTTTTGTCACAATCAGCACAATAAACAGAAGAAGATAACTTTAACATTAATCCGCAAAAGTATTCTCCACAATCAGCACAACCCAAATTCCAAATTCCCATCAATAACAAAATTATCTTTTAAGAATAAGATTCTGCTTTTTCTTCCTTCTACTTTATGTCGACACGAACGAAGTGAACCACAAAAAGATAAGCGTAGAATCTCTTACTTTCCATCTATAAGAACTAGACCTGAGCTATTGTCCATAAACAAGTTTTCAAGCATTCAAGCCTCAATGGCTCAACCCGCTGTCTCAGCTGAAATCGAGGCATTGACCCAAGTTCTGGCCCTGGTAGAAGCATTCAAAGCCTTTGACTCGGACAATGACGGCCAAATTACAGCTGCTGAGCTCGGTGGCATATTGGCTTCACTTGGGTATAACGCCAGTGAACAAGACGTGATGGCTATGATGCAGCAGGGAGACAAGAACAAGGATGGCCTGCTGAGCACAGAAGAGTTCCTGGAGCTGAACACCAAGGACATGGAACTCAGCGGACTTGCAGGCTCTCTGAAAGCTGCATTTGATGCTCTTGATTGTGATGGTGACGAGGTTGTCACTGGAGAGGAACTGTTTGATGCTATAGAGAGCCAAGGATTGGGACTGTCTTTGGAAGTTTGTCAGGAAATTATTGCTTCAATGGATGGAGACGGAGATGGTGCTGTCAGTTTTGAAGACCTCAGGCTCATTATTAATGCCATCATCTAGATCTTTGTTATGTTAGTTTATTTCAATATCTTTAAAAGGAAAGAACTTATAGAAATAACTAAACACTAATGCTTGCTGTACTCCTTAATTTATGTCATGATCAGATCAAGTTACCCTATCCCTTCAACAAAATCTTATATATATTTATACATGTATATACACACACTTTTTTGAATTATTTTATCATAAATAAGTATATAACTCCTATTTCTATTTTTATACAATATTATATTATATGTTTACTACAAAATCACGAATTATACATACAAAATAAAATAAATAATCTCGTTTTAACTTTATAAAATTCAAATTTTATCATTAACATTTGCAAAGATAAAGAACATGATTCAAGTTAAGAAAGGTCTTATACTTTTTAAGTTAATATGTTTATATTAAATAACATCATTCGATTAACTTCTTTAATTTTTTAAGATGCTTAGGATTAAAAATTATGATACTTTATAATAGACATGGAATAAACTTCTTTTCAGTTTTCAGAGATGTTCGAATAAATTTTTAAAGTGATATATCATTTATCAAAAGTTTCAACTTACAATATTCCGTTAAAATTGACATGTTCGTTGATTGTTAACAAAAAAAAAACGAGTGATAAAATTTACTAATTACAATAAATGATTAAAAAAGCTCAATCAGTTCAACTATAAAAATCTTGAATCTTTTAATTTTTCGGTTCAATTTTTAACTTTTCGATTTGATTTACTTTAACAACTCTTTTTATTAAAAATTGATCAGTTTATTAATTAATTTGTCAATTTTTATAAATTAATAAAATTTTATAAACAAAAATAAATAAATAAATTTTATTTAATAATTTTTTTTAATTAAACTAAAATTTTGAATGGATTATAGTAATAATTATATTTATTATTAGTGGAAGTTGGGAACTGCATACAACGGAGAAGAGAGGAGCAGACCGGCTCAAAATTGTGAAGGCCTAGAGCTGTCCCCGCGCTCAGTTACGAGGTCTCCATCAAGCAACCAGTGAGGAATTGGACGGCGGCGGTTTCTCCATCAAGCGACTAGCCAATTTTTGAGCCAGTGCTGTTAAATCTCGGAGTTCACGCTGAATTGTCTAACTACCTTGTGGGTTTGTTGTGTCTCTGCCTCGTCCAACAGCTCAACGGAGCGCATGACCTTCACTCTCCCTGTTGTCAATGCTGCTGCTAACGTGGCAATACCTGGATCTAACCCTTCCCTGATGATCCGACCCACAGATGGGAATCTGGTTTGGTTCGTAGATGCTGATGCAGCTAAAGCTTATAGGCCTCGACCAGTGGATTACCAAATAAATTAACTACGACTTACTTCTTATTCTCCTTATTTTGGGTAAAAATAATTAAATTATATATTTATTTTAATTTAATTTAAATATTTTGATATGTTTAATATTTCACAAACATTCATTTAAACATAAACATAATTTGCAAAAACTATATATGACATTTTTTGACCTCTTATTAAATGTTTACTTTGTTGTAACTCCAACTTCATTTTATAAATGTTTGTTCGCCAAAACCACCAAATCTAGACTTTGGAAGTATTAGTTGTCTTGATGGATTAAAATGAATGCAGTTCAGGTAAATCTGAGGCATAAACTAATAAGTTGAAGCTGTTTTTGAAGTACACGCTTGTGTTTGAGTTGCACACGCCCATATTAATAGTAGACACGATCGTATGGATGAATATGTAAGCTTCTGTAATATAAGTTAAAGGACTATGCTTGAGGATAGACACGCCCGTGTCAATGGTGGACATAGTTGTGTCCATCGACTGTGTATCTATGTGAAATTGAATTTTTAAAGAACACGGTTCTCACACACAATCTTGTGGATGACAATGTGTCTCGTATAAAATCTTATCCTTTTGAAATTTAATAAGTTGCAAAAGTTACATAAGACAAAAACTCGTAATAAAAGAAGAGTTTTAAAATTCAAATAGCATTGTTCAACTGCAATTTTGTTGAATTTTAACTTTTTGTATTAATTGGGAATAATATTGGTGTGTGTGTGTCTATATATATATATATATATACACATACTAAATTCTAGAGTTTTTGAGAAAGAACTTTAGAGAGATTAGTTGTGATTGTTTTATGAGGTGTTCTTAAGTTAGAGTCAATAGCTCGAAACTTTGATGCTTGTATCCTACTATTTTTGGATTTAGCAGATTTATTGTCAGTTTTTACACAATAAATTGTGTGTAATTTATCCTTTAGTTATCTTTATCGTTTAAGTAGTTTGTTATTGGTTGAGTGATTTCATTGATCCTGTGAGTGTTATTGCTTAGAGTCCCAACATCTAGTATTATAACCTAAGGTATGAAGAGTGATAATAACTCTATAGTGAAGTTGACGTCAACCAACTACTCGATATGGAGACCTATGATGGAAAATCTCTTAAATTACGAGGATATCTATGATTCAATTGATGTACGCAAAAGTATGAAAAACAATGTCCTATCTAAGTTAGAGAAGATGATAGAAAAAGAGTAGAAAAAGATGAAGCAAAAGATCTTGGCAATTATTAGACAATGGATTAATATCAGAATATCTTTACCATTTTTGCAATTTTGAGTCTGTCTTTCTACTCTATTATGTTTGTTGTTTAATCGTAGTAGGAAAGTTGGTCAAGTGTTTGTTATTGAGTTGCGAATTATAGGTTTAGTTTTTATGTTCTGATGGACTTAATTGTTCTTTTGGTTCTGTTCAATCACTTGTTTTAGGTTTCTCATGTTTTGTTTGCTTTTCTGGTATCTTTTGAGTATGCTTGTGATGTAAACAATTACGTCAAAGTGGCCGGCAGTTATATAGTTTATGAGGATTATTCTCGAGGCATTTTGTGAAATTTGTGCTATTTATGTTTGTAATTTTTTTAATTTGAACAATTATTAATTACGATTTTTAATAATCTTACGATAAAGAAAATCGAATTTGATCAGGGTTAAAGACAATTAAGAAATCCGATAAAAGATCTGGTTCAATAGGCTAAAGTTCAGTGGAGAAAATAGGTCTTAATCAGTATATGTCGAATATGTATTGGGCTTGTGATGGGACAGCCTAATAAGGTTACTATAAATAGCTGCTAAAGTCTACTGTTGTCTGCTTAAGTAAGTTCATAGATGTTCAGGTTCTCTAACCTATTAAGAGGTCTACACATTAAGAAAGACGTTAATGGCATATGGGTAAACAATTTTCGTAAAGTTCTCCTCAAAAGTTCAAAGAGTTTGGCATTCAACAGCTCGTTCATTAGAAATGGATAACAAATCACGTATTTTTCCACGTTTTCTCTGTTAATACAAGTTCATAGTTGATCATAGTCGTAACTAAGTTTCGTATTATGTACTACACATGGTATCATTGCCACAATCCATTTTCTCATTGATGTTAGTGAAGTATTAAATATGCATCATAATATTGGATATATGTCGTATATGACACATGCATTTGATATTTTTCGGTATCGAAAGCCTTATAAGACAGAATGATGGACTTTCGTTATCTTTGGATCAAATGTTTTTAAAATTGGTCGATTTATACATTGATTTTGCTTAAACACTTTTACTGATTTTATTGTCATCATAACTACTGTAATTAATTTTTATCCAGGGAGGAGAATGCTAGAAAAAATTTAATTTGGACAATTATTAATTATGATTTTTAATAATTTTATGGTTAAGAAAATATAACTTAATCTAGGTTAAAGATAATAAAGAAGTACAATAAAAAATCTAATTCAGTGGACTAAAGTCCAGTAAAAAATGAGCTCTAATCGGCATAGGTCAGACATGTATTGTGCTTATGATGAAGAGACCTAATAAGGTTACTATACATAGTTACTAAGGTCTCATATTGTCTACTTAAGTTCGTGAACGTTCAGATTCTCTAACCCGCTAAAAGGTCCATGCGCTAAGAAAAATACAAAAAGACGTTAACGGTATACGGGTAAACAACTTTCGTAAAGTTCTCCTCAAAAGTTTGAAGAGTTCTGCTTTCAACAGCTCGTTCATTAGAAATGGATAGCAAATAAGATATTTTTTCACATTTTCTCCGTTAATACAAGTTAATGGTTAATTCTAGGCCACAACTAAGATTTGTATTACGTATTACAATTCATGCGCTGTCCCTAGGTTTTTTAAACTGATTTGTTTTTGTTGCTAATGCTTCGGTCTTAAAAATGATGGTTATACTTTATTTTGATGATAGAGGCCTGAGAACTACTTTTAGAATGTAACCCTCCACAGTTTAAGTTGTTTTCCTTTTGAGTCAACTTCTCCTTATTAACTGAATTGCCCATATTTTAAATCACAGTTACCACAATGTCACAAGGGGATTGTTTTGTCTTCATGTTACAAATGCTTTTAACAAGAAACTTGCTAGTGTTTCTAATGTATTTGTTTTCCAGTTCTACTGTTCCATTTATCCACTCCCTTTAAATATTAATGAAACCGTTTAATTATGCTGATATGATTCTGGGGTGTGGTTTCTTTCCTGAAGTTGAGACATTTCAGCTTCTTGATTTAACTATGTTGTCAAAGCATATTTATGAAAGTTGGCATTCTCTGTTTCTGTCACAGCTCCGCTGTCAGCATGTGCAATATTTTAGGGTTGGTAACACGGATTATCCTAGACAACAAGAGAATAGAGATTGCACTTCAGCACATCCATGGAGTTGGCCGTAGATTGTCACAAATTCAAAATTTTAAAAAATGAGACAGTAAAATAAAAAATTTAACTCTGTATCCTTAATACATAATAATCAAAAGGCCTACTTAATATTGAATTGTCTCAAATAAGATAATTGCAATTCAAAAAATTATATTCATTATGATTAATTATATTCAAGGAATTCAAGTCATCCTTATCAACATACATTTTAGGAATGTAATTACTCATTTAATAATTAAAAATTATTATACATGTTACTCATAATTTATTGAACTAAATTATTTAATTTTTAAAAATTTTAATCCTAAAATGGAAAATTTTAAAAAAGAATTTTATACTTTTAATTCAATTCATTGTCCCTTTTTTTTATGCATGTCTGATAATATGTTGCTACTCGCCATGGAGTGTATATTCATCTTGTTCTACCTATGTATATGCCTTTCTTTCAAGTCTCAAAAGAGAATGTTGATTGAAGTATGAGAAGTAGATAAACTGCATTAACATTTATTAGTAAGAGGCAAGCATAGTAAGCCAACGCCAACATAATTTCCATACAGAATGCTCATAATCATATCGTTTGAGCTGTCTGATATACTTTTATGAGCTATTGTTAACAATAAACCATGCAGCCAACTCTGTCTTAAGAAAATAAGATAAGAAGCATATAACTATTTTCATTGTTTCATTGACAGACACCATCATATTTTCAATCAGAAGCTCCGGATAATGAGTAGTGTATATACACCTAACCACAGCAGGAGCCACAGGCAGGCAAGGAACCTAGAGATCAGGAGATAGAACTTGTTTGAGAAAATGTGAAGAAGCCAAAATTCAACCCCATCGGAAGTATGCAGGCAAAAAGCAACTTACTGTGGTCAGCCCCTCGTATGTCATTCAGTCCACGAACGTTATCTAGTCCTCCTCGCGGTGGACCAGGAGGGCCTCCACCACGCGGTCCACTTCCTGGGCCTCCTGGGCCACCATCCCACTTCTTGCCAGAGCCAGATCCTTTTCTATAAGCATCTGATTTTTCCATCTGGAAAAATGGAAGTCACTAAGAAAGTGAAATCTAGAACGCTACAAGGAATCGGGCAACTAAAAACAAGGGAAACATCATAATACCGAGAACAAAGTGGCAAAAAACACGCCTATTAAATTGACAATTGCCCAGAAAAAATCAGTGATTGTTTTCAGCCGCCATATGGACCTCTTAGTTTTCACCACACCTGAAAGAGAAAAAAAAAAAAGAAGAATTTGATGATCGATTAGTTTGGTTGTGCAGTCATGCTCATAACAATGAAGTGGATAGAATGCACACATTGAAATTGTCTTTCATTCATCACCACACATTATTTGATCAAGTCATGTGAAAGTATAAAGCATATTCCAAAACCAACCACGAATTTTTTAACTCAATGTGATGTCTGTCTCAGATGTAAATCATTATCAACCTTAAAATGGTTATAATCCGATACAGATCATAACAATGTGAAGAACTGAACCTAGGGACAATCATCTAAAGTTATTAGTTACCAAATTGGTAATTAAGAAAAAGTACTATCTGAAAGATTTTTACACTAAATTATGAGACACTACAACAACTTGGCTGACAAAGGATAATATTAATAACACCAGAATACAAGTAATCATATGATATTCATAACAGTAGCGTTTAAAAGATAATTTGAAAACTAAAGGAAATACCCTAGAAGTTTCTGACTCAATTTTCTAACTATAAGCCTATCTAAACAAAATAAGAGAGAGAGAGAGAGAGGGTTGGAACTTTCAACAGGTGATTCTTGAGAAAAAAAGCAGAAGAAGAATGATAAGTCTGGAATATATTGTACATCAGGGATCCCTCTTCCTAACAACATTGATCAGGAACCACCACACTTTCTTCAAATCCAACCTTAGAGATATAAGGAGCAGGAAATTAAGGATTCATAGCACTTGATGGTTAATCAGTGTCTCTGATGCTCATTATTGAACAATCGAAACCGACAATTACTATTTGTTTCAAAATTCCATCTCAATTCAGGGGAAGTCGACCTTGCAAACATTTACAACATCACAATATCTTAGGAAACCGATTACAAGCTCTATCTGTAAAAGCATAACATAGATACGCAAAATATGCTACACAAACCTCAATCCCCCACTTTTCTTATTAACCTAGAAAAGAAAATTCCAATTTTCCACAGAAAACACCGTTTGGATTACTAATACCCATTACGCGATTAATTCGAACCCAACCGAACCCCAGAATCCAGGAAAAGAAAAACCCCAAAACGCACTGAATTTATAAAGCCCTAACATGCAAGAGATCTTTCAGCTAAAATGGATCAACAAAAAGAAAAATGGAAAAAGGAATGTGATAGAAGGAAAGAGAGAGTATACCTCGTTCAACGTACGCCATGAGAGGTCTTCTTCTCGAGTTCTCTAACCGAAGTCAAGATGTCTACTTTCTATTTATTAACGCAACTAACTAACTTTAGTAATTATAGTGTTGAGAGGCCCAAACACGAGGAAGAAGTGGAGAGACTCGAAGCCCCAGCCTTCAGAAATTAACTTACAGGCCGTCCAGCCCAATAAACTCCTCCATGGATTTTTCTATTACACACGTGGTTGCAAATTATGTCGTTCCAAGTAGATGGAATTCGAAATACTAAAGAATATCACATGGAAATACAAGAATGTTCTAATCTCCATAATATCCTTTTGTACAAATATGCAGGAAATCGTTACTAATCATTCTCTTGTTCAGCTCATCCAGAGCTTTGAGACAAAAGACATAAACGTTGCATTTCTGTTAGCAGACAGGCTAAACTAATCACAAATCACGAAACAACAAGAGTATATTAATTTCATCTGCAGTAGACTTTACATAATTAATATGTCTCTCAGCATTTCTGCACTATCTTGGGCCAGAGATTTGCTGGGATGAGATAAAGGATAAATTAGAATATGAGCCAATTGTACTACTTGTAGCAGATGGTTTTGCAGGTGGAAAAGAGATGATTTCACTCTGTTCAGTCCCCTCCTCTATCATGGAAGCTTCGGTGAATCTACGCCCGTAAAAGCGCAAGAAATTCAGAGATTCCATTCTTGGATGACTTACAGGGATGCTGCCTTCCAACATTCCAACAACGTCAACCATACTAGGCCTTAATGCAGGTTCCTCGTGGACACAGCACAAAGCGATATATACCAATTTCTCCACTTCTTCACTTGTAACTCGACCCTCTAACCTAGGATCAGCAAGCTCCAGATGTCTCCGTTCTTCATGCATCTCTAAAGCCAATAACGGGAAATAAACAAGCCCTGAAACTGATGATGATGTTAATTGGGTGCCACCACTGTTGCTTTCATCATTGCTAGGACTTTGGGATCTAGTCAAGCAATTTTTCCTTCCACTCACAAGTTCAAGCAGCACCATTCCAAAACTATAAACATCAGTTTTTTCTGAGATTGCTGCGTTGGTTAGCCATTCAGGTGCAAGATAGCCACGGGTGCCTCTCATTGTTGTGAATAAACTGGATTGCTCAGGACTTAGAAGCTTTGAGAGACCAAAATCAGATATCTTTGCTTGAAAATGATCATGCAAAAGAATGTTTTCTGGTTTTACATCACAGTGGATGATTTTCTGTTCACATCCAGTGTGCAAGTATGCCAGCCCACGTGCAGTTCCAAGTGCTATTTCAAACCTTTCCTGCCATTCCAAGACAGGTCCACTGCCAAAAAGCGTCTTATCCAATGAGCCACGATTCATATACTCATAAACCAAAAGGCGTTTTTTTCCTTGGGCACAATATCCTCTCAATTTCACCAAATTAACATGACGAATATTCCCAATTACCGCAATTTCAGTGCAGAAGTCCTTGTTCCCTTGGATTCCTAAATTGGTTATTTTCTTGACTGCCACAACGGTTTTATCAGGCAGGGTACCCTTGTATACGGCACCAAATCCCCCTGATCCAATGTGATTCTTAAAATTATCAGTAGCCACTTCAAGCTCTTCGTACTCGAACCGTTGAGGTAAGCCTGGGATGTAGAAGGCACCCAGATCTTCAGACGAAAGAGAGCTTGTATGGCATAATTTTATCTCTTTTTTATCAGCAAGCCTCCATCTTCTCCACCAAAGGAAACCCACAGCAATCATGAGCATGAACCCAGTGAAAGGTAGCAGCACCAGAGCAACTACGGGGAAATCTTGTTCTTGATTACTTGAGCTACTGCTAACATTTGGATTAGCTACAACTTCAGCTTTGATATAGCCCAACTGCTTATTGTCGTCTCCTTTGTTCAAAATAATGGAGCCTAATTTATTTTCAAGTGCAAAGCAAGATCCAGATGAATTTTGAAAAAAGATTCCCAAGCAAGAACAACTTGCGGTACAGAAGTCTTGACAGACTGATAAATTTACGCCATACTTTATGGGCTCCGAGAAAATAGTAGTGAAGTAATCCATATCATAACCAAGTCCCAAATATGTAATACCTGAGGAATTCGATTGACCAGATTTTTCGGTTGAGTTACAAGCCATTGGCAAATATAGACCACCAATAGGAAGACAACCATTCCAATTTCCTGAATCACTCTGGAAACCTGGGGGACATGAACAAATTGGACTGTTGGATGTAGCATCAGTACACAATCCAAGTCTTCCACAGATGAACGGAATCTGGCAACTATCAAGTGGCCCCACGAAGTCTTGTCTCCTGTTGCTGCCAGAAAAACTACTGATGATAAACTGACCAGAAGCACCCAACTGGGCGATTCGGAAATTAGAAGGTGGCAAATTAATCTGGATTACAACCTGCGATCCACTTTGACCAAATAGAAAGAGACCCTTACTGTTCATCGCCATATAGTTCACCTTATAATTTGAGTTCTTAACAGCCCTAGTATCCATAGACGTCTTCCAGTATGTCTGCCCTTGCCATTGCAATACTAAATCTGTATCAGCAATGGCAAGTCTGTAATCACCTGTTGATAAATTATCATTTGATACAGCACTAGATAGCACTGTCCCCACAGGTAACTCTTGCCCGGTAACAATAGTATCTGTTGGATACTGAAAGCTCTCCCAGAGAGAACGATTGAACTGGTCTCGCAAAACGAGATTACCCATCTCTGTTAGTAGCAATGAATAACAGATGATTTCAACGTAGGAGTAAACCATTTAACGTGGCCACCTTGATCAGAAATTGTAATACCGTTTAAGGTCAGATTCATTTTACCAGAACTTGAGACAGGAGCATCACGATTAGCAGACCATATGATTGTGTTTGATGCCACATAAATAACACACAAGTAAAATTTAGTTGCTTCTGCTCCAGGATTGAAAATTGCAGCTTTGAATGTTCCATTACGAGAGAACAGAAAAGCACCCTTGTTGTCCACGAACAGCAGGTTAGAAGCAGTAAAATTTGGAAAGATAACCTCAGAGAAAGAAGAGCCCGAGACAAGAGCACAGAATAACAAACTAGTGGAAAATAGTAAGAGCCCTCCCATATCAAGTATTCCCCGAATGACGAACAAAGAAAAGAGAAGTAAAAGGTGGAATGAAGCTGGTTTTGGTGAGGTAGCAATAAGCATTCCTGAGTTTTCTCCATCTCTTTTCTCTCCTTCTTGGTTTCCCGTTGACCTCTCTCTCTCCACCCAGTAAATCTGATTGATGACCAAGGCAGATGTAATCGTTTACTTGATGATAGCTCACGATAAGATTTAAAATAATTCTGCTCTAGTCAAACCTGTATTTATTTAATCAAGCATATGTGCGTTCATGAGTCCAAGAACTGAAGGTTTCTGAGGGGCTTGGTAGAAATTAAAAGTCATAATTTCTAACAAGAACTACTTCATAACCATGTGTTCCTAAATCTGTCATTTATACATAACATAATGGCAAGCACTAACTTCTCTAGTATACATATATTTCCGCCGTAAACAACAACCATTTCTACTAATTTTTAATCTTTTCAAAGCCACTCTGACGAAAGCTTGTGCTTGCTCACCACAGAACGATTGGTGTTTGATGAACTAGCACACTTCTTACAAGCTCATCAAAGATAATATTAACCTATTGTCGCCACTACGTAACTGAGCAAATAAAATATTGTATTTAACAAAAAATTGATGAGTCCCTAATCCAAGGGTTAAAAAAAAAAAACAAAACCCACTTGGTTTAGCCAAGGAATCAAACCTATGGTGTGCATTAAACGACACCAAATAAACCCAGCTCACCCGAACCAGAATGCTACTTACGCCGCCACTGGCCGATCAACCCCGTTCAAAACAATCCCAATATCTAAAAAGAACCAAAATAAATTGCTTCGACAAATGCCAATGCCACTCGTTTCCAGTTAGTGTTGGGTTGTAGAAGTGAAAGGAGCAAGATGGTGATGTGGTTCATAGCCACTGGTGAGCGACTGCGAGTTTTTGATTCTGGACTTGCACAGTGCAATGTCACAGTGGAGACTTATGTGTTTAAGGGATTGGTCCAATTAATAAGAAACTTAGATCATTTAACGTATATTACGTACTTCTACTTCTACATCATTGATCCGACGCTTAGAGGCTTGTTTATTAGTATATAAATTATAAATATTAAAAAAAATAAAGAGGATAGTTGGGAAGTGACACCATGTTCCTGCCAGCATCCACAGCTAATGACTACTAAGTGGCTACAGCTCAGTCCAGTCCATATGCACTTTGCTGTCAAATAATATAGAAATGTCAAAGAAACATAAGATTATCCGTATCTCAGTAGTGTTGATCGGCCCTTATGGGTGAAAGTATATATGGAAGCTATTTTCTTGGAGTGGAGGACCAATCCTCGTATTTAAAGCATATGATGAATTCTGTCAAATCCGGAAATCACAAATATAGAATGTTTAAGATATGTAAGAAGATATTGGTTGTGCCTTCCACCATGGTTCCTGTTTCATTGCTTTCTGAGTTCTGATGCAACAAAGAGTGCACATTCCATGCTCCTCTTGTTATGGAACTCCGATTCCTAGTACATGGGCCGGTGAGTATTGCAAAGTGAATCTCTTCGTAACGGGCCTCTGAGAAAGCAAACCTAACAAACTGCCTACTCTGGTTCTATAGCGAAAGAATTAGTGAGAAATATAGGCCGACGAGCAACATCTGGCAGCAACCTGCTAAATCATGGTTCAATCAAAATTCTTAACTCGCTGTGGTTGTAACTCAACCTTGAGAGTGTCGAGAGTAGTGTGTTAAATTAATTAATTTGGACTAGCGCAACTTGGTGAAAATTAACATTTTAATTGTGTGAAATGATGCTTGGACTATTTATGAGATGTATATTATAATGATAACTATGTTTAAGGCCCTTGGATCCATTCTATAATCTTACCTAGGACTGCCAATTAAGATTGTGGCCCATTAGAAAATGACTTAATTCAAATATCTTTGATAACGCCATGAATGCTTTGTTATTGAGTAATGAAGCGTGTTGAAGTTGTTTATTCAATGTTCATTTTCTAGCGTCCAAAACAGGTTTTTTAATGACTGCTAGTGATGAATGATCATGAAATTGGACTTGACATTGAGAGAGGACTCTTATGCTAAACCCACTACTGATACTTTTACTAGTGATAAGAAAATTTTTAATGATTAAGAGTACTTGAATCAGTTTTTTTTATGATCAAGAGATATTGTATGGAGGAATCTAGACACGATAGCAGTTCAAAGACTCAGAATGCTAAGGAATTTCTTAAAGCTGTTAACAAGAAATATAAGAAGTTTTTTAAAATGAGAACAATAAGCTCTTGAGCAGTCTTCATTCCATTATCTATGATGATATTAGTTTTATTAGAGAGCATATTAACATGATTTTGGCTTGTTATCACAAGATTAAGGCGAACGGTATGAAACTTAATGAGAACTACATTGCGTGATTTATCACAAAGTCTCTACCATTTTAGCTTGATTCCATCGGGTATTACTATGCTCAAAAATTGCAAATGGACCGTAGAGGAGGTGATCACCATTCTTAGTAAGGAGGAAGATGACATGAAAAAAGGAAAGACAATAAAAATAACAATGGTAACCAAAATCGCAATGGCATAAAAGTTAGCCTTCTCCAAAGAATACCAATAACAAAGAACCTTTTATGAAACATAATGTGAGCAACAAAGGAAATGGACGAGGAGCGACCTTTGCTTCAATGCTCATAAAAATGAGAGCTTTAAAAGAAAATGCAATTATTATCAGAATTTTGGGTACAAGAAGTCATATTAGAAGAAACTTAATGCTAAACTAAAAAAAAGGTGATCTTTAGACAAAGTTTTGCTTAGAACCTAATAATATTGATGTGCCTTTTAATACTTGATGGTTAGATACAAGTGTTATAATTGATGTTACTAATTCCTTGTGGGATATGATAAATAGAAAGAATCCAACTAGTGTGGAGCAATATTACACACACGCACACACATAAACACAAACACAAACACACACATATATATGAGATGACTCAAGAACCAAATTTTGAAATTTTTGGAAAATCAAATTACAGTTTACCATAAGACATATTTTAGAGTTACATAATTTGTAAACATACCCTCAATTAAGAGGAGTTCAATTTCTGTATATGTTTTAGACAAAACTGGTTATAATTTTCTTCTTCTTCTTTTTCTTACATGGAAAGTCATAATTGAAGAAGAAGGGAAAAATATTCCATACTATAAAAAAATGATTAGGCTATATTTTTAGGCAAAGAATAGAAAGATTAATAAAGGGTGACATTCTACATGATCTTAAACTTTTCAGCATTGACACTTGTATTAAATGTATAAAAGGAAAATTGACTATCAAGGTTAGAAGCACTAAATTTGACAGGCATTTAACTACTTGGGTTAATCTATATTGATATTCGTGGGCCTTATACTTCTCTAGTTATGAGTGACTGTAAGTATTTCATCACATTTTTTGATAACTTTTCCTATCATGGATTGTTGAGCTCATTCATGAAAAATCTTATTCTTTAGAAGTCGTTGAAGCCTTCAAAACAAAATTAAAACTTCACCAAGGAAAAAAGAATCAAAATAACTCATTATGATAAAGGGGTGAGTATTATAGGAGATATAAAGAGATAAGACCTTTTGCAAGGCACCTACAAGAGTATGATATTGATGCTTAATACACAATACTCAGTACCCCTTAACAAAATGAAGTTGCAGAAGGAACAAATTGCACATTTATTGACATGGTGTGATGTATGTTGTTGAATTCTTCCTTGCTGAAGTTCCTAACGGATGATTCTTTGAGAAATGTAACTTATATTTTGAATCAAGTACTCAGTAAGTATGTTACCAAGACTCCTTATAAGTTATGTTCACATAAGAAACTCACCTTACGTCATTTTCATATTTGAAGTTATAAAGTAGACCCTATAATTCACATTTGAAAAAGTTGATCGTAGTTATTCCTTTATTGATTATTACGTGGGATCAAGGGACTCTAAGTTTTATAGCCCATCATATACTGCCATAGGTATATTAAGTTATCTATTTTGAGGATGACATTGCTATACGTCAGGGGCTTAGAAAAATTATGTTCAAAGAATACCTAATTCATCGTCTCTATGCTTATTGCTTCTACTATAATAGTTGTTATATGGTTGACCAACATCTACTAAAAATTTAAGATGAACCCATTAAGCAAGTGGCACCAAGAAACTCCTGTTATAGACATAAAAGATATGCCTTTAAGAAGATCAAAAAGCGATTATAGACGTGTAATCTCTGATGATTATATTGTACACCTGAAAATGCATAAGTAAGAAATTGGTAATATCTTAGATCCAACTACCTATAGGGAAGCTATCCTTAGTCCTCATTCGATTTTTTATGGATGATATGGATGATGAGATCAAATATATTTCACAAAATGAAGTGTGGAGTTTAGTAAAGTTACCAAAAGATTATGGGTCTAGTGGATGTAGTGGGTATTTAAAACCTAGCATAA
>JAOQMM010000002.1:4482486-4492877 GCA_027563515.1 Erythroxylum platyclados
CGTTTAGCATATTCAATATTTCTATATTTAAACATCATTATCACTAGTATGAAATGTTCATTGACATTATTGTACACAGCTTAAAGTACTACCAACAACAATAATAACAATATTTTAGTAGAAGTCTCACTCAGGCGTAGAGTGTAGGAAGGTTTAAAAACCTCATCTCATAAATTACATACGATCCACAGTACAAGGAATTACCTGAGACAGTTGCGGACTTCTTATCTGCAGAAATAGACTTCACTTCAAGACTTTGCATCGGAGTTGCATTATCTGCAGTACTGGAAATGTTAACAGAATCAGCTGGGACAAGAGCAGCTAGATCGGGAGGATTATCCTTCCCCACTGGTGGGTTAGCCTGCAAGGAACTTAATGTTTAGACATCAAATTGCAAACTAATCAAGAAATACAAGAAAGAAATTAACTTTCAATACCTCCAAGTCTACATATGAAGAATCTCTTCCAACCGATTTGAGAAATTTGTCAAGATCATCAACACTAAGAGCTGAACGCCAAAGGATATATATATATATAATCAGCAGGCTTCCATATGGGATAGTATGGACATTAATTTGAACAAATGGCAGTATTACATGCATAAGCAACTGTATAAGTACACAAAATTTGAAGCTAAATTTAACAAAAGAAAGCAATTCATGCAAACTAAGGGTGAAAAACGCAGCAAGCAAAGAAGAGCCTTGGGACTTACAAATGGATGTATCATTAGACAGAGGGTGGAAGATGCACTTCTCTTGATTTCTAAATCCTTTATCCAGCAACAGCGAGACATCACTTCATGATGGAAATATAAGGTTAATTCAAACAATATATTTGCATAGAGATTTACGCCTTAGTAGAGCAAGCTTTTAAACAATTCACCATTGAATTGTATGATAAGGATAATCAATCATCAGCAAAACATTCATAAACTATGATGCTAAGCTTGATTCATTAGTATGAAGTAACAACAAGAGATAAGTCCCAAAAATGAAAGTGCACTAATTGAGATACATGCCGGGACTTTTGACTGTGAAAATGTTACAGTAGTTATGATGGGACATTACTAAGAAATAAAATCGAGTCTTGACAAGTCAGAAAACTGATTCCCACAAGACTCTAGAAACCAGAAATAGCTTCCAAATTACTAATAAATATTTTTACACCATTTGGTAAATGACTAGAGTTAGAAGTAAAAAAGTGTCAATGTTTCTCTTTCCAAATCCAGCTCCACGTGGCTGGATCCTTGGAACCAGAGAGCAGCTAAAGGATAAGTGGAAGGACCTGTTAAAGTTTGTCTTATGATTTGTTTGAAGGAAATCGAGATTGACCTATAATAGGAGACCTTTTCTCTAAATACTGCACAGATTGCATCATCCATTGAACATTCAACAGATGAGCAGTACAATGTTCAGTATCAGTATCAACAATAATCACCATAAGTTTATTTTAATTCACATAAAATATAGGATATGTACGGTAATAATGGAAGATTTTAAATGAAAAATAGATAAAACCAATAAGTTTAATAAATGCAGTCTAGCGCTTACCTTGCTGACTCATTGATGAGTGCAAATGGAGTAACACAACCCAGAGGAACCTTGCAAAGTAAAAGGATGAAGTTATTGGGTAGTGAATAACTATCAAGTCTGCATACTTCATCTAACTGATATAGCAGAAAGGTACTTCATAAGCTCAAAAATAAACTAAAACATAGTATAGTTTTCATCTGATAAATGTGGGGAGTTTTTTTCTCAAAAATATTGTGGAGAGTTTTGGAACTGTTATGATAGCCTATCCAAATACCCATTAACAGTTTAAATTCAGTTTCCACCTTACATCATGCTTACTTCCATTGCTATGCCATTGGGCTTGATCATGAGGCCTAGTAACTTTCTTCCTAAGATTGAATATCGAGAGATCACCAAAATTTTTGTTATTGGTACAAAAATTTTGTTAAACTTTGTAGGCTGTTAGCAGTAAAGGCTAAGAGACCAATTAACAGATATTTAGATCCCTCAAAAATGTTGATTGAATTTCCAACAATTCAATCAACATTCAACTGATCCTTCTTTGAATGTGTCAACATTGATCAAACTTTGCAGCAAGTATATAAAGAGGTCACTTTTCTAGTAGAAAATTACCAATACCCAAACCAAGCGTAAAAGATGATGAAACAATTTGACCTACAGCGTTGCAATTCTTGCTTAAAAATAGAGTTTAATGCTCCAGGGTAAGTCAATCTCGAGATCTAATTGTTAAAATTTGCAATAAATGATAATGCACAGGTTAAGAAACAAAGCAATCAATTGAAACATCAGTAGAAGAGATTAGGAAGCTGAAAGAATATACCTGAAGTATCTCTCCTAAAGCATCTTCAGGAGCCATTCTTATACCTCCTTTCCCCAAACCAAGCCTCTGAGATAAAACTATCAGCTTTAAGGCATAAGTAACCAGTATCATCGTCCCAAATAAATAAAAGAAAATAATATTCAAGAGCAGGCCGTTAATACTATCTTTTGAAGTTCCATATACAAGAAAAAGGTAAAGGATTGATGAATCTTCACCTTTCATATCTACTTTCGTATCCGCGAGAGCAGAAACAATGTAAAACCTATTTTTCTTGTCCTGCATATCTAAGCAAGTGAAATTATTGAGCTTTATAAAACCAAAAGACAATATATTTCTGCAATTGGCAGTTAAAATCACAGAAAGCTCCAGATCTCACCTTCAAGAATAAATTTTTACTTAGTCCAGCTCCTTTATCCCCAACATATTTAGCCTGAAGGGAAACGAAAAGGTCTCGCATCAACACACAAATATTTATTCTAGGACAGAGATGAATCAGATGTTTAAAAATTAAGCCATAGACAAGTTCTATTGAAAACAACTTAACCTGAGCTTCAACTGTCAAAACGACGGGATGTTCATACTGGGAAAAATTAATTTGAAGCTCCTAAAAAAGAACACAAAAATCTTTATTAGTTCATATCATTAAAAGAAATGCTAAATCAGCTCCTCTAATGGTATACAACAACCAAAAATGTAAAAAGTTAGAAACACATCACTAAACAATTCAGCCACCTGTCATTTTTTTAGAATGATTGAAAAACTTCTAAGTCGAAGTCTAAACATTTTACACAGAATTGTTGCTCTTATTAAAAAAAAAGGTAGCATATGTAATGAGCAATTTATGGAAACAATATCTAGCTATTTATTATTAACAAACATTGATTACATAACAAAAAATGCAACAATGAACCACCAGATTCACAGCACTCTCTCAAGCAAATAGTAGCAAGAAAGACACTGTTGCTAATAGTTTGTTTCCTCTTGACCAGATTAACCAGGAGAAGAACATAGAGAAATTAAATCCACCCATTTCCAGGGGGTGCTTGGTTAGTTGGTGTAGGAAGAAAGAAAAGGGTAAGGAATAAAAAAGGATGCTTAGTAATATATTATGATTAGAAGAACAGTATTTCTATGTCCCTTTTTGGGGCAATAATGCATACCCAATATAGCGAGGAATGAAATAGTAAGGAATGGAAGTCATATCCATTTTCATTCCTCATTATATTCATTATAAATCCTATTACCATTTTCCCAAGCGAACCAAGCACAATCTCGATTTAGAATAACCACCATATCATATCTCCATTTTTCACAAAAATCTAAATTGGCGAAAGCTAAACAAGGAAAAAATATGTAAAGGCTAACTCAATCCTGACCTAATACATTGGAAAAAAATGAAAAAGAAAACTACATTTCACGCTACGACAGGAAAATCATAGAATACGAGTAGAAACCAAAAACAACGCTTGAACTAACCAAAAAGTTGCAAAAAAAAGTTCACCGTTCGTAACATTAAACAGCTGCAGGACAGTAGAAATGATCATACTATCAACTACAAAATTTCACGATAGAAAACATAAGCCAATATATCTCATATCACACTAACAAAAGACGTTAAGAATACAAAGCGATAGAGTCAATTAGTACTTTATACAGGCGATAAGAAAAGGTCAAAGAGAAAACAAAGAACCTTCAAGCGAGCAAGTAACTGGTCCTTGGTAAAACCCATATCTCGGTTTCTAACTTTAAAGCCCCGGCGCTGAATCAGAGAGCAAAGCAAAGGGCAACAGCCGAGACTAGTGGCGGCCGATGGTGGAGGTGTGAAAAATAGACTAAAGCTAAGAATCAAACCAAGTTCGGGTTGTTGATACGGGTTTTCGGATTTTGGATCTGCTTGTTTAGTGGCTTTTCAGATCATAATGTGTCTAAGCCTGGCCCAAGACTTTGCCACTTAACGGGGCCGATTAAAAGATATTAGAACAAAATAAATAATTTAGTCTTTACTCAAATAGACAATTTAATGAAATATACATTGAAGATGTAATACGTCATTTTTCAATAAAATAAAATATTAAAATATTGAACTTTTAACTAAATAATATTTTAAATTAAATTTAGTCTCCAAATTCATTCATCGTTTACTTCCTTTGACTCATGCCAAATACATTCATTGTAATCTAACAAAGTCTAGGTAGGTAGTTAAATGAACATTATCAACTATATTCAAGTAAACAATTATCGTTTGTGGTTATAGTTATAAGTAATATTTTAAAAATCAGACTAAAAATTAAACTAATAAGATAAATGGTTTAAGGTTTAAAATTAAAAAATTCAGCAGATATTAAATTGTAGTAAAACCGGTTAAGGATTAAATAAGATTAAAAAATTTGAAATATGATTGAAAGAGATTGTCCTTACTTACCAAATAATTTAAAATTTAATTAAAAAATTGTTAAATAAAAATTAATTGATTTATTTTAGTTTATAAGAACTTATTAATTTACAAATATCGACTGATTAATTGATAAATTAATCAATTTTCAATGACAAAAGTTATTAAAGTGAATTGAACCAAAAAAATTAAATCAAACTGAAAAATTGAATAATTCTTTATTGATCTTCTTTGGTCCACAGTTTGAAGAGCGTTAAGTAACTCTGCAAATGTTATTTTTGATAGAATTTTAGAATCTTCAAGTAAGAAATTTTTACTCATATCTTTTGGGAAGAGTCATGAGAAGCTTGTTTATTACTAGTTGACTCGGAAATTCTTTACCAAACAATTTGATTTGATTGACAATAAATATGATGAGCTTACTTTCATATTTCTTGATACCTTCAAATTTCTTTATCTTTAGCATCTCAAATTCTCTTTTGAGATTTAAAATTTTGCATTAACTTTGTTGAACTATAGCCTTCAAACTCTTCCTTAAGTTTTTTCCATGTTTTTTTAGGTGATTCACAAGCTATTATACTTGTAAAAATTCTCTCTGATATAATCAAATGTATACAAGAGTGCATCTTTGGTTCCTTACCGCTTTTAATTATACTTTTTTATTTGATTCAGTGTGAGATTTTTCGGAAGTGAAGTAAGATTAAAATCACTCTCAACAACCTCTCACAAATTCAAGATTTTAGATAAAATTTTATTTTAATCGCTATAAGTGATAATTTTCTCCAAAAATAAGGATAGAAAAAAATTATTTGATATTGCACAAAGATTGAAAACTCGCAAAATTATACTCTAACCTTACAAACTCATAAAGCCCTTAAGGTTATTATACCACAAACGTTAGAATATATAATCAACAATAGATAGTATATCGGTCTCCAGATTACATTAAGACAAATCCATAATTCATGATAATCATTGCTTGATTTGAAATTATGGCCAATAAGACTCTTCTATATGCATAGCAATGAGATGAGTCGATTGAGCCCACTTAGGTCTGAATCCGATTCAAAATTTTATTTTCATGTTCAAGGTTTTAGGCTTAAGCTAGGCTCGGTTAAGCTAATAGTCAAATTAAATTAATTTTTTTATTTTTAAAAAATTTCAAACGACAATATTTATCACTTTGAATAAAAATTTTGAATTTTAAATTTGGTTTAATTGAACAATTCAAAGTTAGTCTAATTTAATATTTAAAATTTTTAATAATAACAAAAGTTGGAAAGCTAATCTAAAGTCTAATTAAAGTCAGATTAGCTAAGATGGACTTTTTTTGGTCACATCTACTCTATCGTTAAGTCAATCTAGGAATTTTTTAAAATTTAGATTTTTTATTTCAATTATTCTGTTCTAACACTATTTATAGTCCTAATACAATATTATTTTATATTAAATATACATATCAGGAGTAAAAACATGATTGAAGTAGAGTAAGTCGTAGAGTAAATGTATCATATGATTTCTTTTCTTTTCTAGTGATAGATGGTTACGGATCACATGATGTGTTGTTGTCACCTTCAAGCCACCATTTGTCATATGTAGATAATGCCATGTGCCTCTAACTAGACAGAGCAGGTGGGGACGGAATCCCAGGTGGGGCCGGATAATCAATGGCCCAGATTGGACCCAAGGAGAGGACCGAGATGATAAAGGGGGGTGGTATCAGGGAGCAAAACCTGAAAAGACCAAATACAATGTAGAACTGTTAAAGGAACAATCATGGATGGGACCTCATACCATAATTGCATTGCAAAAGAGGACAGGACATGTGCGATCTTGGCTTCAGCTTCTGACCAGGCTCCAAATTTAGGCCGAAAAGTTATTTACTGGATTAGACCTATCATATCTGATCTGATGCCCCACCGTATAAACGTTATCATGAAGCTGATCTTGCATAATTTTAACTAGCCCAGACCTTCAGGTACTGTAATCTGATAGGCAGTGTTCTATTTGTCAAAGCCCGTCAGGTATTGACACAATTTCGTTTCTAGTCAATTTGATGATATTGCTGAAATCGAATACTTTGGAGTAGGATCTGTAGAAAAAGGCAAAAACAGTTTCTAATTTAAAGCTATCGCAAAAATTTTATTTGATGAGACTTTAATTAAATTTAATTTTTTATAAACAAGTTTTTAAATTAGGAATAAAATATATTTTGATTGAAATTTTAGTCGAGTTTAAAATTTTAAAAATAACTTTTGAAATTACAGATTAAATTTGAGTTTTATGATTTAATTCCACCTCATCCGATTAATTAAAATAATATTATTTTATTTTGTTACGTAAAACATGAATATAAACCTAAAAATTTAAATTGATTGATCAAAATAAAGACATTTTGTTAAATTTAATAGAACCATATTATCTTATTTAACATGATACTCTAATTCAATTAAAAATATTTTAATTCAGTTCATGAAATGATATTATTTGTTAAGTTTAATAAAAAGACGTTAGTTTTATGAGTATTATTTAATAAATAAAATAAAAAAAATTATTTCAGAGGAACCGAGAGAAAAAAGGTGAGTTCAGCCAAACTATTCCGGTTCCTAATTTTACGGTGGCTGTCATCTTTCTGCAGATCAAACCAGAATTATTAGCATTCAGGATCAGGATATTCTTGAAGCTACCAGGACTTTGATTTCTGAAGTTATTCCCCTGAATGTTTGTCCAATGAAACTTCATATAGTACACCGTCGGATCATACGAATTGCTATAATCGTTGTAATTGACAACTTGTCTAAATAAACAAGAAGCTTGCAGGTGATTTCAAGTTTCCACACTTTCTGTACATTTGTTTCCACTTCTGACACATGAAGAATCAAACTTTCACTCTATCCAAAGTGTCATCAAACTGTAGTTATTATTTACATTAGAATGGCAAGCATTTAATGTATTTGACCTTACTTCTTTAACAAGACATCGATTTGAATAAAAATTTTCTCAATCAATAATATTTTGAATATGACACAGTTTTGAATAATTGAGAGTACATAATTTCTGTAGAAACTCACATGAGAGAGCACCAAAAAAATGTTTCCTGTCATCATGTGAGTCTCTTCTCCTAACATCAATATAATATCATATGAAATCATAAGGTTACTGTCAGTAATGTTTTCAAGAAACAGAGGACGAAGATCATGAATCGACGCGAACGAACAAAAGAATTATAATCAGTAGCTTTAATTAATCTAATCAGCGAAGCTCCACAGCCGAATATCACCTTCATAGAAATCATCCATCGTCGGTGGATTGAAAGAAGCCCCACTGAACATCTGATCAAGGTACTTGGGAGATTGCAAACAGTCATAGCTGTAAAATGAATCCATCGCGCAAATTTGTTCGTTGTAGGCGTCCAGAGGTTGCATGAGGGAAATACCATCGTCAAACTGATCACAAGGAGAGGAGGCCATTGACGGAGATGACGAGGAAGATGAATAGGAAGGAAAGGACGGTGATGATCCTGGTGGGGTCGCGACGGTGGCTGTGGTGTTTGTGATTGTGGCGTTGTCAGTAAAGCTATTGGCAGCAGCTGCAGCCACTCTTTGGATGGATTTTGGAGACATGACAGTGTCAGGAATGCAATGGTAGGAGGTGATTGGAAAGTTGAGATTAGCAGAAGAGCCCTTTAGGCAGAGAAGTGCAGCATCATAGGCCCTAGCAGCTGCTTCAGCTGTAGAATAGGAGCCTAACCATATTCTTGTCTTCTGGTTTGGTGCTCTTATCTCTGATACCCACGAACCCCAGCTTCTCATTCTCACACCCTTGTACTTCTTTTTACATGAAGATGACGAGGAGAAGGAAGAGGACGGTGATTTTGCCACTGGCTTTTCTAATTCCATCTTTTGCTCAGTCTTCACCATTGCTCAAGTGTAGACAATAAGAGACTTGGACCAACTTCAAAATATTGAAGCTTATCTTCAATGAAGTTGTTGGTGTTGTTCAAGGATCTGGATTCAAACAAGTGAAAAAATCGAGGGGTTTTTGACAGGACTAACGCTAGATCTCAATTGCTCTTTGTCTGACTTTGTTTAGTTGTGTAGTAAGGTTCGTTCGGGAGTGAAGAAAAGGAATGAGATTTGATTGTGAAGGAGGAAGGTTTAGATATTTATAGAGAGGAGTTCGTGAACGTGGGGACGGAGGTAAGCTTCGTGAGTACATTGGATGACAGATGTGCTCATTAGGGGTAATGGAAATTAAACTCCTCATCTAATCTGTCCTGAAATGACCTCTTTGTCCTGCCAATTTTTATATATAATTAGTTTATTTAATCAACCCTCAAATAGGCAGTTCTGAGCTTTCACTATAGGTAGAGTTTCAACTTAACTTGTCCAATGTGGATTCTAAGACATAGAGGAACGTCTTCTCAAAAGAAAAATCACTTGATAAATATTCGCACGACTTTGTTGTTTTAGACAACATTTTCAAGTTAATTACTCATACAATGACTTATTTATTCATTAACAAGTGGGGAACTGCATAAAGACATGCCTGAACACGACTCGGCAGTCGGGAAAAGGCAAGGAAACTGAAGCAGTATAATCCAGCACCTCGACATCCAGGTGCACCAATCAAAGCAGCACCACCGTGGAAAGGTCAAAAGTAGATGTGAAGCGGTACAAGCGTTCCAGAGTTTCTTCGAAAGGAATGGCGATACCAAGTCATATCACCCCAGTTGAGACACCCACCACAGCTAGACGTTTCACTTCTTTATGATTTTATCAATTAATATAAATTATTAAATAATATCAATTTATATATAAAAATTTATAATTTTGTACATAAGTAATTATTTCTTTTCACTAAAATGTAATTAATCTGATTATTGATTTTATTAACAGATATTTTATAAGAGATCACAATAAAATTAGTTATTCAATTATTATATAAAATAAATTTATCTCCAAATTTGATTTAATTTTGATTTTTATTATCAACTAGATATATATTATTTAATCTATTTTATATTAAATAATAATAATAAATTATAAATAAGATAATTTTAATTATTTGGTTTAATTTTTATTTAACAATTATTTTAAAATTTAAATTTTAAAGGTAAAAAATTTAAAGTTTGATAATGATATGATAAATCTATTCAAACTTACAATATCTTAAAGATACATTACTTTGAAAATTTTAAAATAATTATTTATATAATAAAATAAAAATATTTAGTTTTAAATAATAACATTGATATTAATAAATAAAAGTTGCTTTACAATGAAATTTAGACTTTTACTTATATAATTATTTATTTGTACTAAATATAATTAAATTATAACCAATTTTATTGATAAATATTTTATAAGAAATTAAAATAAAACTAATTATTCAATTAATAGATAAAATCAATTTATTTTAATTTGTTTAGTATTTAATTATTTTAATAATAAAATTGTAATTATATTTGTATTAATAACCAACAAATTTTTATGTGAAAAATAAAATTAAAAATTAAGAATCACAATAAAAAATAAAAAATCGAACCAAATCACCATTTATCATTATGAATTTTATATCTAGTTAATAAAAAGGAGAAATGTGTAATTCTATGTAAAAGAACATATATTACTTTTTAGAGCAGATC
>JAOQMM010000002.1:4492977-4503713 GCA_027563515.1 Erythroxylum platyclados
AGTTGCTTTACAATAAAATTTAGACTTTTACTTATATAATTATTTATTTGAACTAAATATAATTAAATTATAATCAATTTTATTGATAAATATTTTATAAGAAATTAAAATAAAACTAATTATTCAATTAATGGATAAAATCAATTTATTTTAATTTATTTAGTATTTAATTATTTTAATAATAAAATTGTAATTATATTTGTATTAATAACCAACAAAATTTTATGTGAAAAATAAAATTAAAAATTAAGAATCACAATAAAAATAAAAAATTGAACCAAATCACTATTTATCATTATGGATTTTATATCTAGTTAATAAAAAGGAGAAATGTGTAATTCTATGTAAAAGAACATATATTACTTTTTAGAGCAGATCAATAAATGAATACAGAACATAGGATTCTTCTTCTCAAGAGGCAACTTCCAGGATCCGCAGGTTTATGGTTAAATAGGTTTTCTGGAGAGCACAGAGGAAAAGTGCATTAAAAATCCGAAGTCACATAGCTTAATAAATATATATAAAAAAACTAAAAACACGCGCAGTCTTAACAGTGGCAAGAGTAGAGCAACTAGACTGGCTCAACGCAAAACATACACACAAAACCCAAACCAGCTGTTGCTCATCTGTCAAGCAACTCCAAATTCAAAACCGCGTCAAACACAGAGAAAGAGTACCCTCTCCTTGTCAAACGTCCCTTTCTCCAGTCACTAAGATGACGGTAATAAATTATGACACGTACTCCTCAACGGTTTCATGGCTTTTTCTCACACTTGCATCATTGTATGTCTTGGACTTTTATTTACTGGCTAGCTTTCTCGTTTGGAAATTCCCATATTTTGAGAATTTTGATGGCCTTCTCGATGTTGGTACGGCAAAACCGATACGGTACTTTTTCACTTGGGAAAAAGAGAAACAATGGCAGAAACACATGCACCCCTACACCTACACCACCGTTTAGTTGTTTGTTTCACACTTTGTATGAACCGATCGAGAAGGGCTTTTGGTTTCTTCTTAATGGAAAATCATGAAGCATCATAATAGCTGCATATTGTATTATTAATGGAAAATCCGAATTCCATCCACAGGTGTATAATAGGCGGAATCATCAGCTTAACAAGAATAATCTATTGGTAATATGTGCAAGTAAACAAAAATATATCACTTGTAAAAGCTACTAATGCAGGGTATATAGTCAATATTAAATGATAAAAAGAGGAAAGAAGTGTATTTAGGATTAATGAGCGTCCAATACTCAGAATCGAGAAAGTACATGATGAGCATTGCAATTTTATCTTTATTGGTTTACTTCTTTTCATAATCGTATACTAACTAGGGAAAGTTCCTAGTAGTGCTACTGTGCTACATACGAAAGGAAACAAGATAAAGAAGACAGAAAACTTTTGTCGTTTCTATCGTTTTTACACATAATGAAAGAAGAAATCAAGATATATATTTTCCTTTTAATACTAATGAGAGATGAATAAACCTAAGATTTGAGTTGTCCAATGATAAAACCATGTGAGAAAAAGAATAATGTCGTCAATCCGTACGAAACCTCTCCATCCTCCCTCCTTCCTCTTCCCCACTTGCATCATTTACGAACATCATTTAGTAAAACTACACAAACAAAATCAAACTAGTGAACAAAAAAGCAAGCTGGGCATCTATTTCTTGCCATTAATTCCACGTTAACGCAAAATATACAATGACGTGCCTTATTTATCAGGTAATGGCTGACAGTCTGATTCTCGCTAAATAATGTATTATGATAATTAACAACACATCACATGTCGAGGCCGCGCCTAAAAATTGTTTAATCTGCAAGCCTGTCAGAAATCAAGGGTATATGACAATGACTTGGTTCCTTGGAAGATTGAAGGAAATTTCTTCCACGGTTTTATGGGGTTTCACCAATGTCCCTCATTTTGCTTTGACTTTAGTTGCAGTTTTGATCCTAAAATTATATGATTCAAACTAGGTTTTTCTCCAACCAAAAGTAAATGCATTTTACAGATATCAAGGGGCGGGCGGCTTTTGTTTATGTTTTTGAGTTGTGTCTGAAGAATTTTGATGTTACTAAATTCATGTGCATGTTCAAGTGTGAATATTAACTACTCCTAGACTTTATTTGCGGGAAGAAGAGAAAGTAGGACCGAACTATACATGAGCTGGTTGATCAACTAATAAGAACTACTTTGACTTCAAAAACATGCTTGCGAAAAGAATAGCAGTGTTTCGCCTTTAGAGCTTACCAAAATGTAAGTCTGACTAGCATGTGATGGGTATGTGGCGGCAATGTGAAAGTAATCTTTATTCGTCCTGCAGGCCGCCCATGACCTTGGTGTAGCCTCGTAGGCTCGTAGCTTTTTCACAGTGATCCTCAAGGTTAGTGAACGATGATATCAAATCTCTTTTTTATTGTTAATTTCAAACAAAACAAATAATTATAAAATCTTAACAAATTTTGGAACTAATAAAAAGAATAAACGATACAAAGTAAATTTTTAACTCGCAACATGTTGAATAGCTTAGATATACAAAGTAAATTCTATAGTAACTCAATTGGCTCCTGCTTAAAGTACAGGCCTATCAGTTAGGTTGTAATTTAAATGTTACTAGCAGCGTCGTACATGAAGACCTCTTCTTCGCTCTTCCTTTGTGCACTTTGAGTTTAGGTGTAGGTCCTTCTAGTAATTAATTGGATAGAAGCTCGGGAATTTGGCATATTGACAAGAAAAACACACGGAGTCCCACAGAAAGATTCCAATTTACCAGCACCACGTAGTCGAGAACTATTAGCAACGCATCTACATGTACTTTTCCTTGCTATTTATGCCAATATAATCAAGAAGAAACTTAACTCGAAACAAAGAGATCCATGAACACCGATTCACTGACATTGATAAGATACTGTTGTTTCCCCTTCACACAACTCTATCTATTACTCCCCTGTCTTAGTCCCCACCTGATGATTAAACTAAAACATTAAATGAACATAGTCGCATCTTTCATAGTTTATATATATATATATATATAACCATATCGTGTGAATAGTTCCATTAATATACTTGATGATATCCTCCTCTATCCATCTCTCAACTGGCACCGTACCCATAACCTTCCGTACCTCGCATATTAATGAGAGCAACTTGTAATAATGCTTAATACCCGTATGAGTTGGTGAGCGGTCGAGCCAGCTAGCTAGGGAGAAGTAGACATTATATGCATGGAAGAAGTCTTCAACGGAGAGTTGTGGGGATGGGCGAAAATGCAAGGAAGGTGAGATCAAGTTGGAGATGTGTTGGAGGATGAAGAGGCAAAGATCCATGTGGGCATGGTTTTACAAGAATCAAAAGATCATTTATATTTGTTTCTGATCATATCTGTTGTGCTTTATCAGGATAAAGTGAAACCTTCCAGGAAAAGGGTTTCTTTGATGAGAGTATCAATGACAACCACCATATCCGTAGTAATATTGGCTCGCCTAATGCTTTATGGTTGTGTCTTTTGTGACCAATTATTAATATTATCCTCGACCTCAAAGGGGTGACGTTGTTCACTAAAAAAATCTTTCAGTGGCATGTACGTAGTTATTCTTAATGAAGCATTATATTTTTGGACGGGCTCTAGATGAGAAAAAAATTGTCGTGGCATGAAATGCCGACAGTCCATAGATTTTGGCCAAAACCTCAAAAACTTCAAAACGACCATAATTCTGCAAAGGACAGCGTAAGCGACAGGGTTGGTGCTGGAACTTTGCACTTGATACCTTTAATCTGGAGTTGCAACCCTTAATTGTATCTATGTCATTACACGGATGATGACTGTCTCAAGGATAGTTAAGGTTGCTGAGACTCGAAATTATAAATCGTGATAGATTTATATGCTAGCCCACTACTCATGACCTTGTGAAAATACTCTTTCTCTGGTGAATAAATATCATCTATTCCAAACTTGCTAATAATGTCTTGAAATATAGTATTTTATAATCGCTTTGTAAATATGTCTGTTATTTGATTTTTATTAAAACAAATAAAGTTTAAATTAGGCTATTGTCTAATTTATTTTTAACAAAAAGTCTGTGAATGTCAATGTGTTTTCTTCAATCATATTGCAAAATATTATATATAATACTTTCATAATCATACTTTCTTCTTTGCCAAACGAGATTCCTTTTTCAAGGTTACCTTTCAAGTATTGCCAATTTGATGCAATGCCTTGAGATGTATTTTTTGAGGATTATGCACAATTGTTTGACAACGCTTATAAAAAATACAATATCTAATCATTTATATGTTAAATAAAATAATTTCCTAACAAGTATTTGATAAGAACCTTTGTCTACTGTAGAATAATCTGGAGCATTCCATAGTGTATGGTTGAACTTAATGGATGTATCAAATGGCTTATGCTCCTACTTCTCCGTTTCCTTTAATAATTCATGGACATAATTTATTTTAATAAACATTTCGTGGTTGAAATGTGCCACTTCAATATTTAAAAAGTATTTTAACTTCCCAAATTCTTTGATGTCAAATTAAAATCGTATATCTTGTTTGTGTTATTACCTAATACTATAATCTTATCTACATACACCATCAACATTTTCATTCTCTTTAATTTTGAGTATCTCATAACAAAGTCTGCTTCTTTGACTATATTTATATTCTAATTATTAGTCTTTATTGGCACCTAAAAAGAGGGGTAAATTGGGTGTTTATAAAATTCAACAATTTTTCTAAGTTATGTACTCAATTAACAACTAATATAAATGAGTGTGAAAATTTTGCTTAATATAAATTAATCAAACATTGAACAATAATTTAAAAAGGACTGGGAGTAGAGAATGCAAACTGATTGATAGTAGATTGGCAAACAATTCTTACGTATATCCACTCCTATCTACTATAATTCTTCTTTCAAAGCAAAAAATTACCTCTATATATACAATCCTTTTCGGTAAAGAAAACCTTTTCTTATAATCTTCTTCGAAGGTAAAAAGGAACCTCAATACCACTTGGAACACTTAAAGTACAATATTCACCATCCCAACAAAGTATTACAACTAAAAAACATCGTACTTATTTACTTAATAACTTTAAAATATCTTACACAAATATGATATATGATGCTCAAATAATTAAAAACTCTTTAAAATATGTGCAAAAACTTCTTGATGCTAACAATAATTAAAAAAAACACCTATTATAGTGTTTTAAGGCCCAAAATAGCTGTTAGAGTCAAGAGTTAGCCATTACAACGACTATATTCGATGTACTAGTTGACCAATATGCATTAAAAGCTCTAGATTCACTAGTCATTGGAATTCTATTTGACTAGTATAGGATAATAGTTGACTAGTATTATGATAGATTTGTTAACCAGTACATCAACCAATATTACAGAAAACAGTTAATACTTCAATTTTAATAATTGTGATCTATGTTGATCGACAATTAATCCATTTAGGTTGATCACTCACCTGAAAAATATGATTTTAACAACTTCAAATGCTTAAAACTAATTTGTTTAATCCAAATATGATTAAAACACTTCCCAAAATGTTCTCCACAAATTAGTTAAAAGATCAAAAGATTTTTATATTAAAATAAATAGCTTCAATGCCTTTTGATGAATGTAAAGAATCATGCAATAAAGTAAGATAAAATAATTACGCATGATGAGACTTTTGGATCATCAAATTAACAAAGTGAGCTCACAAATAATAATATAAAATGTGAAATGACCTTGATGAATTGTGAAATTTTTTTGTTCTTGTTTTGATCTTCATTTCGTCATTTGTAAACTTCAACTTCTCTTGTTCAACTTCATACACTTTGTTCTTGAGTTTATGACTTCATTTTATTTTAATATTTCTTTTCATGAAAATAATAAACACATTAATAGTAATTATGTTTTGTTATTGTCAAAATATCAATTATAATCTCCCTCGGCTTAACATCAACTATTCATTATTTTAGAGAATCTTCTAAACCATGCTCTTAGTGATTGTTTAAGTTTGTAGAGGGATTTCTTTATCTTGCATACCAATTCCTCTTTATATTCAAAACTATGAGGGATTTCCATGTAAATTTTCTCTTTTTGATCGCTATAAAGAGAAGTGTTTTGTAGATAAAGTTACTATAATTTTTACTTAAAATTGGTAGCCAATGATAATAGTCCCCATACTGTATTCATCCTAACAACTAGAACAAATGTATTAAGATAATCAATACCATATGTTTAAGTATACACTTCGACAACCAGCCTTACCTTATATCTTTCTATAGAACCTTTAACTTATACTTCAAGGAGAAAACCTATCCACATCCAACTACCTTCTTCTCTCTTAGTAATTTAAGTGATTCGTATGTTTTGTTTTGTTAGATCTTCTACATCACTTTTATAACATTCTCTCACTTCTTATTTCCTAATGTCTCAAATAGATTCCTCATAAATAGGAATTATATAAAGATTGCTAAGGAAGACTTTTATGACTTTAGGATAGGTTTTAGTAAGTCTTGAATATGTTTTGTGGATATTGTTCAAGTTTTGATTCCTTTCCTAAGTGCAATTAGTAGGTCAATATCATTTGATTGATTAAGTTTATCGGCTGGTTGAGAAGCATCAGTTTGTGGTATAACATCTTTAGTACGGTAATAAGATTTTTTATGTTTTTGAATAGTTAATAAAGGATGAGATTGTATATGCATAGTTTGAGGGGTTTATATATTCCTCTTAGAATAAACCTACAATGGTCGAACTTGTTCTTCCTTATCCTTCATCATTCCACATGACTTAAGTGACTCAATAGTTGGTATTAACTTGAATGGAATAGGCTAATAGGTTGAATAGAAGGAGACTAAATAATTTTATTAAAATAACTAAAATAGGTTCATAAGAAAAATCAAGAAAAAATTGGTCTTTTGGTCTATTTTCACTTGAGGTCTCTTTCTGAAGACAAAGCTAGAAAAAAGGATTCAATTTCAGCAAACATATCATTAGTTGAAATAAAAATATTTCTTGTAGATGGATAGAAACATTTATGTCCTTTTTATATGGAAGAATGCCCACAAAAAATGCAGCAAATAGCATGCAGATCAAGTATTCTTAAATTTGGGAAAAATATTTTCAAATATCAATTTAACTTTTAAAATTAAAGACACTTGTTAGAAGTCTATTAATGAGATGAGTTATAGTTAAGATTACTGATAAGACCATTAAAGTTGATCATTTTAGAGAATAATTCTCTTGTGTTAATTGTGATCATTGACTATATCTTAAATATTAGCTTATCTTTTATTTTCAGATGATTTTTGACGAATCTAAAGGTTAAACAAAATCAAAATGCCATAAAATAAGGTGCAACTAGAAGGATAAAGCTGACAACAATGGTTCCGAGGATTAGGCGTAGGCACGTTCAGTAAAAGTTATAACTTTTAGACTTTAAATTTGTAAGAAAAATATGTCAAAAATATTTAAATCTTATCTTGATCAGGTATATATACATATTTTTTATATTTTATATTTTTCAAAAATTAATACTAAAAAAATTAAAATCATAAAACCTAATTTCATCTAATCCTGATTGTATATATTTTCCCTAATTTTCATTTCTTTTCCTTAAAAGCTTTGTGATTCATCTATCTTCTTCGATTCATTTTGATTGCATCTTCAATTCAACCTGAATCATTAAGTGATTAATCTAGATTGCATTTTCAATTTAGTCTGAATATATAAATGATCCCACAATTTAGAGTAACAATTGTGTTGAAAATGGCTCGTGCATGTAGAATACCATCTTATCCTCTAATATGACATACTGTTGCAAATAGAATCACCTTTGCATATTGTTTGCTAAAGTATAACTTCACCTTTAACCGTAAATACAATGCATAATTGTTCATTATGGTAATTGATTTTTGACTATTTTAAAATAGCATTTTTATGTTCTCATTTATGTTTGTACAATGTTTAGGGTTATGCTGTGAGTTGAAATATTTGTATATGGATTCTACCTCTTTATTCGCAAACACATCCATAAAAGATGCACAAATATTATGGATTAAATACTCAATTGAGGACTTCATAAAGTGACCATAATCTAGGTAGGAGATTTTAGAGTTACCCCAATTGTCCAATTGAGTTATTTAGTTAATTTGTTAATATAAATTGAACTAGTTTATATCATTAATTGAAATGGGTATTTCTTTGTAGGTTTGCAAATGCAATTTCTTTAATTTTTTAATATAAATTGAACCAGTTTGTATCATTAATTCAAATAGGTATTTCTTTGTAGGTTTGTAAATGCAATTTCTTTATATGGCATAATGAGAAGTTTTCTCAAAGGGCTATTGACATAATTCACAAATTAAGAAAAGAGATAAACATTTTCAAAAGGAGGGTAAAATAAAGGAATGTGAAATATTAGGCATAGGAGAATCTAATCCACAAATTTTCATTTAAAGAAAACCAATGAGATTGAAGAGGAAGTGAAGAACATGAAGGTTGACATTGTTTTGTTGCTAAAGGACAACAGAATTAAAGATTAGAGTAAAATGTTAGTAAATATTATTATAGAAGATATAAGTGTTGTTATGGGAGTACTTGTTAATTAAGTTGTTCAAAAATGGATGTGTATTGTTAACTATCTTATTATGATAGTGCCGATGAACTATTAACAAACATATTTGATTTAGGCACTTCTTAAATTCTTGTGTCTCTCCCTTTTTAATTATTTTGTTGGAATGTTGTTGGGTTTCCATACCAAAAAATAATCGTTTATTATTCTTGCTAAAAATAAATTATAAAAGAAAGTATTAGAAGAATATACATTAAATGGTGAAGTAACCAACTTCCTATCATATTTACAATAAACAGAAAACAACTCATCCATGACCATAACAAGTGTATGTATTCACAATTCTTTATAAAATACACAAAGAAAGCTTTCAATATTCATTATTCTTTAATTTATCCAATTAACATAACATAAAACGTAGGGTATTCATTTACACTCTCAATGAAACACAATACATATTGTATTCATTCAATTATGGATTGCTTAGTTGATGCACACTTGATAGTGAAAATTGTTCTTAGATGATTGAACAACTCTCTTTTAGGTTGCTCTTCTCCTAGTTGCTTATGTACGTAATTATTTTGATGTTATGCTTGAATTCCCTTTGAATATTAGGTCTCTTATTTGGAATGCTAACTTGGATGTCCTTGGATCAGTATCTCTAAATTTTCTTTTAATAGTGTGTGTTGAAATTTTCTTTTAATAGTGTGTGTTGAGCTGCTAGTCTCACTTGTTATAATATTTGAAGCTCGATTGTCCATTTCTACTACCTAGATCTTAAATTTAAGAACAATGCATTGTCTTTTTTTTTTGTAATTAACTAAAAGAGTCTATCATAAGATGTTATTAAAATGCCTCCATATCCTAATTGTTTTGCCTATAATAATAAGCAATGAAAATGTTAAAAGTGCCCAGTTAAACAAGTAAAAAATTTTAAAACTTATAATGGTTGGATCTTGACTGTCATCAGTTTTTGTTACTTTTCACATCTTTTATTATTGTGCCTAATGTTCCCACATTTTTTACAATTTTGTGTTTAACCATTTTGGGACATTTTATGTAGGTTCTTCAATTTTTTTTATTCATTCTTACCCTTTCCTTTTTACTTTTTTAGGTCTCCCAAACATCACTCTCTTTTTTATAGATGAATTTGATCATTACTGTGGCTGGCTAGAAAATACATAGGTTGATAAAATTGTCTAAATTTGTCTTTCTTATATCAATTGCCAGCAAATGTTTTAGCCTTTTATTTGGAGCAATGAATAGAACTTACAACGTGCTTACATGGTTAACTATAAAGTTCTTGTACTCAACAGCTACAAGTTTGGCGTAAAGCCTTAAATAAAAAAAATCAAGCCCAACCCAAACCTCGAACTCAGGTTGGGCCTGTTAACTTTGGATTGGATTGGGATAGGCTATTTTTACAATTACTAACAATAGCCCATGCTATTGGATACATACAACGATCTACATCTCTCCTAATCGCACTAATGAATTGCTCTAGCCTTATTTCCCCTTTCATTATCTTAATTTATAATTTATATAATTCAATTTCTCTTAATTTAATTAGAGCTAATTTATTTAAAGAATGATGACGAGTTCCCAATTTTGTCAAGTTTGAATCCATTTCTATTGTTTCTCTTTTCTAATTTATTCTAATACCTAATATTTCTCTTTTCTCCATCCCCTTTTCATAACATCAAAACATATATACAATCTTTTGGATTAGAGTAATGATGACTTATGATTCTTTGACAACTGAAGCACTACAGTTAAACCATGATTATTATTTTTCAAATTATGCACCTATCCTTGTAGTTTTGTATATTCACTCACACCCTCTACAACTATCTCTTTTCTTAATTTCCTTTTTGTAGCTTTACACATGCTAAACTTGACAAAAATATTTAACTTCTCCCCGCATTCCTCAACCATCTTAGTCGTTGTAATGCTTGGCTTCTCTAAAAGTTTATCCTTCAAATGCCTCGCACGAAATCTTTTAGAAACCATTTTTGGTTTGTTTTTAGTGAAGCAACAATATTGTGGCTCGTATATTTTAACCTTGAGGCACCTATGTTAGCACAGGATCTCTAGTTTGAATGAATCACACAATCAACCGAGGTAAGTAAAGTTATGACATAACATAAAAGTA